>JAJMER010000029.1:0-155215 GCA_030574295.1 Kodamaea arcana
CTCGAAACCACAACAATTAGTGGTACTGCTGGTGAAACTGGAACTGTGATCATTGAGATCCCAGTACCAACCACTACCTTCAGTTCTACTTGGACTGGTTCAGACCTTGAAACAAGAACAGTCTCTGCTGCTCCAGGTGAAACTGGTTCTGTAATTATTGAAATCCCAGTACCTACTGCAACCATCAGTTCTACTTGGACTGGTTCCGACCTCGAAACCACAACAATTAGTGGTACTGCTGGTGAAACTGGAACTGTGATCATTGAGATCCCAGTACCAACCACTACCTTCAGTTCTACTTGGACTGGTTCAGACCTTGAAACAAGAACAGTCTCTGCTGCTCCAGGTGAAACTGGTTCTGTAATTATTGAAATCCCGACATCAAGTCCCGTACTCACTTGGACTGGTTCGGGAACCACGACTATGACGTTGACAGACGCTAATGGTTCTAAGTCAGAAGTGGTTCAGGTTCCTGTCCCTACTTTATCAACCACAGAGTCATGGTCAGGTTCTGAAACTGTTACTGTAACTCAATCAGCTTTGCCGGGAGAAACCGGACACGTTGTCGTTCGTATTCCTTTCAGAAAGGCCGTTATCATAAGTACCTGGACTGGCTCAGAGTTGCACACAATTACATTACCAGAAGTAAACGGTACTCAGACGGTTATTGTCCAACAACCTGTACCAACGGTTACTTCAAATATAACCTGGACAGGTTCAAACACGCAAACAAACATAATTTCAGCATCCCCTGGTGAGACAGCAACTGCTATTGTCATCCTCCCTATCCCAACGATTACCACAACGTCAACTTGGACTGGTTCCGACACTATGACGACAACTGTTAGCGCTGGAATTGGTGAGACAGGCACAATTATAATTGAAGTTCCTTCTCCAACAACCCCTCAAACAACCGTTACTTCCACCTGGACTGGAACTGTTACAACTACTTTAACAGTGCCTGCAGGTATTAATGGCACCGAGACAGTCATCATCGAAGTTCCCTCTTCGGTGGATCCACAATCGTTTATCACTTCAACATGGACTGGTACTGATACAACCACCATGACAGTCACTGGAGAAGACGGTACTGAAACCGTTATTGTTGAAATTCCAGTACCAACTGTTACAGTGACTTCGACTTGGAGTGGTAAAAACACTCAGACAAGTACTTTCTCAGCAACACCTGGTGAAACGGGCACCATTATAGTTGAGGTTCCTTCTCCAACAACCCCTCAAACAATCGTTACTTCAACCTGGACAGGAACTGTTACATCTACTTTAACAGTACCTGCAGGTATTGATGGCACCGAGACAGTCATCATCGAAGTTCCCTCTTCGGTTGATCCGCAATCGTTTATCACATCAACATGGACTGGTGTTGGTACGACCACCATGACAGTCACTGGAGACGATGGGAGTGAAACTATTATCGTAGAAATTCCCGTGCCAACTGTTACAATCAGTTCAATGTGGACTGGAGCCAATACAGAAACCAGAACAGTTGTAGCTTTACCAGGTGGCACTGCAACAGTTATTATCGAAGTGCCTACTACGTTTTCGACAATCCAAGTCAGTTCAGCAACAAGCTATGGTTCAACTTCTAGCTATTCAAGTCAAAGACCTTGGAATACATCATCCATTGATACGGGGAGTTTATCGTCACTGACATTTGTCAGTTCAGCACTTAGTGCAACTTCAATAAACTCCGATTCAGCAACTCTTACTGGTTCAGATATACAATCTTCAGTGCCAACAATTGGTTCTCCAGTATCTTCATCGTCCGCACCAACGCCTGTTACTTCAGTAATCTCAAATCCAACTGAAACTGGCCCGTCTACGATTGAATCTTCAGTTATCTCAAATCCAACTGAAACTGGCCCGTCTACGATTGAATCGACAGCTATCTCAACTCAAACTGGCCCTTCCACCATCGAATCTTCAGTAATCTCAAATCCAACTGAAACTGGCCCGTCCACGATTGAATCTTCAGTAATCTCAAATCCAACTGAAACTGGCCCGTCCACGATTGAATCTTCAGTAATCTCAAATCCAACTGAAACTGGCCCGTCTACGATTGAATCTTCAGTAATCTCAAATCCAACTGAAACTGGCCCGTCTACGATTGAATCTACAGCTATCTCAAATCCAACTCAAACTGGTCCGTCTCCCACCGAATCATCAGTAATCTCAAAACCAACAGGCACTGTGGCCCCAGTTTTAAGCTCACGAGAACTGTCTGCAATCGATTCACGAGCCATTACAATAAAAACACCAAGTAATTCGGTTTCGGCTTCTGTTGCTCCAGATCGAACTTCTGACCTGACATCTACTGTTACACCAGGCAATCCGGCTCAAGCATCTGGTAATTTGGATTCGGTTGATCCAGATCAAAAATCCAACCATAATCCATCAGATGCAACTGGTTCAACTAATATGGTAGCAACTTCACCATCAACCTCTACGATTGGTGAACTTTCTACAGCTGCACCTGCCCCACAAATGAGTGGTGATCCAACAACCTTCAGAACGGTTCAATCATCCAGTTCTACAAGGGCTGCCACCAATGTGGTTTCAACTTATGCGCAAGCGGCGCCAATTGTGACCGCTTCCAAACTCACCTTTTTTGTTTTACTCTTCTCTCTTGTCTTTTAATAGGCAATTTGTTTCAATAGCCTTTGATGGCTTGTACATACGTTTAATACGATAAATATTTATAATAACCCGTAGGAGAATTGTGCTTTGACTGGTATATTTAGACTTCAAGAATGAAATGAATTCCAAGCCACATTATGGGAGGTGGAATAATCTTCAATCCTAAGTGGAATTGGACCTTTTGTTAACAGAAAACTGCTAAAAGTATGATACTGATGAATTTCTTGTGAAAGTGACAAGAGTGGAAATTCCTATTTCATAAATGCAGTTGTGCTGTGAAATACCGTGCATCTATAAACTCACTGTTGGGTTCCATTCTATGTTTAAATCTCCATACTTTCGTGGACCTCATACAGGGTCTCCTCTATACATGGAGGAGTCCGATGGAACTACTATCTTGCTAATAACCTTAGTGATTTCAGACAAGAACTGAACAGGCCTCCAAAGATGGTGCTTTGTTTTCCATTTGCTCTACCATTAGAAGATAAAAGTGGCGTTTGAGTTGAAGTTAGGCAGGAATATCTCCAACAAAGGACCAACATCAGGTGTTGTTACTAGTACTGCTTTGTCGACGCGTTTCTCAAGTAACCTGCCCCACCACTTGATTAATAATTTTCTGGCGATGTTTTGGCATACTACGCGAATTTTCGCCTAACCAATCACATAAACATTTCGGGGACAACTATTGTGAGTCAGTGGATAGGGAAGTTAATCGTGGATAATTCAAGGGAATCCACGTGTTTCTAGTATAGCGGAATTTGCCTCCACCTCTATGTAACACTTTATACTTAACACACTTTAGGTAGACGCGTCCGTTGCAACGTTTACTGGGGAATCTCATAAGGCTTGAATAAGAGCGTGAATTTTCCTCTGTTACAAATATCATTGACTACTCCGTCTATCTACTTTAGCACACCTACTATAATACTTCCTTATCCATATTTTTGATTTCATTTCTAACTCCACTTACAAAAATTGAATGGTGACCTTGCGAATCGAACTTGGTCATCCCCAATTGTGGGGGTTATTGCCATTGCACCATTGTACCTTTTTTCGGCTAAACCCAAAAAACTTTTGGCTATACTAAGTATGTTTAAAAATCTTTTGCACCTGCTAACTTGTTAAACTATTCATTATTTAACAATGAACAATACATTTTGAGGTTATAATTTCATTAAGAAACTGAAGGAATTGTATTTGGAATAATTTTAATCTATTTTTATGACCTTTTTGAGTTTTATAAAAATCATGTTAAATCTTACAATATTTCTAGATTTTCAACTAAATTTAAACAATACTTGTGGGACTTCTAGGAATATTGATGCATATTAGTCTTAATGGTTCCATAGTTTAGACAATCACTCGGGATTTAATTTGTCTTTGAAATCAAAAGAATTTAGTAGTATGGTATTTCATTTGTGCCATCGTCATTTGTGCCATCGTAAAGGAACACACCGCTTGGAAGTACTGAGAATCCCTCTAACCTCAAAGGAGTAAGGCTTGTATACTGCACAGGTTGGAGGCTTAAAGGTCAAAGTTCAAGAAAGTTCAAGAAATATCCTCAGTACAACCAAATCAGTAGAATAGTAGAATTGCCAACTAGTGGGGGATTAAAACCACAATAAGTCTTCGTATGGTAATTGCTTGCTTAGAGTATTATGTATTGTAATACAAGAGCTGATGATTGGTACTTAAAGATTTAATTAAGGTATTTATATTCTTATCATTTGCAGCCAAAATGACTACAAGAACTTAAAAAATGCAGATAAAATTAAATACTCAAGTAGGATTGTAGCACTCGTCTTGGAAATGTTAACATCATTTATCTCAGGAATGTTTATACCTAGTTTAGAAGTGGTAGTGTGATAGCATTCCCGGGCTTCAAAAAGGCTTCAGATTTTCACCACACTATATGCAGTGCTTGAGATTGATTCAAGTGATGCTCTTACGAGAGTTGTAAACGCGTATGTGGAATCTGCTTGTCTCTAAATGAAAAGAATTCCAGTACAATCATCATGACAGAGACTACCTTGGAGAATTCCATTGTGGCACCTGGTAAATTAAAGGTTATCAAAACGATTTGTGAGAGTAGTTGAATCAGAAGTCTCTCAGTAGACTACCATAAATTAGATTACAGTAAATATTACTGCCACCACTAATTCTGGGGTATTGGAAGCATTCATCGGAGTTGATGGGACTGTTTTACTTATGGATTACTAAATGGAGCGACTTTCGTTATTGTTTCAAGGTACTTTTAAAGTGTCCAAGTCAATAGGTACTGATCATTCAATACTACGTCAGAAGTTCTGAATGATACATGGACAAGACAACTCCTTAACCATTATTTTCAAACGGCGTATTAAGCCAATCCACGTTTTAACTAGCCATAAATGCTAAAAGCGTTTCGTGTTTCGGTTATTCGTATTCCAATTCATTTATTTTTGTATCTCCATACACTTTCTACTTTAATCCTTGGAATGCATCCGGTAAGGATTCTTTTGGGAACATGAAGTCTATTCGAATTGCAGTACGGGTCTAATGTTTCTTAATGGTATTGTTTCCCAGTACTCGAAACTATATTATTATCTAATTGTATCCATCAAGGTATTCATGAGTGTGTGACTACAGAATAACTTTGCAACTTGTGAAGCGGCGTATATTCATGTTAAAATAACTTACAAAATTCAATGGTTACGCAATCTTTGGAACGACTTCATTTCTAATTTAAGGGCAACCCCAAAGATTCCCTTTGAGATTTACTCTTTGGATCAAAGAAAGGAACCTCACCTAAAGATACAACTCTAGTACCGTGACGTTCATCGTCCTCAACGTCATAATCAGTAACGGCAATATGTTCTGAGACCCTGTTATCCCAAATAACGCTAGTCCCAAACCCTTCCTTTGTTGGTTGCCAGGTGAATCTTACTTGGATATCCAAGTTATTTTCAAACACAGAAAACAAGTAATTCAAGAGGAGTTTTGATTCTTCTGGTTCAAATCCTACAATTCTGGTAGTGAACTTCCTATTAAGAAACAAGGATTTCCAACCAGTTACAGGATGAGTTCTTACGATTGGAAATTCTCTTTCGATTGGTTTAGGGCCCTTCAAAGGATTCTCTCGATCAAGATACTCATGAGCAGAACGGTATATGGCAGTCTTACCATCTAATAATTTTTGGAAGGCTGGAGACAATTTATTATACGCAGCATATCCAGAAGACCAGGCAGTGTCACCACCAACTTTAGGAATTGAATCGTTGTGTAAATGAGAGATTCCAGAAGGTTGGAATTCGTGCACCAAATCAGTGTGCCAATCATTTCCTGGAGTTTTGAAGGTACTTGTACGACCTTGATACTCGGCAAAGTATTTCTTCCAAATGACAGTAATACCTGAACCGTGGGCCCATTGTTCATCACCTTCTCTTGGAGGTAATGGGACATGTGCGGCTTGAGGATGTCTTTCAACTTGGCCCCAGTATTCACCTAATTCCAATTGTTTCTGAGGTGAAAGATCTTGATCTCTAAAGAAAACTACTATTCTCTCAGCAGCAAGCAAAGCCAATTCATCTTTTTGTTTATCGTTCAAATCAGCCAATTGGATCCCAACAAGCTCAGTACCAATATGTTTGGTTAGATTAATAATTTCAGTAGCAGCTCCAAATAATGCCTTCTTTTCAGGATCTGCAAAGAGTCCTCTATCTTCATACTTAACTTCTTTGTTTCGAATAGAAAACGCCTCGTCAAGGAAAGTTGGAATTTCCTTTCTGTCAGGAATTCTAGGATACCCTTGAGTTAAGTCTATTCCATGTTTATCAAATCGTCTTCTTGTTGGTGCGGGTAACTTGGAAGTGAAATCAACATTTCCAGAAGAGTTCAATTTATTGGTGCTGCTTCTAGCATAATTCAAAATTGATTCGGTTTCTGGTGTTGCTTGTATCGCGGTTGGCGGAGACATAATGTGCTATAGTGACTGGTCAAATGTCATTTATGACGGCTTATATACCATTCTAACTCCATTTGTCATCATAATCAATAGCCACCACAGTTTGGTTGCAATCGGCCCAGTCGTGCAGATTTTGCAACTATGTGAACATGATTGCGAATCGGAAAGGATGTGGGGATTAAGCTTTGGAGGTGCTTATAGACTCAAATGTTGAAGGTGCTTTAATATTCATAGCAAACCTTGGATAGACCTCTGGTATCGAGTGGTATTTACAAATACTTTGGAACGATATAATCAATAGAGGGTAATTATTATATCAATAGAAGGTAAGTATTGTATCAATAGTAATTATTATACCGGATAGGCTAGAGATATTTAATCTTGCTGCTTTACAAAATATCCTTTGTATGATTTTGATCAATATCCAGGAACACTTCTGAGCTGCAGTAAATGCCTTGCATAGATCAACACTACCTTGCGCTCCAAACAAGTTTAACGATAAACAATAAAATATTTTAAATACGCTAGTCCACTGCCATGTTCATCAGCATTAGTCCTTAGACTTCTTCCGTAACGAATGTCCCACTCATTTTGAAGATTCACTACTGGAAGATTAGGGGCTTAAGGATAAAGAGCTACGAAGCGGCGTGCCAAAGGTAATTTTAAGCAACGAGACTACAGCCCCGAAGACTCCTTGGTACTTCCAAGAGCATTAGTCCAAATGTCAAATATTTTCCAAATGGAAGGTATCGAGAAATGTCAAATATCTACCAAATGGAAGGTATCGAGAAATGTCAAATATTTTCCAAATGGAAGGTATCGAGAAATGTCAAATATCTTCCAAAAGGAAGGTATTGGGAGCCTTCAGAGCCTTTCACATAGAGATCTTCAAGAGCCCTTTCTAATAAGAGCCTTCATCTTCAAGATTCCTTCGAAATCTACAAAAACCTTTCCTATACGTTTTCAAGACCCGTCATGAAATCTTCAAGCGTATCATAAAAATGTCCTCATCCAGTGTAAAAGTACTTTTAATGTTGAAACTGAAAGAGCTTTTTAAGATTGTACCCTTTCAATAAGACAGTTTTACGACAGCTTTTAAGTATACCTGCATCATGTGAAAGTTTACCAATTCAAGTATAAATTATTGCACCCCAGGATTGCTGTGACTTCTCTTAAGAATCACCTCTTTGATACGGCTTCAACATGACAACAACTTCTGTGCAATGCGATCATTGTTGAGAACCCCCTTTTTTGAGCTCCACAATTTTAACCTAGAAGCCACACTTCACCCTGTCTGTTTAGATCATACATATCTGCCAGAGCACTTATACTACTTCATATAGTTTAAGGTGGATGATTTGCTGTGGTTCAGAATTAGCCTCTTCACTTAACCCCCTGTGGCTCTGCAGCGAGTGGCTGCAAAAAGTATAAAGGTTCCAAAATCTCCTCTGCTTGAAATGACATCAACATGCCTCATACTGTTTTTATTAGTGGTGCTAATCAAGGAATTGGTTTAGAATTGGTTAAACTTATTTCCCAAAGACCTGAAATCACTGTCATTGCTTCAACTCCCGACATCGAAAAGTCTGCCGAGTTAACTCACCTTGCTAAAGAAAATAACGTTATTACGGTTGTTTCACTTGATGTTACCTCTCAACAAAGTATTGAAGCCTTGGAGAAAAAGTTATCTGGACTCATTTCAAATCTTGATGCATTGATTTTAACTCCATCAATTGTTTCAGGAACTGCCACCGTTTCCAAAACAAGCAGAGAAAGTCTCTTGAATTATTTTAATGCAGAAGTATTGGGTCGTGTTTCTTTATTCAGGATTGCTTACCCATACTTCTTGGAGAAACAAACAAGAAAGGTTATTTTTGTTTCTTCCAATAATACCAAAGGTCCTGCTTCAGAATTTTCTTCGTACGGTAAATCTTTATTAGATGCAACCGTTAAAGCTTTAAGTTCAGAGTATCTTCCTGAAGAATTCGTTGTTGTTTCAACAAATGACGGTTTGGCTGCCATTGAGAATCCTTCCGAAGAAGTGAAGACTGCACATGCTGGTTCCCTCTTGAAGATTTTTACGGGATTAGGTAAGGATGACAATGGGAAGGTTTTTAACTACGACGGATCAGAGGTGAATGTGACTGTACAGCACTAAGTTGAGTCAGATTACAATTGAGACAATTCATTGAGCCAGCTTACATTAAGCCTGCTTCTAATACATTGAGCTCACCTATTCTCTCTAATCTATGACCAAGTGAACTTTTATATATGCAATAAATAATATTCAAATAAGCATTAAATGATATTTCAAATGAGCAATAAATTATATTTCATATAAGCAATAGATAATAATACAAACTTACGAACCAGTCGGTCTTATTTTTAACAAGATGTTAAGAAATAAGCATGGCTGTCAAATCAAGCTAAATAGTGAATACTTTTTTACAATGATCAGTCAACTTCCTCTGCATTACATTTAGCTAACATCCTTGCATATATCTTCCTTAATTTTCAATATTTCTTCAATGCAATCAAATACGTAGACACTGGCTGCGAAATCCAGGTAGAAAGCAGTGTCAGTAGTAATCACCATAGTGTTATTAAACTTTATTACCCCCAAATAGTCTAGCCATTCTAACCCCCAACCTTCTTCCTTCATATACTCGGAGACATCTACACAGAATAACCTACTATCTCCCTCCTCCTACCCTGCTCAGATCTGCCTCCTACCCTGCTTCTCACATCCCTCTGCAACCAAATTTGTCTTGCATATACCCGCACTTCAATAGCGTCACCCGATTGAACAAAACGTCCCAAAAGAGTCGTTCCTCTCCCCAATTAGATTCAGATCACGTGACCAAAAATACGAGCTAATTGCATACACGGGTGTCATGTCGAAAAATATTCCCTGCGTAACTACTGCGGCTCGGATGTTTTTTATGAATATTAGTGGGGAGAAGGTACCAAGTTTAGTACTGCGGCAAGGGTCTTTTTTCGCGGTAGTGTGTACGACAGGGGGGACCGATGTACGCGAAGGAGCATGCAGAAGGTACAGGCAGAAGTTGGGTAGGTATGTGGTAGCAGGAGTTGGTTACATGGTGTGTGAAGTTGGATGGTGTGTGAAGTTGGATGGTGTGTGAAGTTGGTTACAGGTGTGTGGGTTACAGGTATGCGATACACTATACTTCTTTGCAGCTCATTATATGCCACACTGTTGAGGTGGACATTATGTAAGAATTGCATGCACGACCGATCGATAGAACGGATTATCACGTGACGCCAGAAAGTTGTCCATGATCGGTAGTGAAATACTCCAAACGAATTAGAAAGCAGCCCAATCCTCCAGATCTCCTAATATATACTTATTGAATATACATATTGAATCATGTACAACCTCTAATTACAGGTAATATGCTCCCAACCCGTATTTTTCAGTGCTCTACGCAGTTTGGAGTCCCTCGCTGGCTCCTGAATGTGCGAAAAAACTCTCGACAACTCGAATACAACCAGGACCAGCACCACGAACCACTTGCCAATCAATCAAAGAATGACTGTGTACAACTCCAATTCTGCCGCTGTTGCTGCGCAGCAACAGCAACAACAACAGCAACAACAGCAGGCGGCCGCCGCACAAGCTGCTGCTCAACAACAACACCAGCAACAACAACAAAGACAACAACACCAACAGAGATTAGGCGAGTTATTGGAGGCTGTTAAGCAAGAGTTCGACTATGCTTATAATGAATCTTCCTCTTTCAAGCAGGTGAAAGAAGATTACGATATGAAATACAATCAACAAACATCGGAAATGCAACAGATAAGACAGACGGTATACGAGTTGGAAATGGCTCATAGGAAAATCAAAGAGGCGTATGAAGAGGAGATTTTGAGGTTGAAGACTGAATTGGAAAACAGAGATAGACAGGCTCAGATCCATCAACAGCAGCAACAACAGCAGCAACAAGTCCAACAACAAGTTCAACCACATCTCCATCATCAACCTCCTCATGCCCATGCTCATCACCAACAACAGGCACAACAACAACCTGTTGCTTCCGGGCCTGTGAAGGATCAACATTACGGCTATCAACCAACGTTACCACCAACCGTCAAACAATCACCATCGGATGTCAAGCCTTTGTTGAACTCGCCTAAACCTAATACACCAAAACAGGAGGGCGTATCCACCTCCCCACAACCAACCGCCACTGCCACTGCCGTCACCACCACCACATCCGATGATATTTCCTTGGAGACTTCCACCGCGTTGACTATCATCGACAAATCCCAACACATTGTCAACCCAGCCCAAAAGGCGTTGCATGTGAAGGAAATCCCTCCGTTCTTGTCGGACTTGGAGGTGTCCAAGGCCAACCCCGACTTCAAGAAACAAAAGTTGGATTACTATATCTTGTACAACCCTGCGTTTGAGCGTGATTTGGATGTTGAGATGATCCACTCGTTGGACCACTCGTCCGTGGTATGCTGTGTTCGTTTCTCCAAGGATGGGAAGTTCATTGCCACTGGGTGCAATAAGACAACCCAGGTGTTCAACGTTGAAACAGGGGAATTGGTAGCCAAGTTGATTGACGATAATAACTCAACCGATGCCGCTGCAAAGGTCAACGGTGATAAAAATGGTGCTGTCCCAGCGGCTTCTGCTGAAGGGGAAGCTTCTCCAGCAGCAACTGCCGCGGCCACCGCCGCCGCCGCCGCTGCTGCCGCCACCGATAACGGAGATCTTTACATCCGTTCGGTTTGTTTCTCACCTGATGGGAAGTTATTGGCCACGGGTGCGGAGGATAAGTTGATCCGGATCTGGGATTTGACCACCAAGAGAATCATCAAGATCTTGCGTGGACATGAACAAGATATCTACTCGTTGGACTTTTTCCCAGACGGGAACAGGTTGGTCTCTGGGTCTGGGGACAGGACCGTGCGTATTTGGGACTTGAGATCGTCGCAATGCTCCCTCACACTCTCCATCGAAGACGGTGTAACCACCGTTGCCGTTTCTCCAGATGGAAACTTGATTGCTGCTGGGTCCTTGGACAGAACAGTCAGGGTTTGGGACTCCACCACCGGCTTCCTTGTGGAGAGGTTGGATTCAGGCAATGAAAACGGGAATGGCCATGAAGACTCCGTCTACTCCGTGGCGTTCTCCATAAATGGGAAGCAGATCGCTTCGGGTTCGTTGGATAGAACCGTCAAGTTATGGAACTTGGAAGGGAAACAGGAACCGCAAACCGTGGGTAAGAAGTCAAGTTGCGAGGTGACCTATATCGGTCATAAGGACTTTGTCTTGTCGGTATGTTCCACCCCAAAGAACGAGTACATTCTTTCGGGAAGTAAGGATAGGGGAGTGATTTTCTGGGACCAGTTGTCGGGGAATCCGTTGTTGATGTTGCAGGGACATAGAAACTCGGTGATCTCGGTGGCTGTTAGTTTGAACTCACAGGGAAGCGAGGGGATTTTTGCCACGGGGAGTGGGGATTGTAAGGCCAGGTTGTGGAAGTGGACGAGGAAGGCTTAGTGGGGAGTGGAGGTGGAGTGGAGGTGGAGTGGAGGGGGAGTGTACCTGGTAGGAGTGAATGTGAGTGAAGGTAGGAAGCTGCGGAGACTGATGCGTCCACATCCTTTGTCCTCCTGATGGTTAAAATAATGAACTTTTCCGGATGTTTGCGTAGTTGCACTTCTAAGACTTTCCCAGTGATGGTGGAGTAAGGTGCCGTTCTGAGGTTCTTGTGATTCTATGTTTTTCTAGCAAAATCATTTTATATTCAATTTCCTATATATATGTATTGTAACAATATTATCTTGAGCGGTGTAGGGTGATGAAGTGACGTACGTAAGATAGTATATCTGGTGTGTTAAGATGCTTACTAGCTTATGTCTTACTTAAGATCTTACCTCTTAGTGTGCTTAATATACTATGTCTAGTGAAAGATCTTATGTATTAGTGTACGATCTTATGTCTGGTCACTTATGTCTTGATCTTGTCTCTTACTCCGGATCTACCTGTCCATACTTATGACTCAAAGCAACTACTGTGTACTCTGGATAATGTGTACTTTTGGCCAATATTGAGAGGTACAGTGAGAGATGTGTTTCAGAGTATTCTTCGAGCTATCTCATTTGAATAGCCGTTTCAGTAGTCAAGTATTCAATGGAACGTAGTTGACGAACATAGTTGAGGACTATCTGAAGCTGGAACGTCATAGTACAAGCCAATTTTTACACATTTTTAAACAAGCCTTGAAACTTCTTCAATCTCTTACAAGCGTTGATAAAGGAAGAGGGGGCCTTTAAAGAGTCAGGTATCAGGTATGAAGACCTCAATATTTCAATTTCGAAAGATGTCCTAATAACGATATAATAATTGGTAAGCTGGCAATTTCCTTGATCTGTACTTGTAAGCTGGCACTTCTTGGTTTGGACTTATAAGCTGACACTCCTTATTTGGACTTATAAGCTGTTGGTTCCCTGGACTTCATTGTTTATATCTAATCACGAAGCAAACCTACGTTCACTTAAAATCATTCTTCTACAAACCCCTTCTTCAGACTACACTTCTTAATCTTCTACAAACATTCCTCACTCCTTCTTATTCTGCCGCTTCACACTCCTTATACAAACCCCCCACGCCTACGAGTACGCTCATTTTGCTCAGCTGAGTTTTTCACCGCGTATACGAGTTCGTTTAAATCAAGACACCAACACACAACATGTCTATCTACACGGCTTCGTCAACAGCGCCAGTGAACATTGCAGTGAGTATTATTTACAGAGTTTAGAGGAAGATTATGGAGCAAAAGAATGGTGGTGTTTTGAATTGATTGGATGGATCAAGATGAGCGTGTATTGAGAGGACGTAGTGTGAAAGTACTTAGTATTTGAAGGAGTACTTAGTATTTGAACAAAGTAAGAGTTGTATTGAGGCTTGCAATGGAGTGGCTTTAGGAAGGATATTGAAGGAGCTGGTCGTAGTGTTGAATAGAGATCAATTTGGCTCATTTGGTTTAGAATGCATTCAGGAAGTTGTGATACATCGGAAAGTCAAAGCTACTTAGTTCTAGGTCCAGGTATGCAATTGCATGTGACGATGGGGACGAAATTGATACGACTGAAGATGCAATTCGTTAAATGCTCCAAGAGAACTATTCGGTGATCATTTACCCTTTCCCACTACTGAAGTTCCACCTTTTGATATTCCAGTTTATCAACTCCCTTTTCATTACAAAATCGGGGGTGACACTCGCTCAACCGCAGACACGCTCCTATTCAACCTGTCCTCAATGTTCCACAGCTACTATCATATTTTCATTTTGCTACATTGTACAACCCACCTCCACTACAAAATTAATACTAACAATAGACCCTCAAATATTGGGGAAAACGTGATACCACCTTAAACCTCCCTACAAACTCCTCGATCTCAGTCACACTCTCTCAAAATGATCTCAGAACCTTAACCACAGCGTCTGCCTCCTCAACCTTCAAGTCCGACCAATTATGGCTCAATGGATCTTTAGAATCCTTGGAATCTCCAAGAACCAAAGCTTGTTTGGCTGACTTAAGATCTTTAAGAGCTGCAGTCGAAAAGGCCGATCTGTCCCTCCCTAAGTTATCTACGTTCCACCTCCAAATCGTCTCGGAGAATAACTTCCCAACCGCAGCTGGTTTGGCTTCAAGTGCTGCTGGGTTCGCTGCCCTTATCAACTCCATTGCCTTATTGTTTGAGTTACCTCAAGATAAGTCAGAATTGTCCAAGATCGCGAGAAAAGGAAGTGGATCTGCTTGTAGATCACTCTACGGAGGATTTGTTTCTTGGGAAATGGGGGTTTTGGAAAACGGTGAAGACTCAAAGGCAGTGGAAATCGCCCCATTATCGCACTGGCCAACTTTAAAGGCCGTGATCTTGGTTGTTAGTGATGATAAAAAGGACACTCCTTCAACAACAGGAATGCAGACCACAGTCAAGACCTCAGACTTGTTCACAGAAAGAATCAATAATATCGTCCCTAAAAGATTCGAAGAAATGAAGAAAAGTATTTTGGAAAAAGACTTCCAAACCTTTGGTGAGTTGACTATGAAAGATTCCAACTCCTTCCATGCTGTCTGCTTGGACTCATATCCTCCAATCTTCTACCTTAACGATACTTCAAAGAAGATCATGAAGTTGGTTCACAAGTTGAACGAATTGGAAGGCAAAATCATTGCCGCTTACACTTTTGATGCCGGTCCTAATGCTGTTATTTACTACGACCAAAAAGATGAGACTAAGGTTTTGGGTTTGATCCACAAGTACTTTAGCAAGGTTGAAGGATGGGAGAAGTTAACAACCCCAACCTCGGAGTTGGTTGATGTTGCCATTGATTTCGATCTGGAAGCATATAGAGGCGTCAGTAAGGTTATTTTGACCAGTATTGGTGGAGGTGCCGAAAGGACAGAAGAGCTTTTGTCTGTTCCGGCATAATTGATGTCTGCCTGATGGTTAATACTCTGATTAGAAATGATTCAAAGTCATTTGGTTATATGATCAGGCCTAACCTCTATGAATAAGATATGGTGACTAGGCATTCAAGGTATGCATTGTATTACTGGAATCTCCATTCAGGTGTTGAGTCAACTTCAGTGGATTGGAGTGTATCCGTGGCTAATCCCAAGAATTGCTCATTTGGAGGTTAATCCCAGTTGAAGTTATAAGTTGTTGAAGATGAAACTAATCCCTCAATTAGCCCTAGATTATAGAGCATGTATATTTTAATCTCATGCGAGCCAACCCACCAAATCTCTACGTACACTCCGAAAATTAACAATGCCAACTTCTTGTAATTTCATCCTTCGAACTAGCTCCACTGAGCCAATTATATACTACATATGCTCTGATAAGACTGTCTATTCATTATTCTTGATCAAGTTTGACCACCACTATTATCGGCATATATAAACTTGCGCGGTCAGCTTTGGAGCGATGCCCTTGAATCTCCATTAAAGAAGACTCTCCATAAAGACGACTCTCCATAAAGACGACTCTCCATGACGACTCTCCTTAAAGACGACTCTTACAGGTAAAACCAGCGATAAATGATTAAGGAGCAATATCTCACATAAAGCGTTTATATCAAGAACCCAGTTCTACTTTGTTACAGGTAATCCTCAAAGCTTTCAAAATCCAGGTGATCAGTTGATGAACTGGCCATCGTAAACTAAGCGTCTGTCGTCGTGTTCGAGTTCACTCGCTTCTTCCACTCTAACAAAGGAGCCAACTCCTCAATCTTGCCACTTTTATGCTGAATGAAACTATGCTCCAACAATTCATCCGTCAGTGCTCTGTACCGAACATCTACGCACAAGCAGATCGACAAGAACTTCTTGATGGAATTGCTCAACAATTCTGGTTTCTTCAACTTCGGTGTCCCGTTGGTGGCAATCAAATACAATGCCTTCAAAGGTTCTTCGTTCAAGTATGGAGGCTCACCTTCAATCATCTCAATCGTCATAATCCCCAAACTCCAAACATCAACCTTCTCATCATATTCCTTTTGCTTGACCACTTCTGGTGCCATCCAATATGGCGTCCCAACCATGGTTGCTCTCTTATTCCTTTGGTCAGTCAACTTTGCGCAGAATCCGAAATCGGTGATCTTGACGTTACCTCGCGCATCAAGCAAGACGTTATCTGACTTGATATCACGATGGATAATGTGCTTATTGTGCAAGTGTTGCAATCCCTTCAAAGTCTCAAAACAAATGGTTGCAATCTGCTTTTCACTGAGTTTGAACTCGTTATTTTCAATAACCTCCGTCAAGGATCCTCCTTCCATATATTCCATAATGACCCATAAATCGGAATTACCCCTTAAGTAAGAATCCAAGAAGTTCACAATGTTTTTATGTTGGGAGTCCTTCATTACCAAAATCTCATTGATAATGAGTTCCTTTCTTGGTTGTACATTCAAATCCATCTGCTTAATAGCCACCTTCTGGTTTTTGTTGTTGATCTCTTCCGCCAAATATACAGCACCAGAAGCCCCTTGACCAGCCTTTTCAATTATTTTGAATAGAGGCGTTGGATCATTTGGATTCACAACAGTTTTAAGCTTCGCAATCACTTGAAGATCATTGAGCTTCTCACGCTCCTTCTTGATTTGCTTTGCTGACTTGACCACACCAGGACCGGAGGTTGCTGAAGCCCCGCTCGAACCATTGGCAGCATTCTGTGCTTCTTTTGGTCGAGGTTGGAGTGGTTTGATTGGCGTTTCCTTGGATTTTACAAGATTAAGTGGTTTCACATTAAATGAAGAAGAAGAAGCAGCAGCAGCAGCAGCAGCTGCTGCGGCCGCTGCATTAGGCTGTGGCTGAACAGGCTGTTGCTTTTGCGGAGGTTGCTGCTTCTGTTGCACCTGGCCTTGCTGTAACTTTTCCGGATATCCATAATTATTGTTACCTGTTTGAATCTTCAAATCAGGGTGGATCTTATTCTTTGGCGCACTTGGGGGAGTCAGCCTTGGAGCATTATCTTTGGTGTGGTCGTGCTGGATTCTGCTTCCATTGTTCGCACCATTTACAAGGCTACTATTAAGGTTGTTGCTATTAAGATTTCCCGCAATGGCTTTGCTCCCTTGACTCGGAGGAGGAGGTGCTTTTCTAATGGGTACAAGATCTTGTTGTGGTACATCTTCCTTAATCATCAAATTTCCCAACGGGGACGTACCGTTTTGAGCAGTGTTGCCAATTGGAGGTATACCTGTTTGCGAAAAGTGACCTATTGGGGAGGCATTTTCCGAGGATCCAGGAGACGAATTGCCCTTGGTTAACTGGGAAGTTAAATGGTATGGAATCGGCGGTTTTGGAGCAGCTCTACTAGGTTTAAAAGACGTCTGAGACGATGCAGACGATGCAGAAAGAGGAGCCGAACCAGACCCGGAAACAATCGTACTTGGTGGTTGCATTATGATTTGGGTGGAGATATTTCCAGTCGACCCTGACGAGCTATGCGAGTTTTGAGAGTTCTGCGAATTCAGGGAATGGGCATGTTGAGGTGCCTTGGTCCATTCTTGTAAGTTTGCAGTCTTGTAAGGGTTTGAAATGGTTGGGTTACTTGAGTTTTGATTGTTATAGGAAAAGTTCGAGTTGCCAGAATTGGCAAAGTTACTTCCAAATGCATTCGGATTGCTGGCAAACGGAGTTCCTGGAGCACTGGCTCCGTTAATATCAGAATAAAACTCCAAAACCTCGATGACAGCCACCGGGTCCTTCTTCCAATCCTCATTGGTGATCTTACTATGCTGCAACAAGCTCTTCCAAGTATCGGGTAAGCCTGTGAAGTTCCCACTAGCAGGATCGAAGCCTACATGGACCTTGTGAGTAAAATTAATTGGATTACTGACACCAGAATTACTTGAAGGGGCACTTGGGTTTGGATTCCCAATCTGTATCAATGGACATTTGGTGGTGAACACGTCCAACCAATCCAAGAAGTCGTTATTGGACTTAATGCTGATGAGGATCGAACGTCCGTTGTTTTTGGGAATGATCTCGAAGGACTGAGACGTCTTGGAATGCCCAGTGGAAGGTTTGATCTGAATGGCAGATATCAAATTCAACGGGAACGATAGATCGGGGGTTTCCAGGGTGACTTCTGTTTTATAGAAAATGAGAGTCTTATCGTTTATAAGCATGAATCGTTTATTCCAACGGAATGATGTGAAGATCCCATCGTCTTTGACATGAACCCAACCTGTTCGTTTGGTGCTTCCAGTATTGGGGGAGTTGGATGTAGGTTTGGAATACTTTTGGGTGCTAGTCCCATTATTTTGACCATTTGCATGGCTACTTACACCAGGTATATGGCCACTTAAATGACTACTTACATGGTTACTTTGTACGTGGCCAGGCACATGCCCAGTTCCATGCCCAGTTACACCAGTTCCATGCCCAGTTACACCAGTTCCATGCCCAGTTACACCAGCTCCATGCCCAGTTACACCACCATGACCACTCCCACCATGACCATTCCCATTTTGGCTCACTTTATTGCCCAAATTTATGGTACTGGCTGTTGTATTTGCACTGGCTCCCATGGTGCCAGGAGTCCCCGGGGGAGGTGGGGCTCGCCTATGATACTTTATATCAGACGTGTAAATATTCGACATTGATCTGTGTGTTGATGTTTAAGTAAAAAAAATTCTTCAGCCTACTAAGTTAGCGAACCCTGAAACGTATATGAGCTTACTAATCTTGGGATCCCACACACACTTCGAACTGCAACGTGGTTGGAAGGGGTTTTTTGAGTTTGGGGAGGATGTGGGCGGTTGGGCGTATTGTTAAGGGGTCGCGTCGTCTAGGGTGTGCAGGACCTTGTTGACAGGTACTTCCAATGAAGGTGAGAGTTGGTAGAGAATATATTCAAATAAACATAAATAAACTACAATTAAATAGTATAGATTATGATTGAAATAACTTGGAGTAGTTTAGAGGCTTATATTGATTGTTTGAAAGTGTATAGAATGGGCTTTAGAAGTGGTTAGTAGAATCTGCCTCGTCTCAAAAATTCTTCAATATTCCCAATTGGGAAGTAGACGGGTATGTTGGAGTATAAGCAGCTTCAGGACTGATTACTCTTCTTTATAAACTTATCACTCACTTGCATGTTCTACACGTATACTTGCACGTATGTACTTACACACATATACTCACACACATACACTTCTTACACACCACTCCTTCACTTATCACATACACTTCTTCACTTATCACATACACTTCTTCACTTAGGTCCATTCTTCATTCATATAATCCTAATACTGGGCCCAACTCCGCAGTATGACTGTAGTCAACTGGGAGCACCCACATAGATCCAAGCTAGTCTCAAAATCTTCAGTATACAATACATGTCATCCGTTTAATAACAGGCTAATATTTTAGTCCAACTATTTTTGGCTATACTACCGTATCTGGGCAAGGTGTGTATGAGTCTGCCTTAGCATGTGCTGTTGGAGTCTTGGAAATGCAAAGTCCTACCTTGGTTGGTATGAGAAGTGTAGGATATCTGGGGTGTAGAGAGCTTTGGATGGGTGTAGAGAGCATTGGATGGGTGTAGAGAGCTTTGGATGGGTGAGAGAGCTTTGGATACTTTGGGTGTAGAGAGCTTTGATACCTTGATTAGTAGGTGTGTAGAGACCTTTGGATACCTTGGTTATATAGGGACCCTAGTTAGAGTGGAAAAGAATTATGTTGATAGCAGATACACTCACCACAGTAGAATCCAGTATCTCCTCTGCATTAAGTTCTTGATAGATCTACGTTCTTTCTTCTTCATTAAGGAGACATCTGACTGCTAATTAGTAGTTGTCTTCAGGAAGGCAGGGAAGCTAATTAATTTCACAGGTCATGAGCATATATGCATACAGGTTATGAGCATACAATAAAATGTGCAGGTCATGAACATATACTAAAAAAAGAAGTTACAGGTCATGAGCATGCAATTGAAGGTACAGGTCATGAGCAAATACTAAGAAACGAAGTTACAGGTCATAAGCATAAAGCACAGGTCATGAGCATTTGTTGCAGGTCATGAGCATAATCAAAAAAAGAAGACGCAGGTCATGAGCATAAACCACAGGTCATGAGCAAATCATCAAAACTGCTAGTTCATGTGCCTCAAAATTAAATCATCAGAGACTCCTCATCATGATAATTAAGATTTTGTAATATATTTGCCACTCGTTGATCACTCATTCCGTCCTGTAGTCATCCCAACTCAGCTGGCAACTTGCTTTTGGTTTAGGCTTTCTGGTGGGCACACGCCTTTCTTTACCCCATTAATAATCGAGAGTCTAACTTGAACCGATACAAGCAACGACAAGGCTACCGCAACTCAAAGGTACAAGGAAGAAATATTCATGCCACTATTCCGCTCTAAATCATCGGCAGTTGAAACCCCGAAGGTATCCCGGTCGAGCTCGGTGAAATCGGTAAGCTCCCACAAGTCGGCAGCACCACCCTCCAGTGCCGCTTCCCTCAAGTCCATCAACTCCAATACATCAATAGCATCTTCCGTGTATGACCCACTACCCTTAACACCGTCGAAGGTCAATTTGAAGTCGATGTTCCGTAAACTGTCCACCAGTTTAAGCACTCTCGACAAGGAGAATGTAGACCATGAGCTCACCAAGCGTGTTAGCACCATCACCGAAACGCTCCAGGAAGATGAGTATGATGACTCAGAGGAATACACCGAGTCTGAGGGTGTCTCCGAGGGTGAGTCCGATAGCGAGGAGTCGGAGTTTGAGATGCATACACACACCATCAAGGCCAAGCAGAAGTCTACGCATATCCAACTTTCCACGCTCATGGGATATTGTGGAATGAACTTTTCGTCCACAGATCAGGTCAAGGATCTTGCAAACGAGGAACTGAAGCGTACTTTCACCATCATGGATGGCAATTTCAAGAAATTGTCCAATAAGGACAAGTTTGAGTCAATCGTGGGGGAAGACCAAATAGAGTTGATCCGCGAAATGAAAGAGAAGTTGATGGAAATACTACACTTGAAGAAGGAGTGTTTGGCGAATCATGATACCTTGTACAATAAGTATGGGGTAGTTAAGGATATAATTGGTAGAGGTTCATATGGGATCATCAAGATCATCGATGGGAAAAAGACTGCGAATGGGGTGAATGGAACACCTCAGGGGAATATCCGCTACCCTCTTACCAAAAAGATCTATGCGGTCAAGGAACTCATTAAAAGGAGTCCAGCGGAACCAAATAATACATTCATAGACAGAGTTCTTTCTGAATATATCATTTCAGCTAGCTTGAACCACAAGAATATCGTCAAGTCGGTTGATTTCATGGCCACATTACCGATAACATCTCACGACTCGAGTAAAGCTCAGAACCTCCTATCGAACTCTATTAAGTTCAGTCAGGTTATGGAATGTACACCTGGAGGAGATCTCTTCACATATATCACCAATAATCAGCATTGCTCCACAATGAGCCTTGAAGAAGTGGATTGCTTCATCAAGCAGATTGCCAAGGGATTGAACTACATGCACAATCACGGAGTAGCACATTGTGACTTGAAGCTAGAGAATATTTTGTTATCCTATACCGGCGAACCCTCCGGCCACGGCAATCACCTGTCGGGAATAGTTCTTAAGATCACCGATTTTGGCAAGTCCAATGTTTTTAGAACCAAGTTCGACAACCATGAACAGCTCTATGAAGATGGTAGACTTGGCTCCGAGCCGTATATGTGTCCGGAAGAATACACTTCCAAGGCATACTCGCTAACGAAGAAAGATGCATGGGCCTTAGGGGTGGTAATTCTTGTACTTTTCAACTTGCGCAAGCACTACTATTCCGAGGTGATATATGATTCCAAGAAAGAGGTCTATCCATGTGGTTACCTCTGGCAGACGACGGAGAAGAAGCTCAAATATAAGGATAAGGTGTTTAACGAATATACCAAAACAAGAATGATCTCAGACTACGACCCGAAGCTGAAGGAGTGGTTGGTCAAACGCAAGGGAGAATTTCCTCCATTGGAAAGCTTGTTCCTAGAGACTAAAGAAAAGGATGGCGAAAAGGTGTTTGGTAAAAATGAGATAGACGATTTGTGTGAGTTGAGACGGTGGGAAGTGTATAAATTGTTGGATATTGAGGTTGGGAGTAGGATGGATGTTGGGGAGTTTTTGAGGAGTGATTGGATGGGAAGTGTTGATGTGTGTGAGTAAGTGGGGACAAGGTCGCGTAGCGACGTTGGCCAGACGTCTTAACAAGGACAATCTTGCTAGGTTCGCCTTATCAAGGACGATGTTCCTAGATTCGGCTTAACAAGGACAGTGTTGCTAGGCTTAAGGACAATGTTGCTACAGTTCGGACCGAAGTGTAGAACATCCTTTGCATTCGGAAGAGTATGGATACAATAGTCAGTTTAACTCATTCTAGATATAGAATTTATATAATAATAGATCTTTCAGGGTTGGCGATTGTATGTTTCCCAGGCAGAAGGCGAAACACGGAATGTTATTACTCCCCAGTTTTAAGCGTTTGTAGATTTTCAATCCACCTTCAATATCTGTTAGTAAATATAATCAACCAGATGGCGCTATGCATTACTTTACAAGAAGCTTCGCTTGTAGTACAATAAGTTACTTCGGTAGTAGTACAATAAGTTACTCGCAAGTAATAGTTACTTCGCACTACAATAAGTTACATCGCTATGCCACAAGTAACCTCTTCACCACTTGCAGCTGCGTTTATTAATTTAAAAAGTATCCTCCGTAAAATACCCTTTCATACAAAAGTCTATTATGAAGAATTGAAGAGTAGTCGAGAAATTGGTAGTACAAGATTGCCTACCCGGGTTTTATTATGTCTAACTTTAAGACGTGGCTCTGCTTCTAAGGATGAGCCTCCAAGGTTGATGATTGCCAATAATAGCAATGTTAAGTCCAGGTCACACTGACAACTCCATCAGGTCACAGTGAAAACTCCATCAGTTCTCACACTGACAACTCCATCAGGTCACAGTGAAAACTCCATCAGCTCTCACACTGACAACTCCATCAGGTTTATATCTATTAATGACAATTGTAATACCTCTGCGTACTCCTGCAAAGAACAACAACCAACAAAATCTCCTTATATCTTGCTCAAATGAGCCATTTTCAGGATTTCAAGTGAGCTGCCGATAATGGCACGGCGATTTTCGGCACTGTGGCTAGTACTCGGAAAGACTGCACAAAAGTATACCTGTTGAGATCTGGGATTAGGGCAGAATACGAGGCCAAATCTTTAAAAGGATATTTCAATACGTGATACCCTTGCAATACAAAGTTGCCTTCCTGAGCGCAAGTCATTAATACTTTCAGTAAGTCATTAATACTTTCAGTATTAATGACTCCACTATCATCACAAATACTTCAAAACTCAAGGAACATCCCTCCATAAACATCATCTACACCACTAATACCATAATCCAAATTGTTATCCTCCGGATACCTATCAAACTGACTAGTATCCCCCACGCCACTAGTAATTGGGGGTTCGTAGGGAGTTTCTATATCTCTACTCAACAATCTCTCCCATATCACTTCTTTAAACCACGGATGATTCTTGACGTCTGCGGAACCTCCTTGTAAATTCCCCAAACGTTGAGTCAAATCCTTGACGATCAATTTCTGGAGTAAGTCCAATATGACTGGCGGCAAGTAATCGGGGTAGGTGATGACACCGTTTAAGATGTTCTCATAGGTTTTAATGGGCGTGGAGTCATAGAAGGGAGTGTAACCGGTCAACATTTCAAAGACGAGGATCCCGAAACTCCACCAGTCCACAGACTTATTATAAGGTCTAGTGGCCACCACTTCCGGGGCTATATAGTCTGGAGTTCCGCACAAGGTAAAGGTGACATCACTGACTTCTTTAGCGAAACCAAAGTCTGTAAGTTTAATATGACCATTTTTATCAAGAAGAATATTTTCCGGCTTAAGGTCTCGGTAAATGATATCCAACAGGTGTAAGTATTCTATAGCCAAATAGACTTCCGCTGCATAAAACTTTGCCACGGGGGTAGGGAACCTCTGACTCTTCCTTAATAGAGAAAACAATTCTCCTCCTTCTATATAATCCATGATCATAAATAAATTATTACAATCTTGGAAGGTGCCCCACATCCTTATAATGAACGGATGTTGAGCCAACTTCAACATCCTCCGCTCATCGTTCGTATGTTCCACCTGCTTCATATTAACCACCCGTTCCTTCTTGAGAGTTTTCATGGCATAAAACCGGCCGTTGTGGATGGATCGAGCCAAATGCACTCGTCCAAACGACCCGGTTCCTAAGGTCCTTAAGATCTGGAAGTCATTTAATGTGTATTTGCCTTTGGTGGTTGTGTCTCGACCGGAGTGTCGGGAAGTATCTTTAAGTCCTGTAGATTGGTTCTTTATCTCTTGGGTGAGAGATGGGTTGTCTTGTTTATCCCCTTGTATCGGACGTGGTTGAGCCACATAAATGTTCTGCTGTTGTTGTCTAGCCGCCAACTCTTCAAGCGAAATGTCATTAAGAGATTGGATGCTTTGATCAGGCTCCATGGATGACATGATGGATTGATTGGGTGATGGTGGTGCTAGGGATGGAAAATTTTACAGGGAAAAAGTCCCAGCACTGGCCTTGTCTGAGCCCAGGCCTGTGCACCCGAGCATTAACCCAGACAAGAAATCTAGAGGCTTATTTAGAAGTTTGAACGTTTGACTTAGAAAGAGGTAAGTTTGAGAATGACAGAGGAATGCTTGGGGGGTGTGATGGACGGTGTAGAGGCTTGAGGTGGGGACCATGGTGCTTGACAGCTTGGTGTTTGTGCGTCTAACGGGTTTTGGGCGGGCACGCACTGACCACTGGAGCGATGGCAGTGTACTTGGTGGTGTGGGTGGTGATCGTGAGTTGGAATGGTATGGCAGTGATCGTGAGTTGGATGGTATAGTTTATTCAATTCAGAATACTTTTGACTCAAACTTAGATCAACTATACTTTAGATACCCTTGTACTACCCTGTGGACAGATCGTTTAGATATCCTTGTACACCCTTGTACTACCCTTGTACTACCCTTGTAACCCTTGTAACCCTTGGTACTTGATACTGCTGATAAACCAACCTCTCGCTGATATGAAAACCGAAGAGGTCGATCTGGTAAGTACTAAGCAATATTGAAGAAAGTAATAGCGATAAAGGGTTCCCGTAACTCCCAGTGTAACAAGCAGAATGGCTTATTTTTATGTGTAACCAGAGATTATGTGGATCTGGATTGTGCTATGACTTGTCTGTGTCCATCTTACATCTTTACATGAGGTCCAATTGGCTGGCTGCGAAAGTTGTTTGTGATCCAATGGAATGTAATTACATTCTGATATCCCGAATATCTCCGTAGCCAAATATCTCCGTAGCCAAATATCTCCATTTACCCAAATATCTCCGTAGAATGTATCCCGTGTTGTTTATTAAAAGCCTGTATTAATCTGTACCTTTTGTAGTTTATACTGTATATTATCTCCAATATGAATGTTAGTAACATATCTCACGTAGTACACAGTCAGTACGAACTTAGCATATTGTATTAATAATATAATGGTATTATAAAGCATGAAAATTTACTTGTATAATAAGCATATCCTTCAATACTAAAATTGATATGAGAACAATTAGTACAAATTAAGGTCACCTAATTCAAATCTATCGTCATTAGGAAATCTTCACCTTGGTTTATTTGAATATCCATTTCAAACCATATAGTTTTATTTCTATATCCATTTCAAACCATTTGGTTTTATTTCTATATCCATTTCAAACCATTTGGTTTTATTTCAATATCCATTTCAAACCATTTGGTTTATTTTAATATCCAATACACCATACATTTTTACACTATTTCAATTCACTCTTCACTCTTTCAATCTACCATTCATTATATTACACCACCTTCACCATTTCAATATTCATTTGAATATCCTGAGAATACAAACTTAGTTATCTCTTATTAAAATATAATTAACAGCTCTCTTACATCTTCATCAATACATATGACTACACCATCTAATGGTCCGTATTAAAATACCCTATAACCAATACTTACAGCTAAGTTAACAATCCAATACCTAACAATCCAACACCTTTCTTTGGCTGCAAATTACGTCCACTTGGTATTTTATCTAGAGGTTGGAGAGCCTCTGTAAAGTGACATATATGCAAAGTGCCTAATGGAGCATCGAAGATCGCCCGGAATATGTAGGTCTTCTAAATGTGTCCCATGTATATCGCTAATAGTTTTAACCGAGCAGGCTAGTATTACCTAAAGTGAATGGTAATAGTATACAATCTCCAGTATACAACCTCCAGTATACGACCTCACAGTATACAACCTCCACTCACAGTATACAACCTCACAGTATACAACCTCCAGTATACTGTCTCACATCAGTATAATAATACCAGACAAACGTCCAAGTTAACGAATCCACCATGGCATCAACCAAACCACTCTGTTACAATAAAATCTACATTCAAATTTGAGATGGTGACATAGATTAGACGAAGTATCCCCTTACCGGTTCGCTCATATTTTACACAACTCCAGAAACTCGCTTAATCACCTACGCAATCCAAAACTCATCATGGTCCTCATATACCCCCTCCCCAACCTCCCCTTCACCCTCCTCAACTTCCATCTCATCATCTTCATCCAACGAATCCAACGAATCATACCCGAATCCCTCTCCACCTCTATTGACATCTCCAGGATATCTTCTCTGAGCTGCCCTACTCTCTGCGCTCTGTGATCTCGTCAACTCGGCACCCCGTCTTGAACCACCCTCAGCTACATCCTCAGCCAGTGCACCCACCCCACCACCAACTGCCACCGCACCATCCAGACTCTCCACTCTAAACAGACTCCTCCTACCTACCGATCTAACCATCCTCATTCTGCTCTCGGCATCACCACCTAAAGTGCTCAAGAAACTGTCCCGCCGAACCAGAGGCACTCGCTTGCTCTTAATCAGCCCAGAGATTTGGTTATATGCGGTTTTCAACTTCTCAAGCAAGTCGTAACTGTTCTGGATATCAAACCGCTTCAAGATCCCATTCTTTTCACCCTCCTTGCGAGGCCCAAGCCCCGGGATGGTTCCCACGGGCTGCTCCGAATATTGCTCAATCAATTTACCTAGCACATCCGGAAACCCAAACTCTTTCAAGTACTCGGCACGATCAGCTACACTCATTTGACCGGACGTGGGTTGATCACCATGACCTCCATCTTCAGCCAGCTCCTCCTCATCAAGCATCTTCTGTGCACGCTCACCTAACGCCTCGAACAAACTATAATCAACTTCCTGACTTACGGTAAAACCGTAGTTGCTGGACTTCCATGTCAAGTTAATAAGGATCCAAATGATCAGTAGCTTGATTTCATTGAGATTATTGCGGAGCGTCACCTTGTCGTGCGGAATGTCCCAGTCGTTGCTCACCTCCGAATCAAGTTCGAGAATCTCGATCCAGAGACTCAACAAGTTATCTTGTGGGAACCAGTCCCTCTCGATCCTGTTGACGGTGATATACTTGTGGTCCTCGATGTAGTTGATTGAGGTGACCATCTTCACGTAGTTCTCGTTGGTGATCATATTTATCAAGGTATCTTGGTGTGTGTCAATTGCTGCTGATTTTAACCCAGCAACCTGTTCTTCTGACAATCCAGTTACTTCCTCCAATGACTCATTAAAAATGCTGAAATTAGTCAAGGTCGCAACCACATAGTCAGACCATTTTGCAGGCAAGTCGTAGTCTCGGTAGTAGTCCCAGTTGGACTCGTATGTCTGAACAAGCTCCTTAGCAAATAATGGACTTCCAGCAGTAAAGTTCCTTAGAATATCAAAGCTGACAAGTTTTTTCTTCAACCGGAGGGCATTGTGGTCACTACGCAAGCTGTCTCCAACTGTATTGGGACTGTCAATGTGACCTAGGTTGCCTCCACGGAAACCCTCAGCATCAATCTCAAACCCATAAAACGTATTCACCAAGATTGAAACCAACGGGAAGTAATCTAGAATCTCGCTTTTATTCTCGTTCGTCTCATTGAACATGTAATTCTTAATCACTTGCATAACATTGACCTGAGTTTCCAAGGCCTGTTTCCTACCTTCTGGACTCATTTGTGCATTTTCTGCACCTTTTTTGTAAATTTCAGCTAAGCTCTCAAGGAAGTTGTCGCATGAGACAATGCTATAGCGGAACGAGCTGAAATCGATAATGAAGTTGGCAAGAATCCCCGTCAACGTGGATTTGTTGATCATTTGGTTGGCCAACCCAAACGAAGACTTGGTCACTCGCTGGAGGAATCGCAACAGTCTATCAAACCCACCAAAAATCTTCAAAATCTGGAGGAAATTGATAACGAGACCATTACTTGACCTGGATGTCGATATACCGGAATTCGTCGGCTCTACGCGAACCTCCTCTAAGGTGGAAAAACTCTTCAAGGAGTTGCACTCTACAAAGAACGTCCTTAAAGCTGACAAGCTCCGAGATAAGGACCGCGCCAAGTAGAGCGCATTCACATACAACGGAGAATCCATCAAAGTAATGATGATCCCTAGATTTTTGCCCAAATCAGTAGGGATCTCCTGCTTGGACCGTAATAACCGATACACCAACTCCCATTGCTGGAGCAAAAAGTGATAGTTGTCCATCAAGTCGAACAACAACCGCGAAAGGACCAAGTTGACCTTGGTATCCTCCTGGGTGGTGTTGATGATGCGACTTCTCCAGTTATCATTGTTGCTTCCGTAAATACTGAGCAAATAAAGCAAATTACTAAGCTCTTCATTCTGGATCTCATGGTCAAGCACAGTGAAATCTACAAGCACCTTCCCCGTAGCGTTTTTCTTCAACAATGCAATCTCCTCAAGAAGTTTGCTATTATTGTATAAACTTTCGATCTTCGCAATGATCTTCAAATCAAGGTTGGTATCTCTGATTTTCTCACAGATCAAGGGGTATTGGCTACAAATGTTGATTAAAATGCCAGAAGGTGAAACCAAAAAGATTTCTTGGGGATGCTCTTGGTCCAAGAGGGATATTATTCTGGGGAAAAACTTCAGGAAGTTGTTGTAAAGGTCTGAGGTTGAATCGTCTGAGTCATCTCCAACCAAACTTTTCCTAGGGATGGGTTCAGTATCCAGGAAATTATTCTTCTTTCGATCATTTCCAATATTGAATCTACTTTGGTCACTAGACAAATGCAAATATATCAAATTCAAAGCCCCAACACTGAACTCATCAAACTTGATTAGCAATTGCAAAACCAAGTAGGTATTCTCATCAAGGCAGTAGCTTTCTTTCAGGTACGAAAAGATTTGCGCAATGCTAATGATGAGTCGCTTCAAAAGTGGAAGGTGTCCCAATGTATCTCTGTTTAATTCTACGTTTGGAAGTTTATCATCATAAGCTACAGAATGCACGGGGACGTTGTGTAAATGGAACGCCACAATGGTGGCACTGATGGCCGCAAGTTTGCTTATTAGCGCTTCCAATAATGTTTTGGCATGAGTTGGGTTGGGTCGGTTTTCAAGAATCAACGGGACTAAATGAAGGAGTTTGACCAAGAAGGTGTCATCCCCAGGGGCGAAGGTTTCACGCAATTCCCCAGGGGCGAAGGTTTCATGCAATTCTCCAGAACTTCTCAAGGAGGTGAATTCCCCAGAGCTTCTCAAGGAGGTGAATTCCCCAGAGCTTCTCAAGGATCCATAATACGACATCACAAACATACAAAGTTTGTCTGCATTCACAATAAACCTCCTACTATTATTCAAATTAACAAGAGTATCAATGGAGTAACCAATCACTTTGGACGATACCCTTCTAGTTTCAAAAAGATCTAGCATTGATGGAATGATCCCCTGGAGCAACCTAACATTAGATGCAATAACATTGTGCTTGTCTAAGTTGATGGTTGTAACAAAGTGGGTGAGTGTTCTGAGGATTAGGGTAGTTTTCTCAAATCCTTCGTTTACACTCAAACTCGTTGGTTCCGCTGCAAGTACTGTGGTGGGATTGCCATCATGGACCAGCCTTGATGTTGCAATTTCCAATACCCCTTCATTGTACTGCCTTAGTAATAAACCTATAAAAGCACTATCTCCCAATAACTTAAACTTCAAGTCTTTATTGCCAATTAAACTGATCGAGAGATCTTCATCGGGAAACGTTGCATGAAGGTCGATTGACGACGGCGTAGTAGCACTATGGAGTCCGTTGTTTTCGAGAGCCATGTTGGGTGGTTGGAATGGTGGGGACATAAATTTGGTGCGAACTGCGGAGTCCAGCGAGCAGCGACCATTGCTCAGAAGTGGAGGTGATTGATTAATAAGTAGAAAGTAGAGTAACAAGGGTTTAGTTTAATAGGATGGATTGTACAAACAAGAAGTAAATTCTTCAAACTCTTGCCAAAATTAGAACTACCCACCAAACTGGATTAGCGTTCTCACTAACTTTACAAGGCAGTTTCAATGTCTCACTAAATTTACAAGGCAATGCAAATTCTCACTAAATTTAGGGAGCCTTTTGGAATTTCTCCCTAAATTTACCACGACTTCTCGCTAAACTTTACAAATGCTTCCTAAATTTACCACGACTCCTCGCTAAATTTACAAATGCTCCCTAAATTTACCACGACTCCTCGCTAAATTTAAAAATGCTCCCTAAATTTTCCACGACTCCTCGCTAAATTTTGCAGGGTACCATAACTCCATGATTATTATACTTATAGCTCTTACCTAAACTAACCATTGACCTATTTGAATTACGCAATGAAGCACTCTTATGATTATTTATGAAGGAGCATTTTATTCTTGAATCTGCATATACAAAAATACACCCATGGACGCATACTTACCTGAGGACTGATCACTCTACATTCAAAGTGACTTTCAAACACCTTGAATTTAAAAGTATATCAAAAAAATACTTGTATTCGTCTACATCGTAAAATAAATACTATTGGGGAAGCCTTGGGATCAAGGTGTACAGGAGGCTGTTTGAAAAGATGAGCAAGCTTAATTTAAGTCATAATAACTGACTAGTTCTGGTGTCTGTCCCTATACCTCCTTTAGCGAAGATAAACCACTTCACTTGCGCACTCGCTAACTCACTTCCCTCGTAATTAACTCGTCCCTCCTTATTAACTCATCCCTCGTTATTAACTCGTCCCCCGTTATTAACTCCTCCCTCGACCCCTACTTAGAAGTAATCCTCCCCCTCCACAACTTCTGCAGCTCTGTTGCCCCCTTCCCTTTCTTAATATCCCTTGCAACATTCTCATCCGCCTCCACTCTTTTTGGAATATACTCCAAAATATCCCCCAAATGCTCATCATCCTTCACCTTCACCACTCCATTCTTATCACCTACAACATAATCTCCAGGACCAATCACCACCACATCTTCACCAGATAACCCAAACACTTTCACATGGAGAGGCACATTGATCCCCACAACCTTTAAGATCGGCCCTGGAGCACTGGTACCAACCCCATAAGACCACACAGGAAACCCCAAGGCAATGTGTTCGTCCAAATCCCGAATCCGTCCGAGCACAACACTTCCTTTGGCACCTCTATATTGAGCTCTGGTACTCATCAAACCTCCATACATGGCATTATTCACCCTCGTATATGGAGCATTGACCAACTGCAAGTCCAAAGTCAACCCAATTACAACCACACTACCCTCAGGTACATTATCAATGTAAGACTGGGCAACTGCTGGTCTTGGATCAGACTTCGGGGCGTATAGAACAGTGTACGCTGGACCAGACACAGAGACTACATCGGTTGGAACGGGCGATTGGAGAACCAAATTCGGAACAAAGCCGCCATCTGCTTGCCCATGCTTCTGGAGCAGGTCGGAAAGATCACAGGAAGTGTAGTTGCTTAAGGAACTCATTGGTGGTGAGCACGTTGAATAAGTCCGGTCAAAGGGGATATTGTGGGGTCCTTGTAATGCGTTATATACAGGTGGGCTATATACAGGGTGGGTTGCAATTGTGGAGGCTGCAGAGAGTTAGCCGTAGAGGGATGTCATAGTGATGGGATGAATGGAGTTTGATAATTGGAGTGTGAGGAACAGACATTGGAGTATAAATGTCCAGCTCGTTCAATGGTTGGCATGGCGAGTTCGTTGTACTCGTTCTACTCGTTGGCATGGCGAGTTCGTTCAACTCGTTCTACTCGTTGGCATGGCGAGTTCGTTCAACTCGTTCTACTCGTGCCATGGCTCGTTGTACTCATCGGCATGGCTCGTTCTACTCGTTGGCATGGCTCATTCTACTCGTGGCATGGCTCATTCTACTCGTCGACACGGCCAGTTCGTTCTTCTCATTGGTAGCCATCTCCTCAACTATCTAACTGTTGGCATGTTCAACTCTATTGGACGTTGCCACCTACTTGTATGCCTGATCAATTCATAGGCATTGATAGTGTCCGACTACCAAAGTCAAATTGAATGCATATACAATATTTTACCCAGAGAACGATTAAGCTCATTAAAACGTACCCGATTTCTGTCTCCTACTTTCTTGCCCTATTTCCATCTGACCCAGACAAGTTGCCCTACTTTAAAGGTTTGATCATTCTACATTTTTAATATCATCCTTCAATCTAATGTCCTTAAATCGCCATACTCAGAGGAGTTTGCAGTTCGAAGAAATTGTTTTTGATTCTGTCCTTTCCAACCTCATGAAGATCATTCCAACCTCTCTCTCAATCGCTTCATTCTCTCCAGATCCCCCACATAATCTCCACCGGCACCTTCCTCCACCTCTCCTCTATTCTCCACCTCTCTATGACCAATCTCGCCCTCCTTGACCTTTTCCTCGATCACCACCAATGTATTGGCCACCTTGAACCGTTGGCCCAACTGGGCCAAGAACTCTGTACTCAAGTCGTATTCCTTTGCTATTTGGTCCTTACTGATCCTATCGTCATATAAATCGGTTAAAATGGATGTCAAGACTCGTGGCGAGACAACCGTCTTGTCCTTCAAGTCCGCCTGGGCCTGACCTTGGGCAAACAAGTGCTTACGAGACCTCAATTGATTCAACGCAATGGAATGGGGAGACTTGGACGGGAGTGTGGTGGAGTGGATTTGTCTACCGAGATTGTTGATTGAGGTCATGAACTGAGCAGAATGTTCATCGGCCTGTGGATCAAATCCATCTTTTCCAGGAGGGTTGAAATTTGAAAGAGAGGGGGAAGATGTTCCTAATGAAGTTCCATTTGGTGTCCCTGGCGATTGGAAAGAAGTTCCATTTGGTGGGAATGGAGAAGTTCCATTTGGTGGAGAAGGTCCATTTGGCGATATCCCCCCACCTTGAGAATTCCATCTTTCTTTCAACGCATTGGAAGGTAGTTGATTAACATTCCCTCTATTAACCTTGGATACTTCGGTAGCAACTTTACTGAGTTTAAGTGGCTTGGATGTGCTTGATCCCATACTCGGTGGTGTTTTTTTACCCAATTTTGCTGCGATTTGGTCGCTTTGGCTGCAATTTTGAGATTGGGCAGGGGTGGAGGATGAGTGGGATGGGATGGGATGGGAGGGGGCATAATTAGGGTTATTAAGTGGTATGAGAGGGGAAATTAAGTGGTATGAGAGAGGGTATAATAAGTGGTATTATAGGTGGTATTGTAGGTGGTATTATAGGTGGTATTATAGGTGGTGTTATAAGTAGTATTATAAGTGATATTGAGTGGTTTCATAAGTGGTATTAAGTGGTGTTATAGTTGGTGTTAAGTGGTATTATAAGTAGTATTAAGTTGTATTACAGGTGGTAGTAGTGGTATTTTAGGTGGTATTTTAGGTGGTATTATAGGTGATATTGTAGGCGATATTTAGTGGTGTTCTAACTGGTGGAAGTGGTATTATAAGTGGCATTATAGGTAGTGGTATTATAGGTACTATTATAATTCGAATTTAGCGGAGTCATAAGTGATAGAAGCGGTATTGTATTTGGTGTTATAAGTGGTGTTATACATCGTATTAAGTAGTATTGCAAGTGGTATTGAGTGGATTCATAAGTGGTATTATAAGTGGTGTTAGTGGTATTATAGGTGGTGTTATAAGTGGTATTATAAGTGATATTAAGTAGTATTATAAGTGGCATTAAGTGGTGTTATAAGCGGTATTAAGTGGTGATATAAGTGGTATTAATTGGTATTACAAGTGGTATTAAGTAGTATTATAAGTGGTATTAAGTAGTATTATAGGTGCTATTATGGGCAATATTAAGTGGTATTATTGGTGGTGATAGAAGTGGTATTATAGGTGGTATTATAGGTGGGTGCTATTATAACTCGAATTGAGCGGAGTTATAAGTGGTATTATAGGTGGTGTTATGAGTGGTATTATAAGTGATATTAAGTGGAGTTATAAGTGGTAGAAGTGGAGTTATGACTACAGGCAGTATTAAGTGGTCTGCCAACTGTTATTAGACGTATAAAGTAGCATAATAAGTGGCATTAAGGTATTAAGTGATACAACTGATGGCTGGATTGCTTATGAAAAGTAATTCTTCGGTAGCATGACGTCTAGTGAGAGACTTCTACAGTGATCTCCATTAACAGTTATTTATGTATTATTCTATCTAATGTGTTAGTCTAAGAAATCGGTGTATTTGGAAGGTGTAAGATATTCTCTATCATCAGTAACAGTTCTGATGTAGGGATTCAAAAAGGTAAGAAAAGCTCAAACAATTGATAAAAATCCAGTTACCCTACCAAATGCTTCATCATTTCGGAATTCTCCTATTATGCTTCATAAGCCTTAAGCCTACTCGAGTTGAACGCCCTTCAAAATTGATCCCAAGTTTAAACATAGGTTTCATTTACAATGATATTTCTTACACCAGATATTCTCCCACCAGATATTCACCTAAGCCTGATTTTCCTTCTCCCTCTCCTTTTACTTCCTCTCCTTTTTCTCCTTTTTCTCCTTCTTCTCCTTCTTCACCTTCTTCTCCCCCCTCTCCTTCCTCTCCCCCCTCTCCTTCTTCTCCTTCTTCAGTTTCTTCACAACCTTCCCATCTTCATCCACAACTGTTCCAACCTCCACCTTAACTGTATCTTCCAAATCACTGACATTATCCGGATTGGCCTCGTCAAAATCTACCGCCTCATATCCCGACGGAAAGTGCCTCATGCGCAACTGCCTTATCCTCCGCACATCCTCTCGAGGCTTCACAACAACATCAATGTCAATCTCAGGAATCTTCAAGGTTTCCCGTACGTTATAAAATCTGGAGATCTCCTTATCACCTCCTTTAAAGCCACCCAGACCTCCCACCTTGGTAAATATCGAATATGCTCTATTGGTACTACCTCCAGTCAAGTGCTCTTCATTCACCTGGAAACTCTTGCGCTTGCTGTCCAATTCAACCTTGAACGACAGTGGTCCCGTGGTGACAGAATTGGACGTAAAAGACACAGGGAGCGACTTTACTTGTCCAATAGGGAACCCCTTGGGTACCTTAATCAACCAAAATTCTTTGGAATCATCTAATTTAGGGAATTTGCGCGTGCTTTCAACCTTTTTGAAATGCCTAGGCGCCTCATAGACGTGCGACTCGTCATCGGACTCGGAATCAGACCCACGGACGAACTCGTTGGATTTTACTTTGGACATGTCGTGGTTAGACTTTTTGCCAATCCTTTGATTTACCTCATCGGATCACGTGAATGTGGGAGGTCACGTGAAAAATACAAAGGTGGGTTCTTTCATTTGAGCAGGTTATGTGCCTGACAGGTTATGAGCCTTCCAACCCAATTTGAACAGGTAATGAGCCTTTTAACAGGTTATGTGCTTTAACAGGTTATGTGCCTTACAATAAAAAAAGCCAAAAAGGATTTTTCAATTGAACAGGTTACGAGCTTTTCAACAGGTTATGAGCCCCATTGAACAGCTGCAAAGACGATAATGTTCACTAAAGATGGTTCTAAGAATTGCATCTTGAGGCCGCAACCTTGGCTTTGGGCCAATTCACCCTTTAGGCGTGAAATGCAATTGCAAAATTTCCATACTCCTCCAGTGATCTATTCTATGTATCCTACTTCACTTTCTACCGGGTTGATTAGAGTATTACACGGTTATACATAGATTCAGGTTCTGCAGGCAGAAATTAACCTTTCATGCGGCCAACAACCTTGGACTGTTAGCACCGTTAGGCATTAGTCTTAGTGTAATATTGTGTGCTTCAATGCCGGACGGAATTGCACTTCCAATGAAATATCTTCGGTGCGGTGTTTATAAACCTTATTTGTAGCTTTAGAATTGCACTATTGACGAGCATATAAATGTAATTACATATTGTACCTCGGAAGTTGCAGAGGGCCTTTCCTAGGTATGGAGAGTTTTCTATGAAATTTTTATAAATTAAAATTTTCGATTAATGGGTGCAAACAGCTTCTGTAAAGGTGCCAGATCTAAGGCTTAAGTAGGAATGTTTACCGATTGAGAGGAATGTTTATCCAGGTGTTTATTAAATTCAATTGCCTGTTGTGATAATTGGAGGTATCAGTTGTGATATTAATCAATTGTACCCCACAAATATCATGAGACATTGTCTGTAGATATTTGTGAAGACATTGTCTGTTCATATTTGGGGATCGTCTTCTCAATCGCCCACACTTCTGTTAATCTACAGTTCGTTTCAAAGTACTAAAATTAAATATACAAATCACTCTACGTGTTTCAATGAAACATTGTTTATTGGCCTACGGCATGCAAGGAATGACAAAAGTTGGATGTAATCTTTCTGATCCTCTAGGATTGAAAGGTTCAAAGGTTTTCTAGGGTCAACTGAGTTGAATCAAAGTTGTCTGGATCTCCTTTAGAAATACTTGTTCGATTGTATAACGTTAATCGATCCAAGTGGTATAAAGATGAATCAAATTGGTGGACGATGAAGTGGGTTGAATACCCCTTCAACTTTCCTATAAAAAACAGTCGAATTGGAATCTTTTAAAAACTATCTCTCTATGGATAATCTCTTCTATCTGCTTAAAAGAAATAGAATCTCTTTTTCTTTGGTTGAATTACAACAGGTGGAGTAACTTCTTCATCAGCTTGAACCAATAAAGTGATTTCATAACCTTGACCAAATTGACAAGCAGTTGAGTCTGAATCACCTGCAAAGTAGATTTGGTAAGGAACTGAAGCATCAACAGTGGTAGTATTAGTCCAAGTGTTGTTTCCATAAGTACCATTCCAAAGAGTGTAGTTACCCCAGGTATTATTGGAAGCGTTTCTACCCCAAGAGTGACCTAAAGTACTGTTGCTCAAAGAACTACTGTTCCAGGCACTGGTCCAAGTAGTGTTACCCCAAGTACTGTTACCAAAAGATAAAGTACCATTTGCCCAAGTACCGTTTGCGTGAGTCCAAGTACCATTTCCAAGAGACCAAGTACCATTTCCGAGAGACCAAGTAGAATTGGCGAGGGAAGACCAGGTGCTATTACTAGACCAAGTACCATTACCAGACCAAGTACCATTACCATGGGTACCATTATGATGGCTCCAAGTACTGTTTGACCAGTTACCAGTTGAAGAAGTCCAAGTACCATTTCCAGTAAGGAAATTAGTAGACCAATTACCGTTGGTAACAGGGTATGGACAAGCCAAGAATCTGGTGGAGTTCTTGAAAGTCAATAAGGAATCTTTAATGGCGAATCCAGGACTAGCATTTTGTCTTCTAGATGTAGTCAACTTCCCGTGTTTATTAATACGAACCGAAAGTGGGAGAGCTGGAGTTGTCTTATTACCATAGTTAATGACCGCACTACTAGAAGTGTTGGTAGCATTTAAGGTAAAGTTACTTCCCCATGGGATATCCAAGGTACCATCACTAGACTTGATTTTCCCAAAGAAGATATCAGTATCTTCATTCAAAACCAAATCCCATCCATTGAACTCTACCAAGTTGAAAGTTTTTCCTTCACGTTGAGCAATCAACGAGAAGGTTGGTGATACTTCTAAATCATCTCTGGTAATTAAGGCATTAACTGCATCCGAAATAGGATCAATAGGGTATGCTTCTAATAATCCGAGGAATAAAACCAAAGGTAATAAATTCATTTTAACTATTTTTATCAAGGTACCGAAAGAATTGCAACTCTATATATACGTTCAACTGGAATTAGAGTCGAGGGCGAAAACAGAAGGTATTTTTTTTGCAATCAAACGTCACCACACTTAAGTTGCATTGCTCGCATTGCTTTTATAACCGGTCCGATTTGGATGGAGATCTTCTCAATGGGGGTGGCTTTGTTTTGATTCAACCTGCACATGCAGGTAATTTGTAGAAAACAGAATTTGCAGCAGTAGTGCAGAGAAGGTCTACATACATCCTCAGTGCAATAGTTAAAAATCACTAAAAACGCACTATTGCGCCATAATACTGCATGGGAAGCATTTTGTCTGCATATAACGTTCCTCGAAGGAACATTCTCCTGCATCTAGGAAATTGCTGCATTACAAGTATATCCGAGGGTTCGCCGAGGGTTCGGATGTCCGAGGTAAGAGATTTGAAGATGATTTACGAAAGGCGTATATTCTATTGAATATGAATTTCTTAGGCATATTGAATATGAATTAGGCATTTTAAGCATATGAATTTTGAAGTATATGGAATATTGTCTTTAATTTTATTGAATATTGTCTCCTTAAGAGGTCGGACGCAGTTACGACTGCTTAAAATCTAAGGAGTTGGTATAAAATAATGCGCTTCAATGACATCTTCTTGCTACGCCTTCTGGTCATCTTTAGGCTTAGTAGACTTGTCAACTATAGAGACACCTATTGTTCTTACTAATGTAAACGTTTTAATATAACCCTTTCAGTTGCTTGGATATTTTGAAGGATGTTACTGCGCCTGAAGTTTATTCCGGTCTAGATTCGATGATCAAATAGGAGTTAAATTCAAGTTTGCCATCATGGTACGCATTTTACTAAGATACGCACTTTACTTAGAAATAGTGCTAGTCCTATTAAGATAGCAATGTTACAATGGTATTAGCAATTCATATATACCTCCTACGCACAATGATTTATTTATGATGACATTTTCGTAATGGCGCAGAATGGTTGAAACTTCTACCCGTGACATCTTGTAGAATTGTGATATTGTGGATGGTTAACTAATAACTGAAATGTTCTCTTTTTATTTGTCTTAACTATGTGCTATCTCTTTATTTGTATATATGCTCATGCTATTTCTTTATTAGTATTAACTATACTTTGAAATTTCGGCTTCTAATATCAAAGATCTTCTAGAATTCCAGGGATCGATTATTACGATGATTGTTAAAAATTATCCTTACATTTTTTTTATATTCAACCTTTGGGTGCAAATTTGAAATTTATTTAGAAAATGTTTAATAAATATTTCTATACTAATATATTCAATATTCAATACTGGAATGTTACAGAATGGGTCCTATTCTTCAAACAAACAGCAAATCATATGAAGCATAAATGCATATCTTATAAATTCTTACATAGCCTACCTTCAGCCACTGTGTACTGCATGACGAGAATACGGACAGATCGAGATCTCATGCAATTTTAAGGGGAGGACGATCAGGGGCAGAAGGAGATGGGTATTTATGAAGAATATGCAACTACAGGTTAATTATTAATATTAAAAGGAGTTAGAGGAGTAGGAGGGAAGGAGGAGTAGGAGAAGTAATGGAGTAGGAACAGTAGGAGTAGGCTTAGAACAAAAACATGTTGGTAGATGTAATTACACTAAAGAAGTTCACTTGAACTATCAGTTAGAAAATAATCATTAAAGTAAAGCCCACTGGAAATGATTTTCGCAGCCATTTTGATTCTTCCACTTTTCGCAGCCACCCTGATTTTGCAACCATTTTGCTTCAATTTGCAGCCGTTTCTACTGAATATTTCATATGACCACCACTTCATTCATATGACCACCACTTCATTTGTATGACCACCACTTCATTCATATGACCACCACTTCATTCATATGACCACCACTTCATTCATATGACCACTCTCCCCATCCTGACCACCACTTATTTTATACATTACCAATTTACAAAGCTACATCCTATCAGTTACATTCCCATTAATTAATACTACACCACACGCATACTAATTAAATATATTCACTATAGACAGTTATTACCATATCGACTCACAACGTCGACTATTGAAATTGATCCAGCACTGCTAACAATAGCATGGCCGTACTTTATATTTATAATCACTATGTATCTAGATAGTCACTTATGTGAATCAACGAAGCCGATCTAAATCTAACGGTAACTAAAGTGAAACAACCAAGTGTTGAACTAAAGTGAACAGTTGAGTTAAACTAGAGTGAACAGGTGAACAGTGAGGTGGACAGTTGAGATTGTTAAGTGAACTGAAGTAGCTTGGCTACTTACAAATCAACACCAGGAGGACATCCCAAGGTCTTTTTCAAAGATCCATAAATAGTAAATTGCAAACTGGTCAAGGTACCAACCATAATCAATCTTGTACTCAAACCAGTGAAAGAACCTCTAACACCCAATTGTTTAGCTAATTGAGCCAATAATCCAAAGGTGGATTGACCTGGAGCCTTCTTGGTCTTGTTAACCTTAGATAATAAAGTATCAGCTGGTTGAGAAACAATGGCGGCAGCACAACCGGCAATTACACCGGCACCCAAGTTAACACTGGTTAAAGCACCATTAGATAATTCGGTCTTTGGAGTTGGAATGGCGTTGAAAATGGCTTCGGCAGCTCTTTCGAAAACCAAGAATTTAGCAATATTGTAAGGAATTTGCTTGAACAAAATTGGGGTGAAACCAGAGTAAAATCCACCAAGACCTTCTTCTTTGAAGATTCTGGCAAAACCTCCAACTAACCCGTTAGCGAAAGTTGGTTGAGAAACCAATCTGATTCTAGTAGCTTCCAAAGGACATAAGGCGATATCAGCAAAGAATTCAGCCAAAGCAGCTGAACCAATGAAAACAGAGTTCTTGTACTTCTTGGCGGTATCATACCCTAATTGTTCAATAAAAGTCTTTTTGAATAACTCATACCCTCCAAACTTGAAAGCACCTTGCATGGAGTAACCCAAGACGGTTGGTCCTAACCCGGTCAAAAGAGCACCAGCACCTTCAGCCTTAATGATTTGTCTGAAAGTACCAACCATACCCTTGTTATAAACAGTAGGTTCCAATTGAATAGATGTCTTGACCACATCAATAGGAGTCATGGCTCCGTGTGTGATACCACATCCCATAGCTCCGGCAAGGGAGAATGAGGCGTAATCTTTAATGGTTAAGTTAGGTAAAACAGGGGTGGCCATTGTATGTGTAGTTGTTAGAAAGAAGTTTCAAATCAATTTATAATTTTTTGATTGGACGACCACCGCCAATGCGACCTCCGGTTGCTCTTAAGTACTGAGGTCTGGCTTTTTGTAAAATTAACTACTGCGGCTTGGCTGCGATGGTGTGCCGGGGTGCTGTATGCAGGGGGATCGACAAAAATTTTCATCCGGGACTTTCCGGGGGTCAGGGTGCACGGTGTGTAGGAGTGTTAGTTAGGTTAGTTAGGTTAAGCAGTATTAGTTAGGTTAGTTAGGTTAGTTTACAGTGAGCACCTCTTGATTATTGAAACTTTCTTATGGCACTTATTCAATGATTATTGAAACTTTCTTATGAGTGCTTGGCCAAGCCAGCCCTTTAACAAGGGACTTTTCAGGAAGATTGGTGATGGATTTGTCAAGGATTAAGAGTTGTAGGGGAGACTGAGGAAGTACACTCCATGAAGTACCATCATATAGAAGTGCCATCACATAGAAGTACCATCATATAGAAGTACAGATCATACACATCATATAGATGTACGCACCATGTAGAACTACAGTAGAAGTATAGTACTATTACACCACATGGAAGTCATGGTCTAACTTAACAAAGAACAAAACCCATCCCAGTCTGATTTAAAGTTTCTCCCGGTCCCTACCACCGGAGGGTCTTATCACCACGTGGTTGGCCCGGGCATTTAGGCTGCAAAAGTCGCGGAGCGGAGATTATTTGGACCTTGGTCACCGTGTGGTAGCAAGTGTTGGTGATATGGAGAGATAGAATAGTATTGGAGAAGATGATATTGGAGAAGATAGTATTGGAGAGATAGTATTGGAGAAGATTTTTATGAACTTCACCAGATGAACTTTACAGATGGCCTTCACCAGTTGAACTTTTCCATTTAATACAGTCTAGATGCTGAAGTCCGAGTTTTCTTGGGCTCTTTAAGGTCACATGTGTGGTGGCCCTAGGGCTGGCTTTCAAAACGTGGACTTGCAGTTCGGGTATAATGTTTTCTATATTCTAGGCGCCGTAACACCACCAAAAAGGCAAACATGATCATTCATCCAAATAGGCAAATATTAAAACAAATCCTCGTAGGTACCGTATGGCTCGTATGGGTCGTAGACTCACCATCCTCCAGGGCCTGTCAAAGGGTCCAGACAAAATAGACCTAAAATGCGACACGTCACGTGACTGGCTGCAAAAGACCCGTAGCGAGGATGAGCTACAGGCAAGTCCAACTAAATATTTCAACAGATGCTTTGAATTTTAGTCAAATCAGTAGGAGAAGGTGGTAAATTATGATAGGGAAGTTGTAATGAGAAATTTTCGCTTTTGATGAAATTTTCTTATGGAGGAAGTGAAAAGTCAACATTGGAGGTGAGAGAAAAGGTGTGAATACGAAAAGGTTTCAATTGGCATGAAAAGGTGTCAATTGGCATGAAAAGATATGAAAAGTGGCAGACCAACTTTGAAGTCTTATAATTTTACAGCCATCATGACATTGCCTATCTATTATGGACACAGTATCCTATCCAGCCAAACATTAACAAAGCAGTTTAATTTGCTAGCTCATCTTAATGAGATCTTACTTAGACCCAAATGAGGAGATCTTCCTTAGACCCAAATAAGAAGATCTTACTTAAACTCAAAAGAAGATCTGAGTCCTTAGTTGATCTAACTTGGACCCATTAATATACAGCACATAGGTTGAAGAATGCATATATGCTCATCTAACACTCTATTAACTAATCCAAACCTGCTATGTGAACTCAGATTACTTGAAATTGCCAACTAGCAATATTAACCAAAGTCCATCTCGAGGAAGGTACAAATTAACCTTCAAGACAGGTCTCATCTTGGGAATCCTCTTGACCTGACAAGGTGATTGACTTTCTTTGCCTTTCAAGATAAAATTGGTGAAATCACCAAGATTATTGGAGAAGCAGGGCTCTCCTTGAAATCTAATCAAACACAGCCAAAGGTTTGACAAACAAGACTAACCTTTGATTAGGGGGAATAATCTTCCGGTGAGGAAGATTGAAGCTTTAGCAAAGGAACATGCTGACACAAGCTGTGTAACATCCTATTGAATCAAGCTAAGGTCAAGGGTGATACAATTGGGTGAGTAAGTTGGATGTCTTTCCATGTTGAACCAAGATAAGAGGGTATGACCGTGGAGGTGTTTTCACAGAGGGTATTTCCCTGCAACAAGCATTGCTTAGGCAATATAAAGTTGATGGGATAAGTTGATCCTGTAATTAAAACGTCTTCCATAGAAGATAGCTTTGAAGGTGAAGCCAGTCTTTGAATTTGCAATATACTGATTGACTAATTGATGGATTGTCAATTAGCTTCATAGATTGACAACTAGCGAGAATTAAAGAATCAGTGAGGATATTGGTACCTTAAGGATTGCAAGTATGAGGACTGATATTGGTACCTTAAGCATTGCTTATATGCTAGTATTCGCATAGTTAAGTCAATTAATGAGGATTAAGCTTAGCTATGGAGAATATCCTGAGGAAAGACTGAGTGAAGATTGACCTGAAGAAGGAACTTAACCAGAATGAGTGAAGATTAACATAAGGGTTGACAATTAGAGAGGATTTAGACAGCTAGTGAGGGAGGGACCAACGTCGAATAATTCGAAGAACCAGGAGGTATTTGATGCCGATAGTGAGGTGAAAAGTTTTCGATGATCCTGGAATGCTACTATTTTTACAAAATGCTGATTCAAAGCACAAGCTAACTTATAACTGCAACGATGAACTTTGAGCTTGCAAAAGCTAACTTCTATAACTGCGTCGATCAACTATGAGCTTGAGTTTAAAAAATAGCTCGTAAAATATGGGGAAAGATTTACAAAGATAATGCAATATTAAAGTTTTTATACCCTGATAATATTATTATGAATACCCTTGAGTAAGAATCCATTCCTATTTACATGGATTCATTGATGCTCGTATATAATGCATTAAGCTTTAGGAAACTCGAATAAATGTTCTACTGACCGTTAGTGGGATAGCACGTTTGCAGCACGTTTGCAGCACGTTTGCACCACTTAACATAAACCCCCGATTGAATATCTCCCCAATGTGTTTGTCTGCATTAAACTGATTAACATAATGTCTATATTATGGATTGGCGACATACAATTTGGTATAGAACTTTCCAATAGGAGCATCTACCATAGCAATATCAATTATTATAAACCTTCTCAAAATCAACCATCAACATCAACCTTCTCAAAATCAACCATCAACCTTCTCAACATCAACCATATCAACCAAATGGAAATCAATATTGATCAACACCCATATCAACATCCCCAACATTGCTTGTGTCAACGCCCAACCCCTTCAACGCAGCCTCATTACCCAACGCACTCATGGCAGCCTTCTGGCTTGCGAACCGCTTATTGGAGTCATAACCCACGCCAATCGTTTGATCATTCACCACCACCGAGACCTGGAAGTCGTTCCCAGATTTGGCATTCTTATAGATCGGAGTCAATTGACGTTGTCCCAACAAAGCATATAATGTATTCTTTGCATTATTCTCCATACCAACCTTATAGCTCTGTCCTATTATGGGCACACCAAATGGATCCACGGAAACAGCAGGTGTCACTACAGGTAACCCAGGCATGCCTTGAGTCCCAGAATAATTTATTGGAGTGTAGGGTTGAGGTGTTGCGGTGTTTGCAGTAGGAACCTTTGGTAAACTTGTCACTGGCTTGGAAATGGAAGTATATGGTTGAGGGTAAGCAGATTCGTATTGTTTTGGAGGTTTTGGAATTGATTTGGGTTGGTATATTACGCTGGGATGTGAACGTTGAGCGTGTCCATTATTTAGTTGAGGTTTGACCTTCCCTTCGGATTTTGGGTGAGAGGGGGTTTTCCCATTTTCAAGGGGGCCTTTTTCAGAATTTGAATTTGAATTTGAATTTGAATTTGAATTCACCAAATCATTCCCTGACTCATTCTTCAACTCATTCATCACATTGAACTTCCTCTTCTGACCATAATCCTCCACTACCGATTGCATAACAATTTGCAACTTCAGTACATTCTCTACAACATCCAAAGCTGCTCTCTCGTTGGCCAACTCCTGTGAACTTCCAGTTCCTGTTGATACCACCTCATTATTTATCAAAATTTGAACAACCCATGGATCATTTTCTACTATCAGATAATCCAACTTCACATCATCCAAACGACTAACCAAGAAGTCAAGTTGAACCTTTGCAAATCGAAGTAAAGTTTGATCTTCCTTAACCTTGGATATGATTGGACCAAACACATTTCCAATAAACTTCTTTATTGAATCTATGGACATCTCTTGACCGAGACCCCCAATATAACTCTCAAACAACTTCGCAAACAACGTCACCTTTTCAAGAAAACTGATACCCACGGATAAATTGTATTTGAAAGAATCAACCAAATTATACCCCAAGGAAAGTTTAGCAAGAATCTCTACAGATAAGACCCGATCTACAATAAGTTCCAATTCGTCTTCATACAAATTTGGAAACCTTTGATCAACCAATTCCACAAGAATCATCCGTAATAGGGATTTCCCTTTAAGAACCAATTTGGCGTTATGTGCAGTGGAATTGAAGCAACTTCCTTGAGCTATGGAATCCAAGAAATCACTGGGCTGACGATACGACTTATCGGTGAACACTCTAAGTAAGAGAATCTTATCTGCTATGATTGGAAGTTTGGGAGGGTATTCGGAATCCGTTTGACTTACATCTGTTAAATCCAATACCTTCTGACTTACATCATCCAATACCTTCTGAACTGAGTCACTGGTCTTGAAATTCACCTCCGATAACGCACCCAATAAAGGTAACCGTTTTTCTTCATACGCAGCCTTCAAACTTACAGCCACTTGAACCTGGCCTGAATTCACCAACGCCGAAATTCTCTCGTGGAGTTGAGGATCCCCTTGCTTGGGACGCGATGCACTTTGGACGTAACTTTCGAGCAAGTCATCATACTTGTCCTTGCTGGGCGCTTTGGTCAAAATTTGGTTTAGAGTGGCTTGGATTTGCGAAACGTTCCCTTTCACCTGATGAAGGTCATCATAAAGTGAGAGTAATGGGTCCATAGAGAAGAGCTGGTGGGAAACGAAGGTCGCGGTGTTTTCAAGGGACGGGCGGGGGGGCGATTTGCTCGGTCACGTGAGGGTTCAAGCTCCAAGTGAAGTCATCATCAGACATAAAGATAGTAGAAGAAACTTTATGGGTAAGGAGGTAATACGGTGAGAAAGAGAGAGCTTATCTATTATTGGATGCGCTTGTTCCTCAACACTTTATATATTAAGTAATGAGAATGAGTATACGTAGCTACTTCAATGTAGAGCATTACTTAGAGTTACTGATAGAGCTTAGATAATAGAGCATTAAAGCATTAAGCTAAATACAAAACATCAAGGGAAGACCTTTTTGTTTGCCCGGAGTTCATCAACCAAACGCCGCAATGGTTGCAAAATACGCGACTGCGCATGCAGTAGGGTGAAGGGTGTGCATTGGTAGAAAATAGAAGTTTAACTTGTAACTTGAGAGCGCAGCGATCAAGTTTGAATGAGTAACTTGAGAGCACAGCGATCAAGGTTGAATGAGTAGTTTGAGTGAGTAGTTTGAGTGAGTAGTTTGAGTGAGTAGTTTGAGTGAGTAGTTTGAGTGAGTAGTTTGAGTGAAATGACTTCTTTTGGGACTTGCGAGACTATGTTTGCACCCAAGAGTTTAAGTTGTATTTTTGTTTTACCTTGGTGTATTGTAAGATGTATTAACCTGTATTAACGAAGCAAAAGATTTAGTTCACGACAATCTCTCGCTTCGCTCAAGATTTAGCAAGATTCTGTTCTCTCAAGTTTTGCTCGAGTTTAAACATTCTTCTTCACTTAAATACCCATTCTAACAACTCCCCACTCGAACAAGTCCCCACTTGAACAAGTCCCCACTCCCACTATTACCTTGCTCCCAACCCCACCCAGTCACCTCATCGAAAAAGTGCACCGAAAAAATTGGGCCCTACACCTCCTAAGAAAATTTACAACAGAATTTGCTTGCTACACCGTCCATGAACCAAGAACTTTGACATCCAATGAATAACTTTGAAGGAGAATCCGATTATTATGATGATAACTTCATCCCAGGAACAATTCGAATCTTTTCATCCAAGGATGATAGTTCTATCACTTCCTCCACCAGTGCCAGACCATTGAAGAAAACCCCCAACGGTGTGATTTTGATGCCTCAACCACTGGACTCACCAAATGATCCTTTGAATTGGGGGTATTGGAGGAAATCATGGCACTTTGCTTTGATTTCCTTCATTACTGCTTTTACTGCGGCCACTTCCAATAGTGCTGGTGCTGCTCAAGACTCTTTGAATGAAGTATACGGCATTCTGTACGATTCAATGAACACAGGTGCTGGTGTTTTGTTTATTTTCATCGGTTGGTCCTGTATTGTATTTGCACCAGCTTCCAGTTTGTATGGTAGAAGAATCACCTACATAATCTGTATCTTATGTGGTACCCTTGGTACCACATGGTTTGCCCTTGCAAGGAAAACCGCAGATACAATCTGGTCCCAGATGTTTGTAGGCATTTCAGAGGCTTGTGCGGAAGCTCAAGTCCAACAATCCTTATCCGATATCTTTTTCCAACATCAATTGGGGAGTGTTTTGACTGTTTATATTTTGGCCACTTCCGTGGGTTCTTTCTTGGGCCCATTAATTGCCCATTTGATCTCGGAGAGTCAGTCGTTTAGATGGGTGGGTTGGTGGGGTGCCATCATTTCGGGCGGTCTTTTGATAGTGATTATCTTTTCTTGCGAGGAGACTGCCTTCGAAAGAGGGATGTATTCAAAGGTTTATGATTCGGAGGATCTTAAAGAGAAGTTGGGTACAAAGGACAAGGGTGATGAAGAGGACAAGGGTGATGAAGGAACAAAGGACAAGGGTGATGAAGACAAAAAGGACAAGGCCGATTCAGAAGACTTCAATAACGACAAGGAAGGTGACTTCAAGAAAGATGATCTCGAAAATACCCAATTTGATGCTGAAAACGTTGACATGGGCTACGCCCACCAACGTCACATCAGAGAAACATCCTCAAGTAAAGAAATCCACTTTGAAAATCAAATCAATGATTTTTCCGAAGAAAAACCAACCCCATTGTCCAAAAGGATAGCCCTTATCACTCCTGCTTCATACCTCATTGGGGTTGGGTTTAAACAATACCTCAAGCGGTTTGTCCTCTATTTCAAAGTGTTCACCTTCCCTGCTGTTTGGTTATCTGGGATTTTATGGGGACTTCAAGACGCCTATATGACCTTCTTCCTCACCACTCAAGATACATACTTTTATGGACCACCTTGGAACAAGTCTGGAACCGGTGTTGGAATCATGAATGTTGCAACCCTTACAGGTGCTGTTGTCGGATGTCTTGTTTCTGGTATCCTCTCGGATAGACATGTCCTTTGGTTGGCCAAACGGAATGGGGGGATTTTTGAACCGGAATCCAGATTGTGGTTATTGTTCATTAGTATGATCATCTCTCCAGTAGGACTTATTATGTTTGGGGTTGGTTCAGAGAGAGAATGGCCATGGCAAGTCATTTACGTGGGACTCGGGTTCATTGGGTTTGGATGGGGTTCCATTGGTGATACTGCAATGTCTTACTTGATGGATTCATATCCTGAGATTGTTATCCAAGGAATGGTGTGTGTGAGTATTATTAATAATACTTTGGCTTGCATTTTCACCTTTGTTTGTTCGCTTTGGTTGGAAGCAAGTGGAACGGCAAATACTTATATTGCTTTGGCAGTGATTGATTTTGTTACAATTGCTTGCATTATTCCATTTTTGTATTATGGAAAGGGTTGGAGAAAGATGACCAGGCGGATGTATGCTGGGTTGGTTGAATTGGAGCGGACCCCGTAATGAGTGGGGATTTTTGCCAATTTAGGATTCATTGAACTTGATTTCAAAAAATTTAAATATCCTTTATGCTTAGATTGTAATAGATAATAGAGTTTATGGTGTAGTGTTTTGGGTTAATAATTGTGAAAGCTAGAGAGTGGAGCTAGCTAGAGTGAAAGGTAGAGAGGTGAAGGTAGGCAACAGAGTGAAAGCGAGAGAGGTGAAGCTAGAGTGAAAGCTAGACAAGAGGTGAACTTAGAGAGCCCCAAAATGTATCTACAACTCCAACACGGAGATTGGTTTAAAACTCACTTTTGTAGCAAGAGGATTAAAAATTACATTCAGGAGATGGAAAGTATAGAGAGCAGGTAATGAGTTTAGATACTATTATTTAAATCTATATAATTAAACTTAAGACGATATTAGATTCTCCATATAACGAAGCCATGCATTCACACTGTTTGAACTCATCATTACAGCAAAGACATTAGGGTTTCATTACATCATAGGCTATAGATTCAATCTCAAAATGAACCGCAGAAGCAGCCTTATCACCACCCATCATAAGCAAGCTTCACTTTCAAGCTACCTCCCCAATCTAATCCTTGTCATGATCGTTGCATCTTTCAGAAGATTGGGATGGGTAGATTCAGTACAATAAACCAGACACTTCTATAAGTTTGTCCCTTTATGGTAACATTAATCAGACAAGAACGATTAAGTCATGATATCTTTACAATGAATGCTGATATTATCTCTAAACTTAAAGGAAGCTCTTAAGTATACCAAAAGAATGTTATCTTAAAAGGGTGTTCTTCATTGCTCACCTCTTATGCCGTCTGGTAGTTTGGCTGCAAAATCCAGATGTTTGTTCAAGCAGACGTTCCTTATGAGTTCTCTATCAAGTTATTGTATAAGAGAGTGGCATCATTGCATCGTCTTATGACGTTTTCACCATTCCATCGACCCCTCTTGAACATCTCTACACTTTCCTTCTAATACTTAATAATCTTACATTTTTACTATAAACTTTATTTTTACAATGACACTAGCTGGAGATTTTGAAGGGTGGTTTGACCGACGTAATGTTGGAGTTTTAACCTCAATACAAACAGGAAAACAAGAGTCAGCCAACTTGTTCAATATGACATGATCATGATCTGCAACCCACATGCTCAATATGACAATGAGAGTTTACGATTGGAAGTCGCTTCAGCTTCAATCATTATCAGGCTCAACTCAATTACAAGAGATCACAACAGATCAACTTGGAATAACCTTGGAATTTCAGATCCAAAGGTTCTGCTTTGCTGATGGTAGAGACCCTATCACCACTGAGTTCACCAAACACTCAAACACCTTTGGAATCAGAAACATTTGCTGGCTCAACACCTGGACACCTCATCTGGACATTCGGACTCACCACCTCATCTGGACATTCGGACTCACCACCTCATCTGGACATTCGGACTCACCACCTTTTCTGGCTTGCTAATCCAAATTCATCTCATCTTCCTTAACACCCCCATTCATGTATGCCTCCAACTCCAAATCCAAAGCGGTAGCATCTTTCTTGACGGGTTTTGGTTTCTTCTCCTTCCTTTTCTCCTGTTTTGGTTTCTCCAGTCTTGGTCTTTGCTGTCTTTCAACTGGTTGGATTCTCTTTGTCAATGGGTTGATCGTTATTCTATCGATCAAACTGGAGGCCGAGGCGTTTTCAACAACCAAGTATTCTCCCATGGCTTTCTTTCCATCATACTTTGCAATTGCTTCACCATTGCTTTTGATGTTATCACTTTGGAAACATACATAAGCAACACTATCATCTTTATTATCGAATTTGACAAAGTCAACAGGGGAAATGGAACCAAATAAGTTGCTCAAATCTTCCCCGTTAAGATCAGGGTGGATGTTTTTGACTCTCAACACAGGTCTGGAACCTGCCAATGCAACAATGTCTCTTGGTAATCCTGATTGGTATTTATCATTAGAAGGACGGAACGAGCCGGATTGAGGTTTGGATATTCTCTCGTTATAACGAGGCTTGAAAGAGATGGGTCTTCTGTCTCTACCATCTCTACCATCTCTACCATCTCTACCATCTCTACCATTACCATCTCTTCTATCTCTTCTATCTCTACCATCACGATCTCTTCCATCGCGTTCTCTTCCACCACGAGAACCACCACGGCCCCGAGAGCTTGGGTTCCCTCTACGAGGTTGCTTACGATCTGGGTTTTCCCCAATGATATCGTCTAAAGATCTTTCTAAGGTGGATTCAGACATGTTGTTGATAATTTTTCGCCAACGCACCTTGAGAGACCTTGAGAGACCTTGAGAGCGAAGCGATCAAGGTCGAGCAAGGCGCTCGCTCTCAAGGTCTCTCAAGGCACCTGAGCGATTTGGAAATCTTAACTAGCCACTGGAAATCTCATCCTATAACCTCTTATGACCTGAATTGTTATTAAATTGATAAAGGATTAATTTGATTGTAGATTATAAGGTTTTCCCTGGTAGACTCGAAGTGCTTAATGTAGAGGAGTTTGAGTTTAAGGGGACGTGTACAGAAGAGACTGTCTATTGAAGGGGATACTCACCATGCCACTGCAGACAGTTTAATTGTTTTATCAAAGTTCATCTGAAATTAGGTATAAAGTAAAACACGTCTCAGCAGGACTACCACCTGTTGAGCTCAATTGAATCCACTTTGCAAGGAATGCGTGGGTGTAACCTCTGAATTTAACTCACTGACTTTAGGAAAGAGCATGCCTATAGGAAAGAACTTGTAGAATAATGAACCTTTATAGAATGTGAGCTTCCTTTGTTAAAGCATATTAAAGCCCCAGGTAGCCCAGGTAGCTCAGGTAGCCTTAATAAAGCTCCGGGTACCCCAGGTAGCCCAGGCTCCCCAGGTAGCCTTATTAAAGCATCAATATCTCAAGAAGGTCAAGTTGAAACACAAGACTTAATCTCTCCTAATGGGTTGTAATTTTCAATTTAGATACACCTCCCATATTTTGCAGCCATTTTCAGCCATTTTCAGCCTACTTTCAGACTTCATACCACACTCTTTTACAATTCCTACAAGGTCCCTATCAAAACTACAGCATCAAAAAATATTCATATATCACTAAAAACTCCTATCGATGAATAAGTTGTGATAAACACAATCAAGAATTAGAACAGTCACCAAGGAGTTACTTGGGGGGTTACATCGAACCCGCAGAGGTGAAACAACCTTCGAAACCAACCTTGAGGTGAACGAACCTTGAGGTAACCTAACCTTAACGTAAGCCAACCTTCGAAACTAACCTTGAGGTAAGCCAGCCTTCGAAACTAACCTTGAGGTGAACCAACCTTCGAGTTAAACCAACCTTGAGGTGAACCAACCTTCGAGGTAAACTAACCTACGACCAACCTTCTAAGTACGTTGAGGATCTTCTTAACACCTGGGTGTGTTCTCCACTCATTGAAGCTAAAGCTTCGACGTGCTCACCTTCAACCTCACACTCCAAGTCTCACACTTCAAGTCTCACACTCCGACCTCACTCCAACCTCACTCCAACCTCACTCCAACCTCACTCCAACCTCACATCAAGCCTCCACTCAAACATCACACTCAAACATCACTTCAAGACGTACACACCACCTACTTCGACTTCCTTCCAACTCTCTTATACCCCCCAACCTCCTCGTAAACAACCTTACCATCTCTTCCAATGTTTCCACCCAAAAAGTCCAACTTTTCCAACCGAGGCCAGTTGACAAATTGATACCCATTCTCATTCATGAACTTCAACCCAGTGGCATTGAATAACAAACACCCACCAATGACGAAGAGGTTCTTCCAATCGGTGATATTACCTCTTGGGAACAAGACAATTGCAAGTAACACCAATAAAGATGTTCCCACAAGATATGGCAACAATTGAACATAAGGAGGTCTATTGTCTACAAATGGACTTTTGGTTCCTTCTTGGAATGGTCTATAAGTCCCCAAGAACAAGTCATAGGAATCTTGACGACTTCCATCAGCATAATTATTCTTGTAGTACCTTGAAATGGAGTTTGACAAATCCTTCAAGGCACCAACTTTGGTTCTCCTACCAGTTCTTGTGAAATCCGTCTTCAAAGCTCCGGTACCGGAATAAGCACAAGAGACGGCATCAGCGTTATCAGCCCAGAACTCTTGGAAATGGACATTGAAGTCCGAGTCCCAAGAGGCCGAATACGCGGATTTCTGCAATTGCCTTTTCATCACAGACCTGGCGATGGTGGATTGGACCACGTTTGTTCTATCCAAACAATCCATACAATTGGTCCTTACGATTTTATCTTGAATGGACCTAATCTGACTAGTATTAAGATCAAACTGGAAGAAGTTTGTATCATGATAATTCAAGTCTCCAAGATGATCGAGTAAAAGATCAACCCTATGCCATTGCATTTTTCTACATTCATGATGGAAATCGAAATAGATGTAATGAACCTTTTTCTTGAGAGCAGCAGGTAAGTTCTCAACTGCGTTCTCGTAACCTTGTTTGACGGGGTGCTCATATCCACTATGATTAACCAAATTCACACAATAATTTTCTCCATAAAGATCCACCTGCTCTTTAAAGTGATTTTCTGTGGCTGACAAACTAGACTTGGACAGTACCACCAAGTTTGGCTTGTACTTCAAGTTATTGATCTCACCCCAATAGATTGGAACAGACCCTCTTGTTTGCAACAAGGAGTAGATTTGGTTATCATCCAAGGTAGTGACCAATTGTTCGGTCTCATTGAAGTTGGCCACATTCCCACCTTCATCCACCCCTCTACGGAAGTACCTTGTCCCAGCTCTTTGGATGGATCTCCTAGTTAACAAAGCAAATTCCAATTGTTTACCCAGGAACTTTCCTTGATAAGACTTGAAGTACCCATAAATGATGGGAGTTATGAAGGCACTCCCTTGGCCGAGGAAATCCTCAGAAAGGTACGAGTTCCACCAGAACCGGGAATCGTAAACCAAGTCCTTGCCAGTATATTGTCTCTGCAACGAGTTGGTCAAGTCGTATTTGTTATCTATAGAGAAATACAACGTGGCATTATCTAAATGCTGTCTAAGTAAACTTAAATAAGTAGCCTCTTCTTTGGCAAACTCAGAAGCAACTTTGCCTCCAAGTGGGAAGATCCGATATCCGGTAACTTTGGCAATTGGATTGTTAAGAATGTATCCAGTGACTTGATGATGTGTTGCAAGGATCACATATTTATTGACCTTCAACTTGATTGTACCAATGATGGCACTAATACTATTACTTGGTAACCTACCATAGACCGTAGGAACATCTTGGGAAACGTTCACACTTCCATTACTAAGGTAAAGGTACGAAGCAGTGGCAGAACTGTAGAAGATATGTGTCCCGTCAGAGGCTACAGAGTGGTTGAGTGGCATGTTGGTGTTGGTGTCTTTTTTTCGTTTACCAGGTCTTAGACACAGGCTGAGTCGAGCATGTGCTCGGGGTATAACCGTGGTGCATGGGGAGGAAAGTGTGAAGTGTAAATGGTGATATGTGTGATTCGGAACGTAAACACATAAACAGGATATAAAGCATAAAGTGAAACATAAAGTGTCCATAGTGTCAGACTAAAGTGAAACAGAACGTAAACATAAAGTGAAACAGAATGGAAACAAAAAGAAGTAAAGTGTAGAGTAAACATTAAATGCGGAGTCACTGGGATTCATCTCAATCTGAAGTCAAGCTTTAAGCAAGATGGCCCTACATTCTCATCATTTCGACTACTTTTGGGTGCAAAACGTAGAATTTACTGTAATACGCAGAATTTACTGAAATAAGCAGAATTCACTGCAACAACTTCCATTTGCAGCCAATATACTTCCAACCTTTGCATAATCCACTTAAAAATGGACTTCCGAAGCAATGACAATTAGAGTTTTAGAGTTTCTGCATTCTCCATAAACTTTGCTATCATTCCTGCATTGAATTCACCTGGTATGAAAGAATCAATGAAGTTACTTCTATAAGAGTAGACTTAGTAGACTTAACGAGAATTTGTAAGCTCTATCCAAACTTAAAAGTCCTTATGATCTTCATTTTTCATTATCTTCATTTTTCTTCATATTGTTAGGTGAAATGGCTGCAAAATTAAGCGTATTAAGTTTAATACTCTCAAGTAACTGTTTGGCAGAACTCTAAAATCCTTTCAGAAGGTCATACGAACTTTTAAATTGATATGGTAATTCTTTCAGTTCACTATCAATAAATTCTCATTCATGAGTCTTAAGAGTCAAATGAAATGCCCAGAAGTCCTTCAGGTTAATGAAACTTGATCAAGTCCCTACTCAGGGGCTTTAAGTTCACTTTTGCAAAGAGTTCGAAGGTTTAGCAAAATAGTGAAGTTTTTCAAACCTTCTCTTTACCGTCGTAGGGTGATTCATGGCTTGTATAGAAAAATTAGCTTTGGTTCTCGCTATGGTTACGCTTTGGATCTTGCTCGCTCTCTAGGCTCGGCCGCTTTGATCGCTCTCTAGGTTCGGCCACTATGATCGCTCACTAGGCTAGCTCTCGCTCACTAGGCTAGCTCTCGCTCACTAGGCTAGCTCTCGCTCACTAGGCTAGCTCTCGCTCACTAGGCTAGCTCTCGCTCACTAGGCTAGCTCTCGCTCACTAGGCTCTCCCTCGCTCTCTAGGCTCTCCCTCGCACTCTAGGCTCTCCCTCGCTCTCTAGGCTCGCCCGCTATGCTCGCTCTCTACCCTCAAGCCGCACTACGCTCGCTCTCTCTCTAGGCTCGTCCGCTACACTCTCCCACTGCCTCGCACTCTTTGGTTCTCGCTACGCTTTGGTTCTCGCTACGCTTTGGTTCTCGCTACGCTCAAACCGCACTACGCTCACACCGCACTACGCGGTTCTCGCTACGCTCAAACCGCACTACGCGCACACTTTTGGTTCTCGCTACGCTCGAACCACCATCAGCTCCTATGAACCATTACCAAGCCCTTGGGCTACCTCATACCGCATCCAGCGACGAGATCAAGAAGGCTTTTCGAAAGCTCAGCTTAAAGTACCACCCTGATAAAACCTCCAATAAAGATTTTCATGAATTATTCATCACTGTCTCCAATGCCTACGAAGTGTTAAGTAATCCCACAACCAAGTCCACCTACGACCAAACACAAGGGTTCCATAAACCAATATATGCTCGCAGCTCCTTTGCCAATCCATTCAGTAATCCATTTTCCACAACAGAGCTGGCCGGTATGTCACCTAGGGTCCCTCGAACTAGTGGCGCCAGTTATTACGAATTCCATAGTTTCTTCCAAGGCAGAGATGCCAGCAACAAACGCGACGCCAATAACAAGCGTGCGGAAGAAGAACGAGTTAGGCAGAAACAGGAAAAGGCTAAGAAAGAGATGTTGGAGCGTGCAAGAGAACAAGAGAAACTACGAAGAGACCTTTTGGAGAGGAATCGAAGATTCGAGGAAAGTAGAAGGAAGGATTTTGCTCGCAAATTGGCAGATGAGGCAAGGAGAAGGGAGGAGGAGAGGTATCAGGAGAGGCAACGAAATGAGGATGAAATGTCAGGAGATGAGCAGGATAGTGTGGAGGTGGAAGAGGTAGAGGGCCGTGATTTGAACAATCCCATTGTTTTGGATGATGAGGTTATTGACTTGACTGAAGAGGGGGTGGAGGAGTCACACACACCACAGAATGTGAATACAAGGAGTTATCCATCAACACAGAACGTGAATGCGAATGGGAAAAGTTATTCATCAAACGGGACCCACGAATCTTCACATAATGCAAACGCAGAAAAAACCACAAATGAAGCATCTAATGGCTTCTCTAACACTCTAAATCCATCCCCAGGCACTTCAAATACTTCCGACTCATCGGAATACGAAGATGCAAATCACAACCAGGATGATTCCTCAAATGAGATTGTAAATGAAGCAGAAGAAGGAAGATCAGAAATTGATGAAAATGCATCGGGGGCTAACGTAAACGCTGCTACATTTGATGAAACAACCTCACAGCCTAATACTGTCAATGATACTACTGCCAATGATGCTGCTGCTGCCAATGATGCTGCCAATGATGCTACTGCTAATGCCACCAATTATGCTAGTAATAATAAATCCACCCCTAATGCTGCCAATTATGGTACTGATATTTTTACAGCACACACCTCCCTGGTGAAACAGGAACGCCATGCACCTCCCACCAACTCAAACCCATACCTTCCTTCGGCCTTTCAAAGGAAAATGGCGAATCTCCTAAACAGGTCCAGAGAACGTCTTCCCAAAACTCGTCGCCAGAACCCATCTCCTGTAAGGTCCAGGTCGCCAACCAAACAGCCTAACCTGCAAACGAAAACAGGCAAAGTCCCTGCCAACCAGCATACCACCAAATCTAAGAAAATGAAGATGAGCGATGATCCAAGTGATGTGTTTGCATTTGATGAACTCTCCAAGTCAATGGGAACCCCAGCAGATCTCAATGCGGTGGACTTCAATGACATGTTGGAGACTTTGCCTGGCGAAGCCGTTCTGCTGGGGGAACAGACCAAGATCCGTAAGGGAGATGATGATACCTTGGGACCAAAGGAAAAGAGACCTAGGTTTGAGTACACCAATGGAAATTCCCAGGCTGAGACTTTGCACACGCCGTTGCGCCATGTTTCGGGACATGCAGTGCCTTTACCGGGTGGACAGCAGGTGCCTAGTACAGGTGTACAGCCAGTGCCAGCCCCAAACCAAGATACGAATTTTGCTAAGATGTACGAAATCACGCCTAGGTTCTTGCCACCATCTCCACCCAACCCAGTCCTAGACCCAAGTATTACACATGAAGGTTGGAATAACTACGTCAGTCTCATTGAAGCATACAGGAGGGCATTTGATGAGTATAGGAAGGAAGTGGTGAACTACCAGTACCAGCGGCTCGATCGCGACCAGAAGTATTATGAATTGATCAACCATAACAATGCCAATTTCGAGGTGTACCAGCATGGGTTGACTCTTGATTTGGAGGTTGCCAATACCTTTGGCGAGCTGTTGGGGGCGTTTGGGAATGTGATGAGTGTTTATAAGCAGAATTGCAATTGGATGATCAAGATTAATAATAAGCAGTGAGATGAAATGTCGATGAGGTATAGGCGAGACTGGGTTGGTGGAGGAGATTATAGATACAACCATTTCCTTTTTAAAATCCGATCAGAATCTCGAAAACATATTATGGTTTAGTTTGGGTGATAGAATTCTTGATTGTACTTAGTCCGTCTGGTTACGTGATTTTAAGTGAAAGTTCATGACATGGTCCATTCACGGGACCAGACCTGCCATATATTAAAGAGAACACCCATTCAAGGTTTCCTCGGCAGAGTTGTGTGACGTAGATCCGAAGTATCACAGTAAATATCAATTTTGGCGCTCAAATGGTCCTATGATGGGAAGGCCTCAACTTGCTGAACCATCATCCATCTCCATAATAGATAAGGACTATTGGACATGCATTTGGCCGAGTACAGGGGATAGGATGTTGACAGGTTTTTGGTTAGGTTACGGTTTACACCAGTGCAATAGAATCTCGCACTGGTAGGTCAGTTTGCGGTGGCTGTCTAGATATTTGGTAACCAATGCTCAGCATACTTCTTGAACATAGGGAGAAGTTGAATATTGGAATTATGTCTTTAGAAATTGAACTCCAATATTTCATACTGAATTGGAAACTACATAGCTTAGCTACAATGAATAATGAATTATATATCGATAATGTTACAAGAGCAAGTTGAAAGTGGGAGTTTCTTAGTGTGGGTTCGAAGTGTGGGATCGAGGTGTGGGATCGAAGTGTGGGTTCGAAGTGTGGTTCGGGTGTGAGTTCGAAGTGTGGGTTTGTGAAATGAAGTACATTGATGCTCAATATACCTAAGTACAAGCCCAATAAGCTACAAGTGTAGGTACTGAATCTTTTGCTTCGCTCAAGATTTAGTTCACGATAGACAATAGAGAATATATTAATAAGCTCGTGTGCTAAGGTACAGAGAATATATTGCTTAACTCTATATAAGACGTGTATTCGTAGCTAGAGAGGACATGTAAACATTTCATGAACACTCAACTCTTTATTTCTTATACAACTCCGGATCAACTTCAGGATGAACCTTTGCTAACCTTGCAGCAATACCAATAGGATTAATGATCACATTCTCAAGATCCCAAATACCTGCTGTATAATAAACATCCTTCTTCAAAAAGTCAAGGATTTCAGTCTTATCTTTAGCAATAAGATGGAAAGTACTACCCACAAAGCTAGTCTTGGTTTCATCTTTGTAGAGTGCACCAGCAGATGTTACAATTCCAGCATTGAATGCAGGGGCAATTCTTTTCAAATGTTCAGGTCTAACAAGAGTTCGATCTACCCCTGGGAAGTCGTAAACAATGACGTTATATTCAGTCATTCCTACTGAGTTGTCTTTTAAAGATGGCTTTGCGCATTAGTCAGACTTGGGTTGAAGGGGATGTGTTGGGGGAGGTGTGGTATTTGGAGGGAAGGGGATGTGGGGGGGGATGGTGCCATCGACACTCACCGCTGAATCTGCACACCCACTGAATCTGCATTCACCACTCAATCTACACACCCACCACTGAATCTACACTCATCACTGCATCTACATTCACTCAATCTACACACTCAATCTACACACCCACCACTCAATTTACACACCCACATCCACCACTCTACACACTCACCACAATCTCTCGCTTCGCTCAAGATTGTCTATCGAGAGCTCTCTCGCTTCGCTCAAGATTGTCTATCGTGAACTAAATCTTTCGCTTTGCTCAAGGTTCAGTACGCTCAAGATCCATAGTACCTACACTCAATATATTCTATAACTTACTATTACTCACTAGAACTAAATCTTTCGCTTCGCTCAAGATTTACACTTAATCACTCTAACTAAATCTTTCGCTTCGCTCAAGATTTACTCAGGAAGCAAATCTCTCGCTTCGCTCAAGATTAGTACTAAATCTCTCGCTTCGCTCAAGATTTAGTACTACTCAGGAAGCTGCAACCCAACCCTATTCGCACTCAACCTCACATTATCATCCTGCCTCAACGTCAACCCCGGATTATACCTCTCCAACAATTCACTATATACCCTCTGAGCCGTCAAAAAATCATTCACATTCTTTAAATAATTCACTCTTGCCAACGAATCAGACCCTCCCACAAGAACCTTATACAAACCTTCATCTTTCAAGTTCAAAGAGTCCGCCCCTTTAACCTTATCTTCCAAGTCCTTCAATTTGGCATCCAACGTCGAAACATCCCCATTCTGCTTCAACAAATTCAACCGTTGATACTTGTACAATGTCTTCTTCTTCTCGTCATCTTTTTTGGTATGCACTTCAGTTGCATTGTTTTGCAATACCAACAATTCTTGATACAAACTCTTGCTGATGGTCTTGTAAGACGGGAGTGTCTTTTGTAGGATGGTGGACATGTTCCTTGAAAAGTTCCCTCTGTTGCCGATCAAGTATGGGAACATCCTTAGTGCAATAGTTAGACACAAGCCCTACCTAGGAATGAAACATTGTCTAGAACCAGTATGAAACATTGTCTAGAACAAGTATGAAACATTTCCTAGGAAGTAACAAGGGAACTGGATTATAACTGACAATGAGGGTCCTTACTTCCTACTTGGTGGAACCTCAGTGTACATGTGAAGCTTCTTCGTGTACCCAATACTAAAGAGACTGTTTCAGTGTGCTATTACATGGTGCAAGATCTGTAGGTGGACAGTGCTAGAGAAGGTTTACAAGCCAATTCAATTTAATGAAGGTATTTAGATTTCATAAACCACGCTAATAATAGACATGATGTTTGTAAGAAGTTTGTAAGATGTTCCATATGTATTAACTAAGTAGAATTAAAACACATTAGAGATTTCAAACCTTCATTTAGAACCCATTGATTAATTACATTCAGAATGACATTCAGTCGTTTCATTAAACATGGAAATGTAAGTAAGATCTTTAACCTTATGTAAGAGATAACCTTGTACGGTTAGAGATGTCTTTACTTGTACTGAAGATGTCTTTACTTGTACTAAAGAGACGTATTTAACCTTGAACCGTAAGACATATTAAACCAATAAGCAAGTCTCCAACCTAGTATGCCTCCATCGACAATGAAATTTTGCAGCCATGAAGTTCCAATGTTTCTTTTAACTATTGCAGTTCGGGTCTAATGTTTCTGGTAGTTCCAGTGTGGTAGTTCCAGTGTAATAGTACTACAAGATGAGAAAGGATTATTTCATATAAAGAAGACATTGACTTGTTAGAATGTTTTAGATCTGTAATGTAGCCCGGAGAGTTAAGCTCTCGCTTCACTCATGCCTAAACATGATCCCTACACTTTCAACTACGCCCTCACATTCCCACCCACACCCACTCCAATTCCAGACCCACTACCAACTCCCCCCCTCCCACCCACTAATTATCTATGCTCTTTTGCTAAGCTATGCTCGCACCTCGCTTCGCTCGTTGCTCGCTCGTTGCACTCGGCCCTCCTCGGACCTTCCCGCACTCTTCTCCGAGCAATTCAACCAATCAAAACACGTACAGACCAAACGTTCAACCAGGTCTATTCTTTGATATTCTACATCTATTTAACTTCAATCAAACTATCATAAACCCATACACCTCTGTAAACAACCCACCCTTAACCCACCCTCAACCCCTTCCCACTCCGAATTGCCGAAAATTTTCAAACTCACAAAATCCCGCCGACCTCGACCATAAATTTTTCCTGCCAACTTGATTCTTCTCTCTAAAGATGTTTAGAACTATCATTGCTCAGAAGGTATGTGTTGAGTGGAGTGTGGAGGGTGGAGGGTTAGGGGAGTGGAGTGGAGTGTTAGGGGAGTGTAATGTGGAGTTTAGAGGATAAGATTCATTGGATTGAACTGTTGATCGGACTCGATGATGGGTTGGGTAACCGTGGTAAGAGTTGATTTGGGGAATGGTACTATGAACAGGAGAGATGACATGATCAACAGGAATTATTTACAAGGGAATTGATTATCAACAAGGGAATTGAAATTGATTATCAACAAGAGTATAAGAGTATCCATCATAAACAAGAGTAACAGGAGTATCGATTATAAAGAGTACCGAATTCTACTCATGATACGTGGACATTGCGGACTGTTCTGAGATGGGAGTGTACGTTTCAGATGTTTCTGTTCAACATGTTACCATGAATGTTCAAGATCTGGATGTCGAATTTTCCTTAAAAGTTTACTCTCGTGTATGAATTGATCGAAATTCGTCCTTGATTCATTTTGAACTTTCAATGATTCTGTTGAAGTCCTCTCCAAGGAGATTCAAGACTCACCGTACCATTACCTCCAATGAGACTCACCGTTTCATTGAGAGTGCTTAAGTGGTCCCCCCCCCCCAATTATATCATACTAACAAACTAGTCATCATTGCGTTCACTCGCAACCTTTGCATCGCCAGAGTCGGTCCTCCCAAAGAAATACGGAGGAATCTTCACCGTGACCTTAATCCCTGGTGATGGGATTGGACAAGAAATCACCGATTCTGTCAAGACCATTTTCAAGAACCAAAACGTTCCTATTGAATGGGATGTTGTTGATGTTTCTGGCTTGGAAAACTCCGGTAAGAACGGAGTTGCTGAAGCGGTTGAATCTTTAAAGAGAACCAAGGTTGGTTTAAAGGGGATCTTATACACCCCTACCGGTTCTACTGGGAAATCCTTGAATGTTGCCTTGAGAAAGGAATTAGATATATATGCTTCTCTTGTCTTGATCAAGAACATTCCAGGGGTCAAGTCCAGATTGGGAGGCATTGATTTCGCCTTGGTTAGAGAAAACACCGAAGGGGAATACTCTGGGTTGGAACACTCCTCCTACCCTGGAGTTGTTGAATCCTTGAAGATCATGACCAGGTTCAAGTCGGAAAGAATCGCCAGATTCGCCTTTGACTTTGCTCACAAGAACAACAGAAAGTTGGTCACCGCCATCCACAAGGCTAACATCATGAAGTTGGGTGATGGGTTGTTCAGACAAACCGTAAAAGACATTGCTCAGGATTACCCCGGGATTCAAGTCAATGATTTGATTGTCGATAACGCTTCCATGCAAGCCGTTGCCAAACCAGAACAATTCGATGTTTTGGTCACCCCTAACTTGTACGGGTCCATTTTATCCAACATTGGTGCTGCCTTGGTTGGTGGTCCAGGCTTGGTTCCAGGGGCCAACTTTGGTAGAGAATACGCCGTCTTCGAACCAGGTTGTAGACACGTTGGTTTGGACATCAAGGGCCAAAACACCGCAAACCCAACCGCCATGATCTTGTCTTCCGCCATGTTGTTGAGACATTTGGGATTGAACGATCATGCCGATAGAATCTCCAAGGCTACCTACGATGTTATTTTGGATGGTAAGGTTAGAACCAAGGACATTGGTGGGTCCAGTTCTACCACCGAATTCACCGATGCCATTGTTGCTAAGTTGAATGTTTAACAACTGGTCGATGGTCTTAGTTAGCTAGAAATTTAGGAATATTGATTAGAGTGTTTGTAGGGAGGTCACTTCAGAGCGACACTTCAGAGCGTAGCGATGAAGTGGCTCTTCAGATATCGGTAATTTCAGAGCGTTTGTAAAGTGGGAGGGAGGTCACTTCAGAGCGTAGCGATGAAGTGGCTGGGGTTGTAGGAGCGAGGTTGTAGGGGGAGGGAGGTTGTAGGAGGGGGGAGGTCACTTCAGAGCGTAGCGATGAAGTGGCAGCGCAAACCTCACTCCTTGGTGTCGTAACTACACCCACGCTTCACTTCGGCGTTCAGGGTCACACCTACGCTTCGCTTCGGTGTAGGATGTAGGAGGGAAGACGTTGGTAGGCATTGTAGGAGGGAAGAAGGTTGTAGAGATTGTAAGAGGGAGGAAGGTTATGTTGGCATCTTGATGTAAGGTGTAGTGGAGAACCTGCAAGAGCTCTCGGAAGTAACTGGAAGATAAAGAGCATTGAAGAGAAGTCTCAGATGCATGTTAGATCAAGCGTTGTTAGATCAAGTTGAGGTAAATGTAAGTTAAGATCAATGTTAGATAAGATCAGATCAATGAAGCTCAGATCAAGTTAAGATCAATGAAGCTCAGATGAATGTTAGAATTTCATTTGACTCGGACCTAGGACTCAGTACTCCCACCAAGTCTGTCGGAGCCTGTAATGAAATGCTGAGATAAGACTGGGGGGGGCTGGTAACTTGTAGGATTTGGATCCTCGTTCCTAAGGATAACTTACTCTTAAGTCACTTTAACAACTTTAACATCAATTCATATTTGACCTGTTCAACACTCTTCCCTTGCTGCAATAATCAACAAACAATCTCCAACGAGTTCAAGATTGTTTGTCTTGGAAGTTGTTCTTGATAAATGATTGACTCATTGTACAGATTGAAATTGCAGAACTGAAGGCTACGTTTAAGGCTATGTACTGTCGAGGTGAAAGTTTCAATATAACACTTCCTACTATCAATTTCAAACCTACTGGATCCGGGTTAGCAATGGTAAGTACCCTGGTTATCAATGGAAACATAGAGGATGAGTAGGGATGTAGGGGATAGAAGGGTGAAGAGGATGATGGTGTAGACGTTTGTAAAGACCAATTGAGTCAATCTAAGTAGGGACCAATCTGACTTAAGATGCAAGCTAGTCCAGTAATATCTATCCAAACAAGACTTGGTATGAAGGGTACGCATTCCCCTAAGGTACTCCAGCTTTAAATGTTTGTACATGGAGCATCTTATCCCGTCTTTCCCTTCATCAACGTTCCCAAGGTTTATCCCTCTGAACATAGGAAATACATTTTATGACCTACTCAAGAAACAATCTCTAATCCTTTGGTTGGTTAACCCTGACTTCTCGCAAGCTGAAGAACCTATTTGGAAGACGGTTGAGCATATAGTCTTCATTGTGCCAATGGCTGCAAAATGGCTGCAAAAGGTTCACTTTACATGCCATAGAGAGTTGACCGTGTAAATTGACCTAATACCTGTCAAATCAACCTATACCTGGGATTAGGTCAACCCATACGTGGGAGTATGAAGTAGACACAGTATAAATTGATAGGAGGAGATACCTGTATAACTTGAGAGTCCATTCATTTCGCACTCTTTATAGGACAATTATGAATACCATTCAGCAATAACTTCTTTGATACCTAGACTGTTCAAGAGGTTACTTGTTATTCTTTGGATAATCAGACAACACTGTCAGACTACACTATCAGACTACCCTTCTACACCATCAGACTACACTATCAGACTACACTAAACAACCAAACTACACCTTTAAACAATCCACTTTTAAACAATCACACTATTACCCTTTGACAATCACACTACTAAACCTTTAGACAATCACACTATTACCTTTAGAATTGTACTTACACCCTACCCACCCACCCTCGATCCACCTCGGCCATCCCCGTCACCCTCGCGGTCCTCACAAATCCGATGAGCCGCACGACACCCACATTCTATACACCCACAATAGAGTAACACAACCTACTAAACAGCTAATATTGATTCGGCTCATCATGCTTGCTCCTGATGTCCATGCTCCTGATGTCCTCCTGATGTCCTCCTGATGTCCTCCTGATGACATCACATGTCCTAGCTACTTTTTACACATTGCTTAAACTTTTTTACACCCAGACCGCAGTAATCAATTTTTTCTTTACACCCATACCGCAGTAATAAAACTTTCTTTCCCACCCATACCGCAGTGATCTAACTTTCCTTCCCACCCATACCGCAGTAATCAACCGTTTCAGAGTCATGCTAATTTACGAAATTTTCACACGTTTGATAGTCAAGTAACCTACCACCAATCAACTTTCAACGGATTTAACTATTTAAACATTGGGAATGATCTTCCCAAAGCATATCTATCAAACCCCCTTACTTTTGAAACTTTCTAACAACTTTCACACGCTAGTCAACCACCCCCCCCACATTCCCTCTGCTTGGCGAGCGTTTTTCTGACTCCTATAAATAAGAAGCAGATTCTTCCGATTTGTTCTAACGGGTTTCGTTCATTACTAGAGTACTCTGGTTCTTATTTAACTCTTATTATGTGTGACGTTGTATTAGGTTCCCAATGGGGAGATGAAGGTAAAGGTAAACTTGTGGATGTTCTCTGTGATACCATCGATGTGTGTGCTAGATGTCAAGGTGGGAATAATGCTGGACATACCATTGTTGTGGGTACCACGAAATATGATTTCCATATGTTACCATCTGGATTAGTCAATCAAAACTGTCTTAATATTATTGGGTCAGGAGTGGTGATTCATGTTCCTTCATTTTTCGAAGAACTTGAAAACTTGGAAGCTAAAGGGTTGGATTGTAGAGATCGTTTATTCGTTTCTTCAAGAGCTCATTTGGTTTTTGATTTCCACCAAAGAACAGATAAATTAAAAGAAGCAGAATTATCAGTGGATAAAAAATCCATTGGAACCACCGGGAAAGGAATTGGTCCAACTTATTCCACCAAAGCAAGTAGATCCGGATTAAGAGTCCATCATTTGGTTTCGAAAGATCCTCAAGCTTGGGAAGAGTTCAAAAAACGGTATTGGAGACTTGTGGATTCTAGACAAAAGAGATATGGGGAATTCATTTATGATGCCGAAGCTGAATTGAAGAAATATGAAGCGTATAGAATCTCTCTTGCTCCATTTGTAGTGGATTCCATTGATTTCATGCATAAGGCAATTGCCGATAAAAAGAAGATTCTTGTTGAAGGTGCAAATGCACTTATGTTGGATATCGACTTTGGAACTTATCCTTATGTAACTTCTTCCTCCACCGGAATCGGTGGTGTTTTGACTGGTTTGGGAATCCCTCCAAAACACATCAATAACGTTTATGGGGTTGTGAAAGCTTATACCACCAGAGTTGGTGAAGGTCCATTCCCAACGGAACAATTGAATATCGATGGTGAAACTTTACAAGAAGTTGGTGCTGAATTCGGTGTAACCACAGGTAGAAAGAGAAGATGTGGATGGTTGGATTTGGTAGTTTTGAACTATTCCAATTTAATCAATGGTTATACCAGTTTGAATATCACCAAATTGGATGTTTTGGATGGGTTTAAGGAGATTAAAGTTGGGGTAAGTTATTCCATCGGAGGTGAGAAATTATCGAGTTTCCCTGAGGATTTAATTGAATTGGCAAAGGTTGAGGTGGAATATGTCACTTTACCAGGTTGGGAAGAAGATATCACCAAGATTGAAACGTTTGAAAAATTGCCTGAAAATGCAAAGAAATATTTGACTTTCATTGAGCAATATTTGGGTGTACCTATTGAATGGGTTGGAACTGGGCCTGCAAGAGAGAGTATGTTGTCTCCAAAGAAGTATACCTCTTAGGAGGATAAGTGAGGGGTGTACGTGAAGGAGTATACGACTTAGGAGGATACGTGAACGAGTATACTGTATTCACAAATAACCAGTTGACTCAAAAACCTACTTAGATGATAAATATAAATATAAATATAGTGTAATAGGTGGGAAGATTTCCATTTCCTCTACATTCCGTGGTTTTGCACCCATGTCTACAGTGGTGCACCCATGCGTGTCCAGTGGGTGTTATTGCACCCATGGCATCGCCTAGCAAATGCTTACCCTCTAAAGAGAGAAACCAAGCTCAAAAGATAAGATGTGATCAAAAGATGGGAAAAGATTAGGATGGAAGATACGACGGGGATTAATTACGAAACCAACCACTATGTCTAGACCTCCTACCAGTCTAGACCTCCGAAACATGGCAATATTAACCCAGTTTATCGGCAGTAGTTCTTAATTAAATAAACTTCCAGGGGTTCAGGGCATCGAATTACATTCCTATTAATTCCTCTTAAATCCCCGTTGTGATTGAAAATCATTTCGCATCAGCCAAGCAATGTGTCAAAGGTGGACTTGGTTAAGCCAAGCAATGTGTCAAAGATAGACAGGTTTAAGCCTTGACGTGGAAACGTAGAAGAAAACGTATTGATCTCCATAGAAGAAAGCAGAGATTGTAGGCTCCGATAAGCACCTGCATAGAATTTACGAGCTCCGGTTTCGCAGCCAATGGGTAGGTGAGCTTGAAGGTTTGTTACACGGAGGAATACGAATACTTAAAGAGAGGCATTTCTAAGGGGTTGAACAAGCCAAGTTAAGATGAATTATATTTGGTTAACCATTCTTGTCTTTGTTACTCTCGTTGTAACAGAGCCGAAGGGGTACTTTTCGTTGGATTTGGATGTTTATATTGGATCTCCTGGGAATCTTATGAAGAGATCGGATTATTATAATGATTATACAAGAAGGCAGTTATTAAAGAGGAATGGTGTTTTGAAGAGGCTGAAGAGGGGGTTTAAAGATGCGGAGCTGGGAGACCTTGAGAGGGATAGGAACCTTGAGAGGGATAGGAAGCTCGAGAGAGATAGTAACCTTGAGAGGGATAGAAACCTTGAGAGAGATAGAAACCTTGACAGAGATACTTTGAGAGATCTTAACAAAGAAGATAAAAGAAACCTTGACAAGGAAGATGAGAGAAACCTTGACAAGAGAAACCTTATCAAAGAAGACACTCGAAACCTAAACACCCCCAAGAGAACCCCCAAGAGAACCCCCAAGAGAAGGAACTTCCTTGACGAAGATCTTGAAGGGGTCGAGAAAAGAACAGATGCCGTGGATTTCTCAATATTAAATGATGGTGTATATTTCATGGCATCTCTTAGAATTGGTTCTGACAAGCAACTTGTCCGTGTTCAAGTTGATACGGGAGCATCGGACACTTGGGTCCCAGCTCCTAATATACAATGTGACTCAAATTATAAAAGATGGTTGGAGGGTGATGGGTTTGAAGATGATTTTAAGGACTTCTTTGATGGTGAATTAACCTATAATGAGGAATCCTATGGAGAAGAATTTACCAATAATGAAGAATTGACCTATAATGAAGAATCCTATGGAGAAGAATTAACCTATAATGAAGAATCCTATGGAGAAGAATTTAATGGACAAGAATTGAACTCCTATGGAGAAGAAATCAATAAAGATTCAGATTCAGATTCAGATCTCATCCCAACCAGGTCAATAACAATCCATAAAAGAGATACTTGTACTGCTAGAGGATCCTTCAATACAGATACATCCTCTTCCTTTAAGGCCAACTCTACCTCGGAACCTTTCAACTATACCTTATATGATAACTATGCATATGGTATTTGGGGATCCGATGATGTCCAACTTGGTGATGCACTGGCTAATATTATATTTGCAGTAGCAACCCGACTGAAATTCTATATTGGGCTCCTTGGAATTGGAATGCCATCACTCGAGAAAACTTATACCGGGCAAACAACTGTTGGTGGACACCTGAGATCAGGCTTTATGTATGACAACTTCCCAATGGCATTGAAAAACCAAGGGTTGATTCATACAAACGCCTACTCGTTATACTTGGGGGCACCTGATGTTGATACACCTGGGCAAGTGTTATTTGGAGCGGTGGACCAAGCAAAGTACGTACCACCGTTGGTCACCCATCAAATCATCAATACTTTATCTACCTATCCTGACGCTTTGGCCATTAAATTACTATCAATCGAGATTGACGATTGGGTTGTTTCTGGTATTATGGATGAAGGTATTATTCTAGACAGTGGCACCAATTTTTGTCTGCTTCCTCCTCATCAAATGTATCAGCTTGTTGCCTATACTGGAGCCAAATACTCATCCGAAGATAGACTCTATTACATGGATTGTCTTCCTGAAACATTTCCTACAAAGGATGTGATGAAATTCCAATTCCTGAACGGGCAGCTCATTCAAATACCCCTTTTCCGTTTCCAGTATCGAACCAATTCAACCATTTGTGCCATAGCGTTCCAAGAAACTCAAGGTCCAGCAGTACTCGGAACCCCATTTCTTCAGGACGTTTATGCTGTGTTTGATCTTGACAATCAAGAAATCGCCCTAGCCATGGCCATGTGGACAAATGATTCACAAATCGTGGTGATTTCGTCTGCGATCCCATCGACGGCACCTGCTTCAATTTCCACCTATACGATCCCGGTTGCAACGGTGGGAAGTTTGGATGCTCCCTTTGAGCACTCAACCCTGTCCTATTATATAACCATTCCAACTGATCCTGGCTCGACTACAATATTGGGGGGGATCACTGTAGCTACGGTGGTGGCCGAGGGATCTTTCGGAGATTCTGGGTCTACAGTGGGAAGCTCAGCTCCAAGGCGTACGAGTCAAATCAATTCAAATCAGTCAGGCCAAGCAACTTCAAATCAGTCAGGCCAAGCAACTTCAAGGCGTACGAGTCAAATCAATTCAAATCAAGCTCAGTCAACTGGTTCGTTGGATTCCAATCAAGGAACCGCAAGCCAGGACAACCAAGCTACTAACAATCAAGGTAGTAGCGCAACTCGAACTAGATCCCCTTCCGCTACGAAAAACGCAGCTGGAAATATGGGAGCTAGTGCGTTGGTGTTAATCGTTGGTGTTTTATTGGCTTTGGTTTGATTGTACTGTAGACTGAGATGTTTACGAGTCTGAGGAGGCACAAAGGTTTTTGCTGCAAAATCACCGCTGGAGTCAAGCTAGAATGGAAGTCCGATTTTAAGACACCCCCAAAGAACGATCAACGGAGTTGTCTAAGTAAGTTTATAGTAGATGAAAAGTAATCAATTCAATTGTTTGGAATAGCAAAGGGCCACTCTTGCAAGTAAGCACTCTTATGGGGCAAGAAGGCGCTCTTAAGAGAGATCTTAAGAGGCAAGAAGGCACTCTTAAGCAAGCACCCACTCTTAACAGGCAAGCGCCCTCTCTTAAGATGCAAGCAACCACTCCTAGGCAAGCAACTCTTACATTTAAACCGCAACTCTAAGATGAAACATCTTCATTGGAAAGTTCACCCAAGAAGGTGTAGTAGGATTGAAGACGTGGGCTTGCTTGTACGTTGTACATTACTTGTACGTTGGACATTACTTGTACGTTGGACATCACTTGTAAGGTAAGTTGGACATTACACTTGATAAGCTGAGCGTGCAAGGTATTATAGGGCACCATAAGTCTCATACCAAGTACCGTATAGGATTATATTTTTATAAGGCGTAGACTTACCATTTGTTCCATAATGATTGATCAAATTGACATTAATATTAAGAGCATTAACGATGATAATACATAATAAGAACGTAATAAGAACATAATAACAACATAATAAGAACATAATACTAAGAATAATACGAATCACCACAATCTTAGTTACCTTCACCTGGCTCATCATCTTGTCTACTACTCAGTATTCCTCTTACTTGAATTCTTTTCAATCCATCTCTAATGCCATCCTTTCAATCAATCCTAGTGCCATCCAACACTCCCTCTCTAATACCATCCATTCATCCCCCTAATACCATTCATCCCCCCCCCTACTCCAGCCACTACCCCACCTACGGCTTGCTCACTCGCACCTCCGCAAAGCTCTCGTGACCTGTGAGTACCCCACAAAATCTCCACCGGTGGGGTCACTGTCAGAACCACACCACATCTTCTTCTGATGAACTTGTTCATCACCCAAGCCAATGGTATAAGAGGTGTGTATGAACAGCAGGCCGATGGCCACGCTAGGGTTTGGGGTTAGATGGAGAAGTCCGTGTGAAAATGACACCTAAGCTCACATAGTGGATTGTTTTGGTGAATCATCCAAGTGGCAGAGGAGGCCAAGTTGGGAAGTCATGTATTAGCGTGATTGCCTCAATGACTGGCTGATTGACCTGTGCGAGTTTGCACTGTGGGGCGGGCGAGTGTCACTGAGGACCGCGCCAGAGTGCTTTTCATCTGGCGAGAGTTGCCAGTACGACTGGCATAGTGTGATGCTAGCGAGTGTGTTAAGTTAGTTTATTTGGTACGTCCATTTGTGGTGGACAATCGGACTGTCGGACTGTCCACTGGTGCTGTCCACTGGTCTGTCTACTGGTACTGCTAATACTGCCACTCGTACTGCTCATACTGCCACTCGTACTGCTCATTCTGCCGTCGTACTGCTCATACTGCCGTCGTACTGCTCATACTCCCACTCGCACTTTCCACTCGTTCTGCTCATACTCCCACTTTCCACTCGTACTGTCATACTACTCGTCCTGCCACTCGTCTCCCACACGTCTCCCACTCGTCTCCCACTCGTCCACTATCCCACCCACATGCACCTACTAACAAACAGCCGTAAACATCACCAAAAACAACACGCTCGACCTAAAAGTTGAACCCATCATCATCCAGAAACAAGCCAACGATGACCCCATTGAAAAACTCCTCTGCTTTTCTTTCCAGGGCCGTAAATGTTTTGTAGTGGCCAAGAAGTCGGGCTTGATTCAACTTTATCAGAAGCTGAACGGTAGAATTAGAAGTGTAGGTGGGGCTTTTGATAGGAGTGTAGGTGGGGCTTTTGATAGGAGTGTGGGTGGGGCTTTTGATAGGAGTGTAGGTGGGGCTTTTGATAGGAGTGTAGGTGGGGCTTTTGATAGGAGGTTAGGTTGTGCTGGGGAATGCAATCCTCCTACTCGTAGGTCAAGTTGTCCAACCAATGCAAGTGGCTCCAAAGTTGCAACCTCTGCAAGTGGTAAAGGATTAGCCACTTCTACACCCCCCTTCGGCCCCATTGGAAATTCCTACACTCTCTACAAAGAATGGAAGAACTCAAACATGAACTCCCTCGACTTGATTGTTCTGATTGGGCTCCTCAACAAACAATACTTATATACATGCTCCAGAGAAGGTAAGCTTGTCCTACGGGATTTGATCAATGATGATGCAAATGAATCCTATAAGGTGTATTTGATCAACAAGCCTATATCAGACGTACAATTAAGTATACATGGTGATAAGATCCAAGTCCTTAGTGGGGGGAAGAATAATGAGCTTAAACTTTTCGAAATCGATACCGCCGTAAGAGTCGGGCCGATCGTGGTTCATGATAGTAATATCCGGCTGACTATAAGTGGTAGGTCAAGATCGGGAGATAGACAAGTGGTTGTTCTTTGTCCTGTTTGGGGTGTTTGTACTGATCGGTTTGTTTATAGTGCCACTCCCATGGAGGTTGTAACTGAGTGGGTTACAAGTATTGGACTTGGCAGGAGGAGTGAACTCATTAACTCTGATGTACGAAGTGACAATAAAGCCCATCACACCTCTTTGAAGACGGTTAACCCACAGAGACTACTACAACTTTCTCAAACAGATACTACTACAACTCCACCATCTAGAGCTGGCACAGTTGGCTTAACCCGAGCTGACTTAGTAAGAGCTGACTTAACAAGAGCTGACTTAACACGAGCTGACTTAACACAAGCTGACTTAGCAAGAGCTGACTTAACACGAGCTGACTTAACACGAGCTGACTTAACACAAGCTGACTCAGCAAGAGCTGACTTAGCAAGAGCTGACTTAATGCATATAGAACGAGGTGTTGATGAAACACGAGGTGACATAACACGAGACGTTGATACAGCCCCAGGTATTGACGGTATTGACGGTATTGTAGGTATTGCCGGTATTTCCGGTATTGACGGTATTGACACCTTACCACCATGGAGCGATTCTGAAACATATGAAGAATATACCCTTCGGAGGTCCCTACCTAATACTCAACCCAACTTCCAATCCACTTTGGGACCAATAGTCTGTGGAACGCAATTTGGGAAACTCCTCCTTTACAATGCTCTGGGCCTGTTAACACAAGAAATAAACTTCTCCCATTTTGCCATAACCTCCATTACTAAATTCGATGGTGGGTTCATTTTCTGTGATTCAATGGAAAGCGTGGGTATCCTTCGGAATGAGGAAATCGTTACCCGATATGACAATCTACTCATTGGACCAACCTCCACCATTAAGTTCATCACTTCCAATAGAGTCTCTCCGGCGTACCTAGTATGCACCACTATTGATCGGCGGTTGGTGATGTATAAACTCCAAGCAAATGGAACCTCCGAGTTGCTTTTGAATATCAAAATGAGTTCAGGCAATCCTGTATTGGATATCTCCGACGAGAAGGAATACGAGGCTTTCCACAACTTGTTTGGGTTTGCCTGGGAGGTTGAAGGTGAAGTCAGAACTGAAAAGCATTCCTTGGAGAGGTTTGAAACCTTTGGAATGAACGGCTTTGAAAGCAAGCGAAGAAGGGGGAGCTTTGGTGCAGTGAAAGATGGTGTAAAACTGTTTGGAGTGGCCCGACAGATAATAGGTCATGAGTTGCCATTGGATAGCCAAAGGTTGGCTTTTGGGGAACTTCCTAGGAATGGCCAAAGAATTGGAATTGTGAGGCAGAGTGATCTTGATGAAGGTGATGTCAAGGGTAAGTGATTGGGTTATGAAGAGTCCTATGGGGGCTAAGTCACTACTTATTGGTAATAGGACTGAATTGGACTATCTTAATAGATGTATATTACCTTTACTATAAGACATTACTTTGCCCGTATTGACTGTGTATAAAACATCACTCTGTCCATTTATTCGTACACTATAAGGCATTGTCTGTGCAAGTTCAGTGAAAGGGTTGAATGAGTAGTCCTACGAGAGAGGTTTCTCTATTGAGAGAGGCTCGTATATTGAGAGAGGCTCGTATATTGAGAGAGGCTCGTATATTGAGAGAGGCTCGTATATTGAGAGAGGCTCGTATATTGAGACTCCTCTAATGAGAGAGACTCCAGTCAAAGTCATACCTTCTCTCCAAGCGTAGATCATCTGAATAAGTCTATTTCTAAGAGGACCATTGTCCAACTTCTCTTCTGTCTCCCAAGTTAGACCACCCTTACAGCATAATTTTCTCTGTTTCCACTTGGGCTAACCTTTGAAAGGTCACTTTCATCCCAAAACAAAATCGTTTCAACAAGAGTTGGCAATTCAGAATATGGATTAATTAGCTCAATTGATGACTCCGGTCTGTTGTCCCACGACTTCCAATCTGCCAATGATGAACCAATACTATATGACCGTAATACTCTTTTTATATCTTCTAAAGAGCGTTTGTTTGTAATGGTAGACGCTGCGGTATGAGATTCAGCTGCCTTTGGAAGATTGCAGTTTGATTCAAGTGTTGAGACATCAAGGTTTGATTCAAGCGCCGGTTGAATGTTTGAATGAACAAGGCTTCCAAGACTACTCAAGGAAGATCGATTTGATACATTATGATGTAAAATCTTCTTGAGGTCTTTCAAGGAAGATTTCTTAAGGACTGTCCAGGTACCAACGGATTGGTTTCTTGAAAGACCATCAAATGTGTTTGAGATGTCACCATAAGAGTGTCTTCTTGTAAGTTTATTACTTGAATATCTTTTCAAAAGATTAGTTTGTCTTACGATTGGTGATCTATTTGATGAATTATCCTTTAAATCAGAAGTATACTCTATGAATTCTTCAGTCATCCTAAGTTTCCTTAATGGCTGCAAAAAGTTTACAAATGCGGATTGGTTGCATTTGGCGTGGAAGGGTGGACCCAAGGAGGATAAGAAGGGGGTGGACTAAGGTAGTTGGAGAGAAGCAGTTGGAGAAAAGCAGTTGAAGGTGGGTAAGAAGGTAGATCAACACAAGTAGAAGAGATATGGGGCTCAATAGTAGCTTATAATCCCATAAACGTACATTTTATCCAATATTGCAACCCAATTTAAACCTACGCAATAGTCCACTGTCCTCTTATCTACTCTCCCACTTCTTATTTCATCTAAATCCAAGATATACTCCTCTCTCCACCTTATAACTCCATACGCTGCTTCTATAAGTTAATGATCCCTCGCACCAAAACGAATCGCCGCCTCATTTTTTTTAACATCACAGTATGACCAACATAACACCATCAAAGTATACCTTGAGTACAACCCTCTACGGCCATGAACAGGATATCAAAGCCGTAGTTTCACCAGATGCAGAGGTCATTGTGTCTGCTTCTCGTGATGGTACAGTTCGAGTGTGGAACCCCACCGATCCCACCATTGGGTGGTCCCAGCCGTCTTCTGAGATCCCCAATTCCCCCACCATCATTTTCAACTCCCCCACCAAGTCGTTCATCAATTCTTTGACCTACATTCCAAGCGAAACAGAGCCATTGATAGCCAATGCTGGCCAAGATTCCATGATCTATGTACTGGATTTGGTGTCCTATGACGCGGAACCGAAATATCAATTGATTGGGCATCAAGGCAATGTTTGCGCTTTATCTTACGCCCTTGGCGAGTTGATATCAGGGTCTTGGGATTGTACTGCAATAGTGTGGGATCTCAACACTTGCACTGAAAAATACCTTTTAGAGGGCCATGAAGCTTCCGTTTGGGATGTAAAGGTGTTAGGTCACAATAGGTACTTGACTGCAAGTGCAGATAGAACCATCCGGTTATGGGAAGGTAAAAATGAAATTGCCAGGTTCATTGGTCATACCGATGTGGTGAGGAAGTTGGTTATATTGGGAGAGAGCACATTTGCAAGTAGTTCCAATGATGGTACCATTAGAGTCTGGGACTTGGAATCTGGCAAGGTGAAACAGGTTTTGACTGGACATGAATCGTTTGTTTATGATTTGGCTCAAGTTAGTGGAGATCTTGTCTCGGTTAGTGAAGATAGGACAGTGAGAATTTGGAGAGGGAATCAAAAGGAAGATTTTTCCATATATCAAGTCATAACTCTCCCTTGCGTTTCCATATGGTGTGTGACCCCCCTCTCTGGCTCCTCCTTTGTCGTGGGAGGTTCCGACAAAGCCCTTCGTGTTTTCACCACCAACCCTAATCATTTCGCTTCCGCTGCACAGCTTGAAGAGTTTAAAGAACTGGTGCAAAATAGCTCCATTGCCGAACAATCTCTTGATAACTTGAAGAAAACAGATATCAAAGGGTATGAAGAGTTAGCCAAACCAGGTAACAAAGAAGGTGCTATATTGATGGTCAAATCTCCAGAAGGTGTCATTGAAGCATATCAATGGTCAACGGACGAATGGATCAAGATCGGGGACGTTGTTGGGTCTACCAAGAGCACAGAGAAGAAAGAGTACGGAGGAAAGATGTGGGATTTCGTTTTTGATGTAGATGTCAAGGAAGGGGAACCACCTTTGAAGTTGCCATACAATGTCAATGAGAATATGTACGCTGCTGCTGACCGTTTCTTGGCTGATAACGAGCTTCCAAGTAGTTACACGGAGGAAATCGTCAAGTTCTTGGAGTCCAACACAGAGAATGCCACCATTGAAGAAGCCCCGGTCGGACCTGTCCATAACCCGTGGGTTGATAGTCAACAAGAGCCAAAGATTCCCAAAAGGGTTTCCAAGCCGGTTCTTCACGTAATCCCCGCCACCACGGCCATCACTTTCACGGAGTACAAACCTGAGCAGTTGCTTAAAGGTATTGAGAAGTTCAACGCAGACCAGGAACCTTGTGACCGGTTCTCTGCTGAAGAAGTTGCCACCATCAACCTTTCCCTAGTGGACCCAAACTCGAAAGCCGCCTTGGAAATCATCACAAGATACGTTGCGAAAATCATGTCTTCATGGACGGCCCCGTCGAGGTTGATTGGGATCGATCTTCTTAGAGTAAGCATTCCGCAAGTCCTCGCGGCTCATGTTTTGACTTCCACTGCAGCCGCTACGGTTGTCCTCAACTCGTTGACCACTACGCTCGAGTTGGTCACTGCTTCCAGTGGAGACTCCTTAGTTCTGAACCTTCCATTGCTCATGCTATTGTTGAAAACATTCAACAACTTGATTGAAAATGTTTTGTTTATCCAACTCTTTGTTGATCCGTTGGATGATGGCACTTACCAATACAACAACCTCTTTGAGCCCGTTCTTGCGCAGTTGACCTCATTGGTGCAAGCCTTGGTTGGTAACCCTCAGGCAGTTGCGAGTAAACATTACGTAACGACCATGACATCGTTGGCCACGTTCGTATATAACTTATCCGCCAACCATGTTAAGACAACAGCGTTCAAGTCGAACCCGAAGTCGGCCGCTCCAGTTGTTGAATTTGTATTGAAAGTGGGCGATGCGGTTGCTCATACTGGAAGTGAGGCTGCGTATAGGTTGGCCATTGCATACGGGAACTTTAAGTTTGCAAAGGTGGAGGTTGGTGTTCCTGGGTGGTTGAAGGAGTTTGATGAGCCTCGGTTTGATGTTTTGGCTGGGGATTTGAAGAGTATAGGGAAGAGTTGAAGCGTGGAGAGGCAGCGTGAATAGGCAGCGTGAATAGGCAGCGTGAATAGGCAGCGAATGTCGAAGCGTGTAGAGTGTATTTAATAAAAAACGTAAGCAAGAGCAACGTCCTACTACAATATAGATGATGGTATTATCACATTATTCCTATTAACTAATACTTAATCTAGCTGCGCTCGTAGGTACGCGTACGTGCGCTCATACCTACGGTGGTACTACGCTCATACCTACGGTGGTACCTACGCTCGTGCCTACGCTCGTACCTAAGCTCTACCTAAGCTCATACCTACGCTCTTATCCTGTAGATCTAGGTCAGATCCAAGGTCCCGCTCTATACAACTCTTATCGTAAACAACTTTCGAGCAATTCTATTCATTCCACACAACTCCACTCATAAAGTTTCAGTCATAAATTTCCAGTTACAACTCCACTTCTAGACAACTCCCTACCAAAAGACCTTAGATCTTAGGAAGAGTTAACAGCCTATTCATAGAACAACTCTGGCAATTTGTGAGTCCATTGAGCCACTTTCTGGGCAGCATCCAAGTTGGTCCCATCGCTAAATTCAATCACATCGTAAACTTGGACAACTCCCGTGGGATTCAATTTCCCTGTCACCTCATAGATCTTCCCTACCTGAACGCTCTTCTCACCCAAAGTGACATTGATCGGTCCGGTGGCCACCAAGATTGCCGTGTTCGCGGGCCCGTTCAAAGACTCGCATTTGCCTACAAACCGCACTATCTTGCCGAGGTTCTGTTGTAAGATTGTTGAATCGATTCTGACTTCCAGCATAGCGTGTGTGTGGTCTGTCGCGTCTCGTTAAATCTACACAGTAAAATGAGGACCGTTTTTGATCACGTGGATGGGGAGAGTTGAAGGGAGATGAATGGGGTGGTTAGAAGCAGATGGGAAGGTTACTTTGCTAGTTTAATCCATTATTGAGGTAAGGAATGGAGGGGGGTATTTGGGTAGGAATGATGGGGTTTAAGGTGGTTGAGTTGACTTTGATAGTGCCATAGTTTATGGTACTGAACTCAACCTGTCATCAACCCATTCAACCCACCTATTCACCCAATCTATCCCAACCTATCATAATCAACTCAACCTATCATATACTTATATCACACTCCACCATCACTCCACACACACTTACCAATGACACACCTTATGAGGATGTTCATACTCATACAACTCCAATAAAATCTCATACTCCTCTTTCTTATCTTCATATGCCCTCTTAAACCTTATTGTTTCTTCTTTACTTCTCTTGAGTAATTCATCCCACTTCTCCTCCAAGGAGGTCTTCATTGGAGATTCAAATTTACTCTGGGAAGTTTCCGCCAACTCTGCCTTGTTAATCTCAATCAACTCACCCTTGTTAAATTCACCCTTTATTCTTTGTAATATTGCAATTTTTCTTAAGAGACTTGTACGGATATGTTGCTCTTGGGTCATTTTGCAGCCATTTGGGTGCAAAAAAAGAATTTGGGTGCAAAAAAAGTTTGAGTTGAAATTTACATACAAATTGGGGGTTCTTATACTCTCTGGATGATTGGGATACTCTCTGGAGGTAACGTTCTGGTGTTTGGTGTTTCATAATTTGTGGTGGATTTTTAGTGTAATTATTGTAAACATAACTGAGACAGTGCTGGAACAATGGTTATAGGACGAAGAACAAGAAGTTGATAAGGAGTTTGTGAGTGGATTTGACTTAAGTATACCACTTTAGAGAAGAATTAGATGAGAGTTTATTATTCTAACAGTACAAGTTGTATTCTGTAATATAGAAATTTATTTTGTATTTACATCATCAAGGAAGGATTTGATTGGAAAGGAAAGACTGCCACAGAAAAGAGCACCAATCCTTCAAAGTCGTCGGGTTTAACAGGCTCAGTCTTAATGAATCTTCAGTCAGGATTAGTCTTCAGTCAGGATTAGTCTTCAGTCAGGATCAGTCTTCATTCAGGCTCAGGCTCAAGCTCAGAACCCCCCGGATCAAGCACTCAACAACTCCTCAAGGAAATCCCCAGCAACACCCCTCTCCTCCGCTCTCATCAAACTTTCACCAATTAAAAACCCATCCACTCCATCTTGCTTATACTTCTTTACATCTTCTACGGTTGTAATTCCAGAAAGGGCCAAAAGTATCACCTCTCTCTTTGCTGATCTCACCGTGCTGACCAAAGATGTGGTTGTGTTCAAATCCACGTCAAAGGTGGTCAAGTCACGGTTATTGACTCCAATTATGATTGGTTCCAACTTAGCATCAGAAGTGCTCAATTTCAATGCTTGGTCCAACTTGGCATCCGATGTGCTCAATTTCAATGCTTGGTCCAACTCTTCCAGATCATTCACCTCCACCAAAGGAACCATTCCCAAAGAATGTGAATACACATACAAATCCCTTAACAACTCAAAGTCCTGAAGCATTTTAACAATCAACAACACGGTGTCTGCACCTGCCAACCTCGCTTCCAAGATTTGGTACCTGTTGAAAACAAACTCTTTCCTCAAAACGGCGGGCCGGCTATACCCTGGCACTTTGGGTGTGTCGATGACTCTTCTTATCACGGATAAATCGTCCAAGTTACCCTTGAACCAATTTGGCTCGGTCAATACGGAAATAGCAGCACATCCTCCGGTAGCATAAGTCAAGGCTTGTTTGGCCGGGTGTGCTTGAATGTTAATATCTCCCTTTGAAGGAGATGCGCGCTTGAATTCAGAGAGAATGATGCTGTGGTTAGATTTGCTGGTGAGGAGGAGACGGTCGTAGAAGTTGATCAATGATGGGGATATTCCAAGGTCGTACGAAGTTTGGAGATCTGCAAAGGATCTTCCAGGGAGTGCGGAAATCGTGGAGTAATCAAGCACTCGTTGTTTGTATATTTTAACCAACATGTTCTCTTTACCCGAAGTTGCCTTTGGAGAAGAGGAACTGCTTTGAGAAGCAAGTTTGGCATTTTCGGCCCAGGTTCCTCCTTGAACGCTTAAAATATTATCAATCATCAACTGACCAGACTCGGTCAAAATCGACTCCGGATGGAACTGAACTCCTTCTATCGTGTAAACTTTATGTCTGACCCCCATAATCACAGTAGGGTCGGTCTCTGTTGTTGCGGTAATCTCCAACGATTCCGGTAACGTCGATTTGGTCCCTGCTAACGAATGGTACCTCGTTACAGCAACCCCCTGAGGTACATTTTGAAATATTCCCTTTGCATCATGCTTAATCGTGGTTGTTTTTCCATGTACAATCTCTCCAGCAAACTCTACATCTCCTCCAAATACCTCGAAAATACATTGTTGACCCATACAAACACCAAAAATGGGGATTTTGCCCTTGAAGTGATCAATCACAGCCCGGGAGATTCCGGCGTCTGTCTTGGGATGACCAGGGCCTGGGGAAATGAAAATTAGATCTGGCTTGATGGTAGACTCGATCGTTTCAATATCAATCTGATCATTCCGGTACACATCCACATCACCACAGAGCGGCGATTGGTGGAGGTACTGGTAAAGGTTCCAGGTGAACGAATCGTAGTTGTCGATCATCAAAACATGCTTGGTCATGGTGTGAGTGGTGCTTGGATGGTTTGAGTGGTTCTGGTTCAATTTTTCATTTTTGCCTGAGTCATACGGGGAGTGGCCAGCGGGAGTCGAACCGGGGAGGAGGTGTCATAGTAATTTGGCAATTGTCTCGGTTGATTCTCCTTGACCATTCTTATCTATATTGGTTGATTCTAATGAGCTGGATTTTCCCTTATATCTATTGGTTGATTCCACTGACCTGACCCTTGAATCTATTAGTTGCTTTTTCACTTGAACCTAGAGGTTATTGGTAAACCGAAAGATGAAGTGTTCATGGTTAAACCGAAAGTTGAAGTGTTCATGGTATTGAAAGGTGAGCCAACAATTTGAGGATGTGGTTATACTACTGATCTACATTCTATTTTATCTTTCAAACTTTCAATGACTAAGTACAAAATATCATCACCTTAAGAATTTTGCAGCCATTTTCAACGCTCCATCGATATCTTATTTGCTTTCAAAGTTTATAACCTCTGTTCCATCACACACCACAATTTCTCACTCATACAACGAAACGCAAACAAACGTCTGTACTTTTATTTTCATAGTCTACTTATTTTTTTGTATTCTTATGTTTTACTGCCGACTTCTTAGGTGGTAGATTACAACCCAGCTCTCGCAAGGTTACTGAGTCTTCTCTCCAGGTCATGGCTTTACAACCCAGCTCTCCTTTCTCACAAGGTTACCTACTGCGTCTTCTTACTTTCCAAATCGTGGCTTTACAACCCAGCTCTCGCAAGGTTACTGAGTCTTCTTACTCTCCAAATCGTGGCTTTGGATCTCAACCCCCCTCAAGATAACCCCTCCAGCCAACTCCAAGATCAACATGAACAAACTCAGCAATATTGCCAAACAATAGTTTGAAATGCCCAACCCAATGTCCAACCAAGAGCCCTCCGTCCTCACCAAGAAGAAAAAGTTCAATGAGAGGAAATCACTCGTACTGATGATTAAAGTTGAAATGGTGAACTTGCGGATCTCCAACGTATGACTCATGATCCCTAAGCAGGTTGATAAGAGAATATATGGAATAATCAACTTGACCATCAAAAGTGCTCCCATAGGGAATGGATCGAAAATCGGGAGAAGTCTGTAAACAGAATCAAGCGAGAATGATGAGATCGAGGAAACATTACCTGTTCCAAAAAAGGCTAATTGAAGGAAAAAGAACCCGATGATTGAGATTCTAATAACTTGTAGCCAATCAGGGTGGCCCCTTAAATCACTTCTTGCCGAATCCACCTCAGCCTTCAGATTTCTTAACCTCTTACTTATTGGTTCATCTTTCAAATCATCCTTCCCCAGTAAAGCTTCTTCTATGCTTAACCATTGCAATAAGATCAAGGAAAAGCCAACATAAAACAACAACTCGAATGAAATAGCCAAAATGACAAAGGTAGGTACAAATGTAAGGAAAATGATAAGTAACCTCATTTGGTAGTCCTTGGACAGATGTACCGAATGTAAAGCCGGCCAAACTACAATGGACACGATGAAACTTACCCAGCCAAGAATCTGTGAATGTTTTGGGAGCCCGTTTCTTGCTTGAAGCGAAATCACCGACACATTCGTGGCGTATAGGATCACTGGGATGTTGAGGATTTGCAAGAGAATGAGGTTCTTCTGAGTGGAAGTGATCAAAGGTCTATTAAACACCTTATAAGCACCAATAATTCCCACAAGACCCGCCAATGCTGAGCCAACATTGATTAAAGTGAGATCTTCCACCTTGACAGGGTCCAAGTTGGTGAACGCACACATGGCAATACAACTAACTGTCCAAAGCAATTTTGGAGCCAATGAAAGTTTTTTGGTGACAAAGTACGGGTAGATCCCAATAAGAACAAACAACACGGAAAACATGACCCGCTCAAAGAATCCATAGGTGATTCCTTCGTACATCCCGATAAACGAGGAAAGGATAAAGAACTTGGTTGGGCGGGAAACACCATATAAGAAGGTGTTAAGACCGGTAAGGAGGTCATGGCGTTCCTTGGTGATGGTGTACCAGAAATAAAGTGGGAACGCCGCATACATGTAGTAGTTGAAGGGTGAGTTCTGGTAGTAGAAGATGAAGTTGATCAAAGCGGTTGCGGAGGTGAAGATCAATTCCGTAAAGCCAAATGAAAAGTTATGGGGGGAATTGTGACCTGCGATGTCCGGGCCGCTGTGACCTGGAATGTCCGAGCCACTGTGACCGGCAATATCCTTTACTGTGACCTCAATATCCTTTAAAACAAACATTTTCAAGAAAATGTTGAAGGAAAACACAATCCAACCTAAGAAACCAAAGGTCACCACTGTCCTCAATAATAACCAATTGTAAGTTTGTAAATACGTCAAACCATCCAAAGCCTTCCCCATCAACTCATGGGAAAGTGTTTTTGACCTAGCCTCGAATATTTCCTTCAACTCAGGTTGGGAATTTTCAGTGAGTGATGAAATAATCAGCTCTATCTCTTCGATATAACTCTGGATGGATCTTTCTTGGAACGGCGTGTATGGCTTGAACCTGAACTGGTGCGAGTGCACTTCTGTTTCCTTCACTATATATTGCTCTACGATGGCAAGACTATTTGCATAGAGAGCTTTGATCTTGGTAAGTTCGTCAGTGTCCAAATAAGGTAACGGTAACTCCCCTACTGAGTTTGCAGGGTAGTTGGCTCCGATAAGGTACGCCATGAGGGATGCGATATCGGCCTGTTTGACATCGTTCCTTACGAGATGATCAAAGTCCCAAGTATTAAAATAATCTTCTTCATAGCCGGAATTGACTGGGTCTTGTTTTATCAACTGGGCAGTTGGATCTTGTAACTTATCAATTCTTTTTGGTTTATTCACACCAGCACCCCAAGCAATCAAAGGGGTTCTTGTATTATTCGGGTGACCATCACCATGAGAACCAAAGTCACTCATACCATGATCAGCAGTAAATACAAACGCGGTATCCTCATCACCAAAGAACTCATGAATTCTAGGAATCAAAAGTTCTAATTTCTGATCGATATACTCTATATTTTCATAATACTCTGCGGAGTATGGTCTATATGCGTGGCCAGCCGTATCTGGGCCTAATAAATGCAAAAAGAAGACATTACCATCTTGGTGTAATTCTTCATCCAATGTCAGGTTGACCTTTGCATCTGCCATAAGCTCATCAAAGTGGTCAAAGACGAAACTATCCAACTCAATTGAACTTTTACTGAAATCTTCGAATTCGTGTCCGTACATGCAAACATCGATTCTACCTGGTACAACCCCTTTACCATAAGCAAACATAGGCAAAATATCAGGAGAACCAAAGGAATAGGTATGAGTTGATTGATTGAAAAACGAATCGAAATCCACCGGGTTTTCCTTCCATCCTTTGGTGACCGCAGAAACATCTTCGTAGAACCCAGCTATCATGGCCACATGGCCAGGTCTACTTTCAGTGGGCATTCTGGTGTTGGAGATCCCAAACGTGGCCTCGTTAAGTACAAGACTTCTAAGGTATGGAGCGAAATATTTCTCTTCTCCGGTGGTTGGGTGGACCAACTTCTGGAACGTCTTATCGGCTCGGAGTCCATCTCCAACTATAAGGAAAAGTCGTTTTGCAGGTGGAGCTGACGTGGAAATGTGATGGTCCATCCCGTGCACCAACGGGGAAACAAAGTAGATATCAAATATCGACCATAGGTAGAAGAAGTGGAATAAGAGTCCTACCAAGAGGAGGATTTGACGATTCTTGTCCATGTTGATGGTGGATTAATTTCAGTTTCGCGTTTATGGGGAGAGGGCGGCAGTTTGGATAGGATATTGGACAAGAGTGATTAGCAGACATAGTATAGAGTCAGAATATTGTATATTATAGAGTTATCAAGTGTAGCATCAAGTGTAGTGGTCATCAAGTGTAGTATCAAGTGTAATGGTCATATCTTACGAATTGTGCAACCTAACATAAAATTGCCCAGTTGAACTCCAATTGGATCTTAAAAAGTCCACATATTATAGAGGGAATATTAAAACGAAATCACCCCGTTAAAGACCTCTACAATCACCCCAGGTGAACAATGCAAAGGACAACTCATCGTAAACGTGGATCATGGTGAAAAATCAACCGTGTGGTTAAGCGCGTCAGTGGAAACCTCCGCCGATGGAGGAAACGTGTAGGTTGAGAGAGAAGGTGCAAAGGGCTAGGATTTAGTGGACTGGGTAGAGAACTAGGTGGACTTAGAGGAGACAGTGGAAAGGACTAGGTGGAAAGGACTAGGTGGAAAGGACTTGGTGAAAAGGACTTGGTGGATTTGAATTATTGCGCTTAACAAATGGTTCAATATGGTGAGCAGCAAGTCATAGGGTAGCAACAATTCTTTAGGTCTCTTCATATGTTGTACATTTATAAAGAAATGAATCCGTCGTATTTACACCTAAAACTCCTTACCATTAATCTACCAATTTTAGAACTATAGTTACTTGGGTCAAGTTATTGGTCGAATTTGCAGCTATTGTTACTTTGGAGTTAATGTAAAGAGAGGCTTGCATTGATAAAGATAATATACAAATGTAAAAGTACTATAAAAGTACAACCATTAGTTTGAGATTTAATTTGTATAATTTGGAAGATCACTGGAATGGTTGCAAAATAAGAATTCTGGCTGCAAAATAAGAATTCTGGCTGCAAAATGAGAATACTGGCTGCAAAAAAAAACACTGGCTGCAAAAAATAAATTCTGGCTGCAAAATCCTTCCTAATTTACAGACAACCCCAAAGCTTCTCTTTGACTCTTACTTTCGGGATCAAAATGAGGAATATCACCCAAAGTAACAACTCTTGTTCCATGACGTTCATCATCTTGATGATGATAATCTGGAATTGGATTATGTTCTGAAATTCTATTATCCCAAATAGCACTCGTACCCAACCCTTCCTTTGTTGGTTGCCAATTGAATCTAACTTGGATATCCAAATTCTTTTCAAAGACACTATACAAGTATTCCAAGATGAGTGCTGATTCAGCGGGTTCCAACCCCACGATTTTCTTTGTATGAGATCTATTGACAAACAAAGTCTTCCAACCTGTGACTGGGTGAGTTCTGACTATAGGGTGTTCTCTTTCAATGGATCTAGGTCCAGCCAATGGGTTTTCTCTATCGAGATACTTATGAGCAGAGGTATAAATAGCGGTCTTTCCATCCAAGAACTTCTGGAAAGATGGTGATAACTTATCGTAGGCAGCATAACCTGAAGACCAAGAAGTATCACCACCAGCCTTTGGAATCGTATCATTATGTAAATGAGAAAGTCCAGCGGGTTGAAATTCATGGACCAAGTCGGTATGCCAGTTGTTTGCAACAGTCTTGAAGCCTTTGGTAACACCATAATGTTCAGCAGCAAAACGTTTCCAAATCACAGAAATCCCAGACCCTTGAGCCCATTCTTCTGCGTTTTCTCTGGCTGGTAATGGAACATGAGGAGCTTGTGGATGTCTTTCAACTTGACCCCAATATTCGCCGATTTCCAATTGTTTCTGAGGTGAAAGATCTTGGTTACGGAAGAATACTACAACTCGTTCAGCTACTAATAATGCCAATTCATCTCTTTGTTGGTTGGTCAAATCTGCCAATTGAACTCCAACAATTTCGGTTCCAATATGTTTGGTTAAATTGATAACTTCACTGGCTGCTCCAAATAAGGCTTTCTTTTCAGGGTCTGCAAACTTCCCTCTTTCTTCGTTTTTGGAGTCCCTATTCCTTATGGAAAAAGCCTCGTCAGTGAAAGTTGGAATCTCCCTTCTAAGAGGAATCTTAGGGTAACCTTGAGATAAATCAATTCCATATTTATCAAATCTAGCTCTGGTGGGTTTAGGCAACTTTTCAAGGAATTCCAATTGTGCTCCCGTACGGTTGGAAGTTCCAGATTTACTTATAATAGGTCCGTTTTTGGCATATTTTAAAATGGCTTCTGTATCAGTGCTTGTTGGTGGTGTCATTACAAGTTGTTATTGCTATGAAAATGCACACTGGTCCTTCTATGAAAATGATGGCACACTGGTCTTTTTATAAAAATTGTCCTTGAAAGGTGTGGCTGATTGCAAAAAGTATATGCATATGTCTCAATTAGAGAAATTAAATTAGTTATCATTGTGGAGAGTCCAAGCAGGAATTGAGAGAAGGGGAGTCGTACATTGTCACCTTATGGTTGTATACTTGAGATCAATCAAAACATTTAAACATTCCCAGGCTAAGTATCGTATTAGACGTAATATAGGCTAAAAAGCTACGTAAGCATCTTAGTAGACCTATTAATTACAGTACCGTAGTAGACCTAAAAAACTACCAACATTGTAGTTCATGGTACTTCTTCAACTTGTCATTCTGCTTCTTCAACCTGAAACCCCCCAATACCCCCTAAGTGCGATTACGAGACTGTGGCTGCAAATTCTCAAAGCGAGGGATTGGCTTACAAGTGTGGTTTTCTTTATAAAGGTAATGTTCTGGTTGGTTGTTTTGTTGGTTGTTCTGTTTGGTTGTATTTGCTGTCAATGTTAATTGGTAGTTTTAGTAGTACTAATACTCAAGGTAAGGTCCAGGTTTGGATATAACTTCAGCGCCACAAGAAATGAGATGGTCATGGTTGATTCGATCTAAAGCTTTTAATAAAGATGCAAAGGTGCATTTAGATCTTAAAAACGATCTTATAAAGCTTCTATAAACCCTGTACATTGTAAAACTTTAATTCTTCCAAAATGACTACGTAATTGAAACTTCTTCAATTAGGGATCTATTCTACTTTATTTTAAGTTCTAACTAAGTCATTATATTCTCCATGTAATTGCAATTAATCTATTGATATATTAACCAAATGCTATATTAACCTATTGATATAATACATTAACGTAATGATATAATACATTAACCAAATGATACATTAACCTAATGATATACTACATTCACAACTCTAATGATATTACAAACTGTTCAATGACTCTCTACAACTGCCTATTCAGCCTTTTAATTCCCATCTGGAATGCATCATCCAACATATTCTGCCAGCTCAAATGAAATAGACATTGAAGCTTGACCTTTAATCTTTCAGTCCTCCAATCGTGTAAGAATTAATTTAATGTGAATGAATGTTAATGGTGTTAGTTGAGGTGGGTAAGGTAAAGGTGCTAGTTGAAGTGGGTAAGTTAAAGTGTTAGTTGAAGTGTTAGTTGAAGTGGGTAAGGCTATAATATGTTCTCAATGATTCCTTATCTCAATTATCCAACAGTATAGCTTTCGCCTTACACTTCTCAGCACTTGAATGCCCACTCATTAAAACAACTACACTCATTATGCCGATATTTATTAATACATTTTTATACATTTGAGGTAACACCCTTTGACAGTGATATTATCTCGGTGCTTCCTGAGCACTTTTTTGAGGTGATAATCATACGAGTTGAATGAAAGTAAAGTGGCGTACTCTAACTGCCCAGAGTTATATCAATACTTCGCTCCTCAGAGTTATCATTTTGCAGCCAATATGCTGAGGTTTTCATTTTAAGTCGCTGGTTGTTGGTTGTCTTTACTTTGAGAGTGATTGGTTGTCTTTACTTTGACAGTGATTGGCTTTAACCACTCACCAGATTATCTGTACCACCTTTTGTTTAAGTTTATCTGACTGGTACCACCTTTTGTTTAAGTTTATCTGGTACTGTGAATGTTGCGCTTATGCAGGGACACGGACTTCCGAACAGCAACTTAACAAATTCACCTAACTTCATTTGGTATCAGTCTCATGAAACGTTTGATATTCCGTTGAGTATGTTCAGTTTCAGGCTCATATTCATGATCGTACTCGCTACGCTCGTACTCACCACGCTCAAATTGTCTCTTCCCCCCACCATTTACCATCAACACCCCCCCTCTCTTAATCAGCCTATTCTCCTCACCAAACTTCTTCAAGTTCTCCATGATCAACAAATCCTCATAAAACGACCCGTTCAACCCAGCCTGTGGGCGAACCTCTCGAATTCTTCTTAAACCCGATTCCAAGTTAAAATCGTATGTATCCATAAGATAAGCAATACACAAGCCAATAGCTAGGTTCTCTTTCCCCACTATCAACACTTGACTATCTTGGTTAATGATACTGAAAAGTTTCATCAATCTGGTCAAGGTGAAGAATTGTTCTTTAATGTTCCCGCATAGTATGGGAGAAGTGATTTTTAATTCAAATGGAACATCATGAATAAGATTCTTATTTTGGTTGTTGTAGTAGAAATGGGAAAGATAATTTTGAAGGATTTTGTTGAAGGTCTTTATAAAAGTTGATAGGCGTTCTCCAGATTGGTGAGGGCTGCTTCCAAAATCTATACTTTCATCCACAGTTTGTTCACTAAAACCTGGGTCGAAACTCATCACTATTACATCCGAAGACAAAACCACCTTGGGGTCCTCAAGTACTTCCAAAAACTTCATTGTATCTCCACAATTAATCACAATCTTCACTTGTTGCAAATTCATAAGGTTTTCATATTCTCCATACCATATTGAAGGTGCTATTTGAAATGGTGTGGGAGTGTCCGTTCTATGTACCATCCCATTATCAGCCATCTCATTATCAGCCATCCCATTATTAACCATTGCACCCATCTCATCACCCCTCTCATTATTAACCATCCCATTATTAACCATCTCATTCACATCACCCATCAAGTTAAAATCCATCGAGTTACCATCACCCATCGCATTATCACCCATCGCGTTAACCATCGCGTTACCATTAGCCATCCCATTATCAGCCATCCCATTAGCCATCCCATTGTCAGCCACCCCATTAGTCATATTATTACATCCAATATATCCATTCCAATTCATACCTTCACCATACATCTTACACATCCTTGGGCTACCACCCGGATTACGGACATAATGCTGTATATATAAGGAAGGAGTCCCAAAATGTTCATGACTGCATGGTAGAACACGACCTGCAGACGACTTCAGACCAGGTCCTGCACTAGTAGGCTCTAGAACTGCACAGTCACTGCCCAACTCAATCCCGCCTAAATTTCAATTGGGTGCCCGAGGTTTGCAAAATGGTGGGACTGCATACGCCGCAGGGATTGCCGTGGAACTGCAGAGGACGTGCGAGGCTCGATTTCTCCTCACTTGGGCGTGTGAAACTCAATCCTCTCCGCAGACACAAACCAGGTCGTGCGCAGCACGATCTGATGGGAGTATGCAATACTCCAGTCTGATAGTTCAATCCTTTGTAGCATACTCTGAGGTTGAATAGCACTCTGAAAATGAATATGTAGAATTGACAATTGAAATGCCATCAAAGTGAAGAGAACTTCAGGTGAAGAGAATTGAAGAGAGAATTGAAATGGTGAAGAGAGTTGCCATCAAGGTTGGCATTGGCCCTATAACTGGAATTTGAACCATTAACCTTGTAGTATAATGACTGGCTCAATTCTAGTTGTAGTATAATGACTGGCTCAATTCTAGTTGTTGTATAATGACTGGCTTCTAGTTGTTGTATAATGACTGGCTCAATGTTATTCGTTAGGTCGTGTTCCTGCATATGGGTGAAATTTGGGTTGCAATCCTCCTGCATGTTGACATGCCCCATCCTGCACAGCACCCGCTTGAACCGCATGCTGTCATTCCTGCATGCTGAAGCCCAACACCTTGCCCCACGCTTTAGCTTAGCAATGATCCAACCTTGTCATCAAATAAACAAGTCACTATGTTTAATGTCAGTGGATTAGGTAAAATCGGATTTTCCAGCTTATTGGCTGGTTCCAAGAGTTCAATTTCTCAATCAATGATGGGTGCAAATCTTGCAGCCATGACTAGTAGAAAGTTTGGTACTTCCGTTGTTGGGATGTTGAATAGGTCGACAGTTGGAATGTTGAATAGGTCGACAGTTAGGTCGTTTAGTAAACCTAGCACATTTACAAAGTCATTTACTTCCAAGTCTACGCTCAATAAACTGCTTGCTATGTCTATTCCATTCTTGGTTGCCTCGGTAGCTTTCTACACCACAAATCATTCAATTGTCAATGACCCAATTGCCAATGATACAGCCTTTAGAACTGAACCATCACTTTCCCTTGATCGTTCGATTTTTGGTGAGAGAGTGAGTTATGAGGAATTGACCCTTGGGTCTATCACAGGTCTCTTCTTTGGTGCCATTATAGGTAAGTTATCGAATGTGATTGCATTGGTTTCACTTGGACTGTACTTTTTCGTTCAATTCCTTGAATCCAGGAATATCATTCATATTCCTTGGACTCGTTTGTTTACTGTTGGAAAGGAGACATTTGATTTGAAGACATTGGTTTTGAAAAAGATTGGATTTAAGCTTTGTTTTGCACTTAGTTTTGTTATTGCTGCGTATAATATCTAGTTGGGATAGGAGGTGAATGAGAAGTTTTTAAGATTTCCTTTGAATTTTAGGTTTTCTTTGAATTCCTTGAGGCTTCTTAGATTTCCTTCGAATTCCTTAAGGCTTCTTAGATTTCCTTTGAATTCCTTAAGGCTTCCAGATGAACTCCTTAAGACTCCCTCTGAACTCCTTAAGACTTCCTTCAAATCCTTAAGACTTCCAGACAACTCCTAAGTCTTCAAAGAATTGTCTCTTTGACAACCAAGATGAAACAAAACTACCTCGGGTAGAATTATCCACGATAACCTTCAAAAATGAGTATATTACTCAGACTTAAGTACATAGAATATACTTTATTTAAGAATAGAATGTTGCAATGATGTAGATTGTCAGGGGAACTTGTTAACTGTGGATTATGTTTCATGATACACTTATTGGTTACATCGAGCACTTTATAATCAACCAACACTTTCAAATTATAATTCAACCAACACAACCCTTCTAATTGCAACCAGATGGAAGAAAGCAGTGACAGTAAGACATTGAAATTCCAACTAACCTTTTTGGACTAGTTTAATCTCACCTAATACTATGACTCTCGAAGTTTACTTGGAGTCCATGATAGCAGATAGGAAGACGTATCAATTGGGGAGTCCTATGCTGTTGTTTATACACCTCCATATGCTCTACATTCGTTACTCTATTTCTTTATTCTATTTACTTTTAATTTTTGTAATAAGGGAGTGTTTCCATTTCATTTGCAGCCATTTGCAGCCATTTCGCAATTTCCATGTTCATTAAAAGTCCCTTACAAGCCCTCGCCACAGGCGAAGATCCCTTACACCTACGCCTGCCCCATCCTTGCAAACACATCAAACAGACCCGTTCCCACATTGGACAACTTCCCCATTACGATTCTCGCACTAGGACTCTCCAACTTCTCTCTTTCACCATCCAATACAGCCTTGGTCAAGAACTGGCACGTTGTTTCATAAGACATCTTCATGAAGGTCGATGTTGAACTTTCCATTCCTGCTCTATTAAAAGCCAAGTATGTTCCTTCCCTAGTCATCATATCTCCCAATAAGTCCAAATGTCTAGAACTCACGGAAATCCCATAAGTATCGAAAACACGGTAGATTTCGTTGACGATGGTGTTTCTGGCTGCCTCCACCCCATAAGTACGTAAGACCGAAGCCACATCATTGGATGTAATACGGTTGACATCGATGAAATCGTTCATTTCCCACATCGCGGCAAAGTTGACCCCTTCGGTGGTCATCACTCGTTTCCCGTCGGTTCCTACAGGAGGATGTAAGCACCTTCCAATACGAGGAATCTCACGAACAACCACCTTCTTACATAAGTCTTCAATGATGTTGACCATCAAGATCTTCTGGATATCTCTTCCATGGAGCTCGAGTGTGAAGTCACACCATTCACCTTCAGCATCATCAAAGTCAAACGCAGTCACAATCTTGTGACTTGTGATTACTTCAGATTGACGGTCCTTGGCTGCTCTTGTTAAAGGAGCACGGGATTTTCCCGACACAGTGACTTTATCAGCTTCAACTTCCGAGTCTGAGTCCGAATCTGAATCTGAATCTGAATCTGAGCCCAATTCCGAAAGTTCACCTTCATCACTGGTTTCTTCAGCTTTCTTCAAGGTTTCGATTTCATCATCATCTGGACCATCATAAGAAACGGCTTGCTTGGTCTTCTTTTGCTCTTGAGCTTCATCATCTTCATCATCATTAGCAACTGCCAATTTCTCGAAATCAGCTTTACCTGAGGATTGTCCAACAACAGGCAAAGAAGTTGCACGTTTTTGCTTTTTGATGTCCTTAACAATTTGAGTTTCCAATGCTTTAAGGAACTCCAGAGTGACAACCTCCAAAAGGTATTCCAGAGTCACATCGTATTCTCCATGATACTCTTCACGAGAGTAGAACTCTAAAGTAACGTCATAAGCACGAACACTACCTTCGGAAGTAGATTTGGTGGTTTCAGTCACCTTCACCTTGTTGAGGAATTCAGAAAATACAACCTTAGCAACAGACTTACAGAAAGAATCTGCAGTTTCATCACTAACATCATCAAGGATTGGTAATGTCATTTGTGGGGTCTTAATGGCAGCAGAAGCAGTCATAATGATTTCTCTCATACGTGGGATCCCCAAGGTGACATTAGCAGCACCATGACCAGCGAAATGGAAGGTATTCAACGTCATTTGGGTGGAAGGTTCTCCAATGGATTGTGAAGCTATGATTCCAACGGATTCACCAGGGTTGACCACAGAACGCATATATTTCAATTGCATCAATGCACGGAACTTCTTCTCTGTAATACGTCCAGTACTACGTGCTTCTTCTTTTGAGCGAGCAAAGACACCAGGGTTGGCCGCTACGAACGTATCAAGTTTCTCATCGAATTTCTCCGAAACAGACCCGAGGTACTTCGCCGGGTTGTACACGTTGAGTACAGGGTCGTACTTGGCCTTATCTTCGTAATGAGTCACTTGACCCGATTTCTTTGCATTCTTCTTCACCTTCTTGGAGTATGCCACTGCAGTTGAAGTATCAACATGATGAGCATGTTCCCCTGGGTTATACTTGTGTAAGAGAGCATCATAATTATCAGCACAGAACTTGAACTGATGCATATGAGATTGTTTGGTGGTATCAATAGCATCCCCTCCATAAAGGAATTGAATCAAAGTTCCATCGGCATCACGAACAGAGTTATCATAAGTTACATGTACACCTTCAAGTTGTTTCGTCAAACATCTTTGTAAATACCCCGATCTTGAAGTTTTAACAGCAGTATCAATCAATCCTTCTCTACCAGCCATACAATGGAAATAATATTCTTGAGGTCTAATTCCTGAATAGAAACGACCCTTAATATAACCACCTGCTCTTGCATCCGTTTCAAATGGTTTGAAGGATGGTAAGGTTTTCCCTGAAACCATCACTGGAACTCTACGACCTTCTAAAGCTTGTTGACCAAGCAAACACATAATTTGAGAAACGTTCACATTAGACCCTTTGGCACCGGAAAGAGCCATGGATTGCATGGCATTATAAGGAAATCTTTTCATTGTTCCATCAGGAACACAACGTGCAACAACTTGAGAAGTGATTGTATTAACCTTGGATTGAGAAATCGCATCCAAAATGCCAAGTTTCCCATCATCTCTAAGAATTTCTTCCAACCGTTTACGAAGTTCCGGATCATTATTGGGTGTTTCAGGACCCAAGTTGGTCACCTCAGCAGCTGCAGAACGACCGATATCAACGGATTGAGTCAAGATATCGTTTCTCCATTTGTTACCCTCATCTGTCAACCTTAAATCATCCATCCCACAAGTCAATGCATTCATCATGGTATAATTAGTAAATAACCGTCCTAAAACAGAGAGTGCTTTACCTGCCACAACATCCCCATAAACTTCATGTAAAGAATGGACAATACCAAACTGAGAAGCTCCGTATTGGGATTTATCAAGGATCCCACATACCAACTCCCCATTATGGAAAATGACATCATTTTCAGTGGACCCTTTCCCCCAATATTCAGACTTGATTTTGTTTTTACTAACCAAGTTAACACCAGGAACTCCAACAGGTTTGATATTAAGGAGGATTGTGGTGATGATTTGTTTACCAGTCCATAAGGCTTGTGGTTTAAGGACCGTAGGAGGAACGGTAATAATTCTAGACCCAGTGGTATGACCATCTTCTGGACGAATACATCCATATACCAATTGTTGATACATTTCACGAGTGAAGAAGGAATCCTTGGAAGTTAACCAAACACCAGCGGAAATATGATCTTGAATCAACCCACGTAATGGTGCACCAGAAGTTGGAGTTACATACTGTGAATCTGTATTTGCAAGGTTCATTGCTTCAGCACGGGCATTTTCATTTTGAGGGAAATGCATGTTCATTTCATCCCCATCGAAATCAGCATTATAAGCCCCAGTATTAGCATAATGAAGACGTAAAGTCTTTTCTCCAGGTAAAACACGCACAATATGTCCCATCATGGAAGCTTTATGAAGAGTTGGTTGTCTATTCATAATCACCACATCTTTATTACGAATATGACGGTACACTTTTTTATTGATGGTGGTTGGACCATCCGACAGTGGAGTTAAAAGTGTATTGGCAATGGTTTTACGTTGTTCAAGAGTCATTCCAAGTAAGGATTGTAAAGTCCCATCTTCATTCTGAACTTGGATTGCACCCGGCCATTTTTCAGGTCCATTGATCACAGCCTTTCTTAACATGGCAGCATTATGAGCAGTTACAGGTTCTGGATATGTCAATTTGGTTGCAAACACAGGAGGTACTCCAATTTCATTTGTTTCCAAGTTTGGATCGGGGGAGATAACAGAACGGGCAGCATAATTCACACGTTTCCCCATCATATGTTTTCTAAAAAGTCCTTCCTTCTTCTCAAGTGCTTGTTTAATCCCAGGAATAGGTAACTTCCCAGCTTGAGCGTTTTGATTTTTGGTGGAATCCATAAAGGCATTCACATCGTTTTGAATGGTGACAAATGAATTCATCAATCGGTTGAAAACAATTTTCCGTTCTTCGACTGTTAGGTTGTTTTTTTGGTCGTATAAGTTGTTCTTTTGGTCGTATAAGTTGTTCTGGCCAATTGAATTATCCTGACCAATCTTTTGACCCCCCCTGATCTGTTCATTGATATCTCTAATAAGTAATGCAGTTTTAAGAATATTAGATAAAAGCTCGTTTTGAGAGTTCTCATGGATCTCATCTCCCAATTTCGAAGGTAACCGGAATCTTGTTGGAGGAACCAACAATGATTGACGGAAAAAGATATCTGCGGAAACGATTTCCGTAGCATAAGGTCTTGAATGGAAAATGGTTTGAATCACCGCTTGTTCATGCTCAAAAAGTGCACGTAAGATATTCCGAACTTCGGCTGCAAGAACATATTTGTTACCACCTTTATGTTTAATATTAGGCATGTTGGATTCTCTGGAGGTTGAAGAGCCTCGAACCATATCTGGTCTTAACCCACCTTTGACTCTATTGTTTGTGATTTGTTTCTCTGTCAATGAGTTTTCAAAGATCTTAACATACCCATCTTTACGGAAAGATGGTGAAAACATGGAACAATTGGCACATTTCCCTCTACTTAATGCACGCTTATAAAACGTATGAATGGTTTGTTTCCGTTCATCGGAAACGGTTGCTGTGGCGATTCCCTCGGTGGAAGTACGACCATCTGAAATAGCACGAGAAATGGCAGTAGCCACCAACATTTCCCTCTTCTCTATTAAAACTGCTCTGGAACGAGCATCTATCTTCTCATCATCTTCATCATCATCTTTTGAATCTGCACTCAAGTTTTCAAGCTCAGTAACCTCCAATAATAATCCATGTTGGATCAAACGTAACTTACATTCGAATTCATGGGATTCAAGACTATCCATTTTAAATCTATGACAGTATAAACAGGTAGCTCTTAATAAAACATACATCTGACTGAAAAATAATGGATTATAAACGGGAACAGGTAACTCGATATGGCCCAAGTGTCCTGGACAGAACTTATCATCAAGTCCACAAGTATGACAAACATTTCTTAAAAACGCTCCAAGACGAAGATCATAAAGCCCTCCAGCAATGGGATGGCCGAGATTATCAAACACAATTGGATTGGAAATTTGTTTGGCTGAAAGCTTCCGAATCTCTTCGTCCGAGAGGACGTCAAAGTCGACGCTTCGGATTTCAGAACCCACGGGTTTGGCGATATCCATGGTTGGTTTGGAAATTCTCGTTGGCTTGAGATGAGGTGGATCTCAAATTTTTCACCCTGCAGGAGGGTGTGTATGCAGGAGGCCTGGCCGTAGGCCAGGCCGTGGGCCACTACATTACAGGCTGTAGGCCATTATTACAGGCCGTAGGCCATTGCATTACAGGCCGTAGGCCATTGCAGGCCGCAGGCCATTACAGGCTGTAGGTCATACAGGCCGCAGGCCATTATTACAGGTCGTAGGTCATACAGGCTGTAGGTCATTATTACAGGCCGTAGGCCATTGCATTACAGGCCGTAGGCCATTGCAGGCCGCAGGCCATTACAGGCTGTAGGTCATACAGGCCGCAGGCCATTATTACAGGTCGTAGGTCATACAGGCTGTAGGTCATTATTACAGGCCGTAGGCCATTGCATTACAGGCCGTAGGCCATTGCAGGCCGCAGGCCATTACAGGCTGTAGGTCATACAGGCCGCAGGCCATTATTACAGGTCGTAGGTCATACAGGCTGTAGGTCATTATTACAGGTCGCAGGCCACTACAGGCCGCAGGCCATTGCTTTACAGGCCGTAGGCCATTATAGGCCGTAGGCCATTATATTACAGGCCGTAGGCCATTGCAGGTCGTAAGCAGGCCGTAGGCCATTACCTTACAGGCTGTAGGTCATACAGGCCCTACGCCATTACCTTACAGGCCGCAGGCCATTACGGGCCGTAGGCCATTCTATTACAAGTCGTAGGCCATAACATTACAGGCCCTAGGCCATTACCTTACAGGCCGTTGGCCATTACAGGCCGTAGGCCATTACAGGCCGTAGGCAGGCCGTAGGCCAGGTCAAAGACCAAGTGGAGGCCGAAGGCCATTACAGGCCGTAGGCCATTACATTACGGGTATTAGGCCATTACCGGCCGCAGGCCATTATTACAGGCCGCAGGCCATTACAGGCCGAAGGCCAGGTTAAACTCCAAGTTATGGAGGCCGTAGGCCATTACAGGCCGTAGGCCATTACAGGCCGTAGGCCATTGCCTTACAGGCCGTTGGCCATTACCTTACAGGCAGTAGGCCATTACAGGCCGTAGGCCATTACAGGCCGTAGGCCATTACAGGCCGTAGGCCATTGCAGGCCGCAGGCCAGGTCAAAGACCAAGTGGAGGTCATAGGCCATTGCAGGCCGTAGGCCATTACAGGCCGTAGGCCATTGCATTACAGGCCGTAGGCCATTACAGGCCGCAGGCCATTATTACAGGCCGTAGGCCATTACCTTACAGGCCGTAGGCCATTGCAGGCCGCAGGCCATTATTACAGGTCGTAGGCCATTATTACAGGCCGTAGGCCATTTCATTACAGGCCGTAGGCCATTAGCTTACAGGCCGTAGGCCATTACAGGTCGGAGGCAGGCCGTAGGCCATTACAGGCCGTGAGCCAGTTCAAGGATAAGTTAAGGAGTCCAAAGGCCAATGCAGGCCATGGGCCAGGTCAAAGACCACGATATGGAGGCCGTAGGCCATTACAGGCCCTAGGCCATTACCTTACAGGCCGTAGGCCATTATTGGCCGTAGGCCAGGTCAAAGATCAAGTGGAGGCCGTAGGCCATTACAGGCCGATGGCCAGGTCAATTACCAAGTTATGGAGGCCGTAGGCCATTATTGGCCGTAGGCCAGGTCAAAGACCAAGTCATGGAGATCGAAGGCCATTACATTACAGGCCGTAGGCCATTACAGGTTGTAGGCCATTGCAGGTCGTGAGCCAGTTCAAGGGCCAAGTTAAGGGGGCCAAAGACCATTGCAGGCCGAAGGCCAGGTCAAAGGCCAATTTAAGGAGGCCAAAGGCCAATGCAGGCCATGGACCAGGTTGAAGATCAAGTGAAGGAGGCCGAAGGCCATCACAGGCCGTAAGACCAAGTGAAGGGGCCGAGGACCATGAAGGGCCGTAGGCCAGTTCAAGGACCACGTCAAGGAGGCAGACCAAGATAAGGAGGCTACCCCAAAGACCAAGTTAGAAGGACACGCCAAAGACCAAGTTAGAAAGACACGCCAAAGACCAAGTGAAGGAGACCGAAGGTCTGGCCAAAAGTGAAGGCCAAGGGCCTGGCCAAAAGTTATCCCCTGTCTTAAGATTGCAGTTAACATTAATGACATTTCCACGAACATTGATGCAGCTTTAATCAAGAACCATCGAGTTACCCAAAGTGAAGAGAAGTTGATTCAATTATGTATTTGTTGTACATTACGGGGAGATTTACTTGAGTAACTCTTGCAAAGGGTGAGGAGGTTGATTATTGAGTCTACGGGTACAATGCAAGTTGCAGAAACATTCACTAGATTTGGTGAACATTGCAAATACCAGGAATGTCCAAACAAGAAAAGAGGTTGGTGAAATTGTCAAGCATGGAGACTCAATTAGATACTTTCGTAACTGTAGTTGAATCCATCAACTAGAACTTTGAAACAACTGATTTCTTAATTGATAGGTTTGGTGATCATGGGAGAACAAGATCGCACAATCACTGATGGAAATTGAATGATACAGTCATAGTAAACAAGATTTCTAAAGTTTCTAAGAGACGTAGAAAGATCACTGAAATCACTCAATCCACTTACGGTGATTACTCTAAAATAAATGTTCATGAAGTTATCTAAAATTTCGAAAAAGCTTCTACTGCTGCAGGCTAACCACAAAGTATCAACGACTGTTAGAAAAGGATAGTGAAACACTCCAGAAACAGAAGAATATGGTATCGGTTGTAGGTATAATTCTTAAGAGTATGCGCTTAAAACCGTTCATGTGCTATAACTTGTATTGATGGTGTTCTTATGGTGGAAATATTACCCAACGATTATTATGGAAATACCTTTGGTTCATTTTTGAAAACTGAAGCTTATTATGTGAAGCTTATTATGTGAAGCTTATTATGTGAAGCTTATTATGTGAAGCTTATTATACAAAAGTAATCTGAAGCCAGTGCTGAAGTTTGTACCAGTGTAAATCTATTAAATGAATCAAAGTTAGTAGTAGGTCGAAGATATTAAGAATACTAGTTGAATCATATTTAGTTATTTACTTGTCCCATTTTGGCTCCTCACCATTCACCTGCCATCACTTCTGGAAGCAACAGAATCTAAAGTGATATGTGACAACCTCCTAAAAATGTACGGCTTATGGATTTTTTTTTTGGCTGCAAAAAATGAAAAATACACAAAAAGGTGCATCTAGGCTAAGTAAATTCGCAATACCACCGAAGCGAAGCGAGGTGGTTTGCTTTGGTGGTACACCGAAGCGGAGCGTTGGTGGTTTACAGGTCCTTTGTTATAGTATACTGGAATACTGCTATAGTATACTGGAATACTGCTATAGTATACTATAGAATATAACAAAATAGCATAGCATATAACAGTATCATAGCATATAATCTTATCACTGCACTATAAATTAAGTGGGAAATCCAAATAATTTAGAATCATCAAACAACTAATCACTATGGAATATAAAATTGACTCAGCTCAAACTAAACAATCAAAATTGACTCAGACTCAATTGGTTAAAGTTCAACCTTGCTCTAAGCAAATATTGATCTTGGACTTTGCATATATTCCCGATACCAGATACCTTAAAAACAAATCAAGTGCCAATAGAAAGAAGGCTAGAAAATTGAAGCAAAAGGGAAAAGTGGGTTGCAAAAAGGTTGTCAAGCCAGCTGAAACCAAACCAGTTGAAGTGGTTGGTGTTAAATTAGTTGAAATCAAACCAAACGAAATGGCTGCAATTAAGCCGGAAATGGCTGCAACTCCAGAAATGGCTGCAACTCCAGAAATGACTGCAATTAAGCTGACAGAAATGACCACAATCAACCCAACTGAAATGACCACAATCAACCCACAGCCTAAGTCTGATGTTAAAAATCCAAGTATCGCTCAGCATAAAGCTGAAACAGTAAACAATGTTGAATCAACAGCGGCTGATCATGGGGAGGTGGTATTTGAATTGAATCCAACAGAATCAAAAATGGAATGTTTAAAGGCAACTTCAAGCATCAATGAAGACAATCGTGTTGAAGCAGAATTCACATCATTTATTGAACCAGACCTAGAAATAGTTGAGACTCCGCAGGGTACTCCTAATTCAGAGGAGTCAATATTTAGCCATAATTCTGAAGTAGTTTCCAGCACCATCAAAGAAATTCAATTCCCAACTGATTCCAGTGATAATGTTTCTCCGTTCAATGGTCCAACAAGGTTCAATAGTCCAACAAGGTTCAATTGCCCTTCGATGTTCCCAGGTCCTCGTATGTTCCCAGGTCCTCCAATGTTTTCTAGGCCGATGTTTAATGGACCAATGTTCCCAGCTCCTCCAATGCAATGTCCTCCAATGTTCCCGGGTCTTCCTATGTTTAATGGCCCTGCAATGCTTCAATGTCCACCACTTTTTAATGGCTCTCCAAGGCAATGCCCACTTTTTAATGGCCCTCCAAGGCAATGCCCTACTTTAAATGGCCCTCCAAGGCAATACCCAATACTCCAATGCCCAATCTTAACCCCTCTTTACACTAGATACATGAGGGATCCAAATGTTACTGAAGGTGTCCGCAAAATGATGTATGGTAGACCAATCAATAAACCATCTCAGCCAAAGATTCCAAAAGTATCACATTCACCAAGTGTTACGGTACAAGAAACTCCATGTGAACTTGCATCTCCAAAAATTGTGAACATTGAAGTCAATGCAAAGCATTCTGGAATTTGTATATTGGATTCAGTAGATAAATCCAAGAATGATAATGTTCTTATTGAGCAGTATGATGTTGAGAGCTCTGAGGATGATGATTTAGAAGGCAGAGGAGACGAGTTGAAATTGATTCTGAGAATAGTGAGATCAGAGTTGTATTGTTAATTTAGATCAACGACTTTGTACTGGTGGCTGAGATGGCTGCAAAACCAAGAAAAAAATACCTGCATTATTGCAACAAATCAAGGGAGACTTGGGATACTGGGGATTATGAATTGTACTGAGTTTCTAAGACGTGTAGAGAATAGGCTAATTTTCTAAGACTTTTATGTGTATAGAATAGACTAATTTTTTGAGCAGTAGCTTGTATGATGTATGTGTATATTTTATAGCACTACTAACAAAGGAGATATTGATTGTTTGATTGGTATGGTCATATCTTCCATAAATGCCATTGTTTGATTGGTATATAGATGCTCATTCTTGGTATGGTTATATCTTTCAAATATGCTCCAACTCCAGTATGGAATCTAATATCTTCTCACAGACTTACAACACCGTTATCAAAGTCTATCTGCTTCTCCAAAGTATATGTCTGATTAGATGCATAGTAACCTACTAAGCCAGGCCAAGGAAGACAAGGGAAATTGCAAGGGACTTAACTAGCTTGACAATTCCTTTCCTTTCAAGTTGAAGTGGTATTAATGTTTGAATATAAATGAAGAGATGTGTACAATTTGCAGCCGTTGTGGGTGAGGAAGTTGTATTTTCAAGTTGCTTGAATTTGTAAACTGCTATATTTAAAGCTCTTTGAAGTCGTTCTTTTGCAGTGGTTAGAAGTTCTTTGCAGCCATAGAAGTCCATTGGAAGGTCTTTTGTAGCCATTTGAAGTCGTTCTTTTACAGTCATTTGAAAGATTTTGCAGCCATTTTCACCCTCTTTTGCAGTCATTTGAGAGAATCTGCAGCAACTTGAATTTTTGCAGCCACTTAAAAAAACTTTTGCAGCCACATGAAATTTGCAGCATATTTGAAGAAATTTATAAAAATTTGTTAAATATTATAACCAAATGTAATTCACATTTGCAGCCACTAATTGCAATATTTCACGATAATTGCTCTATCTTAAACATTCATTTGCAGTCGTAGAGGTCGGAAGCAGGCATAGAGGTCAGCAGCAGCCGCAGAGGTCGGAAGCAGGCATAGAGGTCAGCAGCAGCCGCAGAGGTCAGCAGCAGCCTCAGAAGTCCACAGCAGCCGCAGAGGTCCCCAGCATTAAAGACAGCAGTAGAGGTCACCAGTCGTAGTACCCTCAGGGTATTCAATTCTATACAATTCTTCAATTACATCCACCACCTCAATTAAAAGCTTCTTTCAATACAGCAGTCTTATTTAATTTACTTTATTTCAATCAGCTACTTTTATTCATCAGCTTATTCAGCTACTTTTACAGCCTATTCAATCAGCTTTCATTTTAATACATAAGAGTATGAGTTCACTCCCGCTTCCCAATGTGCAAGCCCTTCTTCATAAACTTCACCCCACTACCAATTCCCCCACCAATTCCCTTACCTACACTACCACCCTTCCCAGCAAAGGTGCCCACAACAGTACCCAAAGTATCACCGAGGTGTGTTCCCAGGTTCCGTTGTATATTCAACACAAAGTCCGGCTTGAATGATAAGGTCAAGTACACAACCCCACCATCACCACCATCCTCACTCGTCAATGGGCATTCAATATTGATAGGCTCGCCCGTATGCGGAACTTGATCCAAATTGACGTACCCATAACCAAGAAGATCATCTTTCTCAAGCGCATCCCAATCCATACACACCACCTTGACCGTTGAATCTACCCGGTTGGCCACTTCCACCTTGGTTGTCTCACCCCACAGTGGCTCCAACGACTTCTTGACCTTTTTGGTCTTGAAGAATGGGGCATGTGCGGTATTCAAGAAAAGTTCAACATATGGGTCCGACTTTCCATTACTATCGGCCGCAAGCAATCCCTCAGCACGGTCTGCGGTGATGGTTAAATTACCAGCATTACTTACAGAATCTTGAGAAGGAATCCCCGCCTCATAGAGCACTGGGATCCATCCACAACGTATCTTGAATTGAGCATCACCTCCATGGCCCTGCAAGTCGATTGTTGTCGCCAGGTTGTACCCATTCTTAAGTAATTGCATGGTTGGCAAAGTAAGCTCCGCAAGTGGCTTTTCGAGTCTATTGTCTCCCTTGTCACGAACGATCCGGAAGTGTGCCTTGGACCAATCAAGCTCCTTGATGGTGACGTCCGATGTAACACCAATCTTGACCACCTTTTTGGTGAGCTCTTGTGAAACATAATCTGCAAGCCCGTGATTGTCAAAGTATGCCTGGAGATACACATTGTCACGCTTGAGGGATCCACTAATGATCTCATACGTAAACACCCCCGAGTTGTACTCGAGAAGCTCTTCGAGGCTAAGGCGAAGTTTGGAGGTATCGATATCGTCATCGTCATCGTCATCGTAAGACGCGGTTTCCTTACCAGACTTGTCTTGAGAATCTTGAGGAGAATATGAAACATCACCACCTTTTTGAGAAGAGTTACTGCTTTTGACATCACCTTCGGCAGCCTTTGCAGCCTCTGCAGCCTTTGCAGCCTCTGCAGCCTCCGCAGCCTTGGCTGCTCTCGCCTTAGCCTTTGCCTCCTTCGCAGCTTGTTCTTCCTTCTGCTCATCCAATGTCATCACTGGCAAGGTTGGATAGAAACTTAAACTATACGTAACCAACCCCTTTGGTCCTTTCTTATTAATCAACTTGGACACCCGCCTCTCTCCATCGATATGCTCGGCAAATTGTCCCTTCTCGTTTTTGTTGATGATTGGACCGAGGATTACATCAAATGAACCAAGCGTTCTATCTGCTGAAAGAACTTCCACATCCATGGCCTCCACGGTCAACTTCTGACTGGCGGATGTCACGGTGAAATAATGCACCTCGTTGAAAGTAGGATTCAACGTGGATTCGGCTGCGGCTGTGCGCAGACGCTCAAAGCCGTTAACAAGAAGCCTGATGTACGGGTCAACCTTACCAATGGTTTCCAAATTAAGCAAGTCTTCCGCCTTTTCAATGGAAATACGCACGGTCCCGATCGGTGGGGTATACCCACCTGAACCCGATGAATTGACCAAGGCCACTCCCTTCCAGGTAGCGGAGATTCGAATCTCCCCACCTCCCAGAGTGGCTTTTGCAGCAGCACCTCCCAAGGTGAACCAAGTTTGATCCACTTGAGTGGCATCAATCAATTCGTTCAACCTAACAAACACTTGGCCCTTGGTCTTCCCATGGTTGTCCTTAAGGACAACCTTGACCTTAGTTTTAGCACGATCATGGATGATTCTTTCTACGGCCGTGCCCCATCCTGGAGCATTGGAGTTCTTGACCGTTGCGGTGGTCAGTACCTTCTCATCACCAAACCAAAGTTCGGCATACGAAGTGGCACCCTTTTCAGATTGACTCTTAAGATGGCGTGCCTCCACAATGGTGATACGGGCAATCCCAGTGTTCAAATCGGGTGGTGGGACTACGGCACCATCCACGCGGGTGATTGCTTCCAATGCCTTAAGGTAGTGCAAGCCAAACTGTAACTCACCCACAGGTTTGTTATTACGAATAATAGGAGCAGTGAGGTTTGGTTGCTTTGGAGTGTCAACCATCGACTCCAAGTCGAATTGGATCGATCCAAGCGTACGATCCTTACGGAACTCGTTGTAGTCAATAACTTCAATGTTCAAAGGTTCTGCCAATGACCGGACTGGAATATAGAACGTTTCATCCCAAACAGGCGTGGTGTTTTCTTCCTTAATCGTGGACGTTGCTAATACTTCCGTCTTGAAACCAAGTGTAACGTAAGGATCAATGGTATTACCCATGGCTTTGGATCCTTTAATTCCTCTACCGGAATTCAACAGAACAACAAGTACACCCACAGCCGAATCCAAAGCATTACCTGCAAGTAATTGTTGAAGATTCAACTGGAACGAAAGAGGAGAAAATAATAATCCACCTACATACTTGGCAATCATATCGTTAACAAACGGGAACATCCCCGGAAACCCGAGAACTTCGTAGTTGAGTACACTCTCTCCTCCTACACGGCAAGAGAAATCAATACGTGGAGCCTCCAATAATGATACACTCACTGTTTCGATATGAGGGAACGATGGCATCATCCGCATACGAATACGAGCAACCCCACTGAATGAAACATCCAGAACACTCACAGGAACGGTGACTCCACCCCAAACCGTGGCCTTGACCACGGTCTTCTGGTTGACGGTATTACGCAACTGTTTGGCTGTGGAATCCACCCTTGTATTTGGTGTGAACAGGAATCCCCAATCCATAACCACAATGTCCTCTTTGGTACCATGAAGAGTCTTCACCATGTCAATCCGTGGTGGCTTGGTACCGGCAGTGAAACTGTCGATCCAAAGGGATTTGATGAATCCAGGCGCAGGCAGACTGGCCAATATTGGGTTGGCAATCCCACATACAATCTGAGAAATGGAAGGTTCCAAAAAGTACCAAGTTTTCTCCATCACCGCATTCATCCAATCCATCGTCTCGTAATCACTTTCAATCCGTTTGACGGAAAATTCACGTTGCGCCTGTTGGCGCAACAAACTCCGGTACTTTTTGATCAGGGTACGGTAAACTACGGCAAATGGAACAATAACAAAGAAAAGCGGAGCCACCAGGAAACGGAAATATCCAATGATCCACGAGAGAAGGGTCCCGGCAATAAGGAGTCCGGTGTTGTGGTACCAGTCTCCATAATACTGTGCAGGCAAGTACTTGTCCAAGATCGATTGAGCTGAAAGAAGATCTGCAATTTCATCTTCAAAGGTAAGCGCATCATCTTGGGTCCAGCGACCAACTTCTTTCCAGCCTCGGTAGGTGGGGTCCCCAGGTAAACGCGGAGGTGGTTTGGTGGTGACTTCCAGAATGTCCAAATCAGAACTTGGAATGAGTTTGGCAGGTTTCTCCTTGGTTACTGATGTTCCTCTTGGGACGGATTCCGAAGCTCTAGGGGACTTCTTGGGTAAACGTCCACGGAACCCCTTTTTGGCAGGTTCGGGGTTGTGGTTCACCTTACTGGCCTCTTCGGCAGCTTCAAGATCATCTCCAAGGAGTTCATTGAGATCTCCATCGTTGGTGATTTCCGGTGGAACTTGTTCGGGGGGGTATAGAACTTCTTCAGGCTGGGTGTTAGTATGGGTGGGGGTGGTGAGTGGGCGATCTGTGGGTGAATGAGTGGGTGAATGAGTGGGTGAATGAGTGGGTGAATGAGTGGGTGAATGAGTATAAGTGGTTTTATGAGAGAATGCAATAATGCTCTTGAGCACCTTAAAATCACTGGACATGAGCGTTCTATAAGTGCCTACCAAATCCAATGTCAAAAGGTAACCACATTTAGATCAACCCGATTGATCAAGGTTAACCCAGAGCTTCCTGAGTGAATCCAACAAACATTAAAGAATCTGCAAACTCCATAAGAACAGTCAAAAATTTCAAAGTAAAAGCAAACACTCCATCTCGCTTCGCTCGAGAGATTCCACTCAATCTTCAAAGTCTATCTCGCTTTGCTCGATAGACTTTGCTCGATAGATTCCACTCTCCATCAATTGCTCAATTCAACTTTTTAACACTCTCAAATTCTCTTGAGCTTACTAAATCCACCGCCAATCCACTGCAAATTCACTGCCACCCAAAGTATACGCACATTAATCGGAGCCACAGGCTGTGCTGGGGCGTCCATGTTGGTTGTGATTTTAAAGACGAGTCGAAATTTCGAATTTCAGGGGTGGTGTGTGCAGGAAGAGAAGGCTGCACTGAAGGTTGCTGTGAAAGGGAGGGTGTAAGAAGGGCGTAAGAAGGACGTGTTTTTAGGAGATTGGAGGGGATTAAGATGATCTGATGTTAATGTGGTTGGATATGTATTAGATAAAGAAGTAATTAGAGGTGGAATTGATCAATGGTGTGAGGGGACCTGAAGACCCTGTATACGTCATAAAGGTAAGGGGTAGGGTGGTTTGATGGGTCATATCATCATAGGTGTTATAGGTCATATTTTCATAGGTATTATGAATGATTATATATTCATAGATATTATACATCATTCATAGGTATTATACATCATTCATAGGTATTATAGATCAAACATAGGGTTTAAGAACATACATCGGTATTAAAGATCATACATAGGTAGTACAAATGATTCACAAGTCTAAGCAATCATATTGTATTCTAGTTCATCAAATTCCCAAATCTAAGCTATCTTTCGAAATGGCCTGACTCCTCCTTTATCAACCCCTTCTAGGAGGTTTCTTCATCAGCTCATCACTTCCACCATCCAGCTGCCGCCTCCCTCTCCCACTCTCCCAACATGGTTTAGGTTTAAATCTGCATCAGACAATCTTAGAAGTGTTAATCAATTCCCCAATCTGTATTCGAAGGTTTAGACTGTCTATCTGATTATGAGATGTCGTGCTCTAAGCCAGATTGGTGGAAATGACCGTGGTTAAGTGTTGTCCAAACGATAAGTCAAAGGAGGCCGTCAAAGGAGGCATAGTCAAAGGAGGCATAGTCAAAGGAGGCATAGTCAAAGGAGGCATAGTCAAAGGAGGCATAGTCAAAGGAGGCATAGTCAAAGGAGGCATAGTCAAAGGAGGCAGTCAAAGGAGGCAGTCAAAGGAGGCAGTCAAAGGAGGCAGTCAAAGGAACCTAAGGTTTGGCGTCTTGAACCAAACTTGTTTCCCCTTGCTACCACTTTATGAACCTTTGCAACCATTATACACTTCTTTATGAATTGAGTCCTCATTAGGTTTGACTGGAGAAGTTGAGTCTTTGGCTTAAACCGGCCCTCCCCTTGCAAGGTTGTAATAGGTGCTCCAGAATCCCTCGCTACGTTCAGTCTCCCTTGGAGTGATCAAGTCTTCGCTACGCTCCCCTTGTAAGGTTGTAATAGGTGCTACAGAGATGTTCCGTGGGATATTCGAGCCCTCGCTATGCTTGGTCTTTCTTGGGATGATTGAGCCCTCGCGATGCTCGGTCTTCCTTGGAATGATCGGTCTTCCTTGGGATGTTCGAGTCCTCATTACGCTTAGTCTTCCTTGGGATGATAGGGCCCTCGCTTAGCTTAGTTTCCCTTGGAGGGATCAAGTCCTCACTCCGCTCAGTCTTTCTTGGAATGAACAAACCCTCACTCCGCTCGGTCTTCCTACGCTCGGCCTTCCTTGGAATGATCGAGTCCTCCCTAAGTTGGGCCCTAAAGCTCGCCCTACGCTCTTGCAAGGTTGTAATAGGTGCTCCAGAGATATCCCTTGGAATGATCAAGCCCTCGCTACGCTCGGGCTTCCTACGCTTGGACTCCCTATGCTCGATCTCCCTTGGAACGAGCAAGCCCTCGCTACGCTCGGGCTTCCTACGCTTGGTCTCCCTATCCTCGATCTCCCTTGGAACGAGCAAGCCATCGCTACGCTCGGGCTTCCTACGCTCGTTCTTCCTCTGCGGAATGAACAAGCCCTCGCTACGCTCGGACTTGTTCCACTCCCAAATCCTCCCCCCCGGATTCACCACCTCCCTATCCCCACCACCAAAATCCATCCACCCCTGGCCAATCAAAACATGCAAATATTCCGCCAATCGATCGTACTCAAACTCCCCTGGAAACCTCCTCAAACCATCCTCTTTAGAAATATGACCTTTCTTTACCAAAACAAACCCATTTCTTCTTTCATAACTCCTAATAACCTCCCTAATAGTAGTTACCTCACTGTATACTCTTAAAGTATCTGGTATAGCTGGAATAAATGGATGAGTTACAATGGCTCCAATAACCTTGCCAAAGTCCTCCACTGAGGTGACTGCAAATCTTTGGTCTATATCTCCTATCACAACATAGCTATTATCCTTAGTATCAATTCCAACATGTTCCTCCCATGTATCCGAACGATACAATCCCGAAACCACCTCCACGGCTTTAATCCCAATACTTCGAAGGATCTGGGAATGCATTGCTGCTTCCGGCAAAAACTCCGGGATGAACTCTCGTACTCGAGCAATATCCACCCCACATTGGGCTGGAATCACAAGTTGAGGCCGCACAATTGCAGCCAAATCTTCAATAAGATCTAAAACCGCCTTGACAGGAGGAATCAACTCAATGAAGGCATTGGTACCTGTCAACATCAATCCCAACTCCACTGTATTACTAAGGTCACTGGTGATATAATGGACATTCTTAGTCAGTTCCATTGGAGTTCGACTAATCACTTTGATTGGGAATCTCACCTTATATCTGAAAAGTGGAGATTGGAGTGATTTTAGGATCCATTGGTCAAGCATTCCATTGTATGTGAAAATGCATATATTTGTTTGGGTCATAGATAAGACTTTGAAAATTCCTTTACTAAGTAAGTCTTTTTAAGTGCCTTACAAGTGCTTATAAATGAACCTCCAGTGTTCTTATAAATTATCCCCCCTAAGTATCAAGTAACCTCACTAAGTGTCTTTAAAAATTGCCCCCACTAAGTAACCCCCCTAATTGAAATTATCCCCCCTAAGTGTCCTTAAAATCTTTGTCAGTCCTTGCTCTAACCTACCACTCAGTATAATTTACCATGAATTACACCCCCATTTATATCAACCTTTCTACCGCCACACACTCTTGATCATTCCATCATGCCCTTATTAATCAGATCATCGCTTCCATCATGCCCTTATTAATCAAACAGATCATCGCTGCCATCATGCACCTTATTAATCCGAGACGCATTTGCAGCCAAAAATATTTTAGTTTCGATCACGTGAGCGGATCATTACGATGTGCTGACTAAATTTAGGAGCCATGTTTGTAATGAGGATGAGAGTTTGAAGGAAGGGTTGTATGATGAGGAGTATGAGGGGGTATGAAGGGTTAAAGAATAGTTTGAGGGGGTATGAAGGGTTGTATATGAAGAGCTTGAAAGGGGGTGAAGATACGGCTGATAAACATGGAACACCTACACTATAACTCATTAAAATCACAATAATTCATACACAGTTTTAAATGGATCTTATCATAAATCTTATCAATTCATAATGAAGCTACGATCACTCAGACTCAATCCAAAGCTTATCAAACTTCAACACCAATTATTTGTCCGGCTGATTGATGCAAGGCAATGTCATGCACGCACTTAAGGACCACAATACTGCAGTATGGATGTAAATCAAATATTACGTACTGCGGCATGGATTTTATTCAGCATGACAAATTCTTGCTTAAATATTGCGGTTAGGGTGTCTAACAGATGCAGAAGAATGCATCCAGGGTTTGGGATTCTCTAACACTGAGACCTGCTGTGGTATAGCACATTCCTGATTGTTTGCAATTACCTTTACTTCAAGATTGTCTGTTTACATTGAGTCATGCATTTAACTAGGGTACCTTCAACTAAGGTTTGTTGGGATTTATTTTTAAACTTCTTAACTAAGAAACCTCTAAACAAAGACCTAACCTCAGACCTAACCTCCAAAGCCCTAACCTCGAAACTAAACCTCCCATCCAAACTAAACCTCACACCAAACTAAGACCTTACACCCCACCTTAACATCCATCCTCACCCTACCTGGTTACTAAATCAAGAAGATAACATCTCTTCAAATAATCTATCTCATCCAATACACCAAGATCAAACCCAATTCCCCTAATTACATTGACCCTCTCGTCCAATTCTCTCTTCTGATCGCTGACTTCTGCTGCAAACTCACTCTCCCCAATCCGTTGCAAAACCTCCACATGACTATCATAAACCTTACCCATCAACGCATCGGATAATTTAGTAAACATCCCAGTAGGAGGCAAGTCCAAGGAGTCAGACAAATCGTGCTGGCGTTTGAACTCCTCCACTTGCCTTGAAAAATCACCCGTCCCGTTCATTGCCGAGTCGGAACTGAAAGTGACACGGTCGTGCGCGGTCACCAAACGGCAAGTGAGGGCTGTAAGTCCACTCAAGTCAGTACCCTTTCGAAGTTTATCAAACACCATTGCAAATGCGGAGGTTGGGATGGGAAGTCTCAGTTCAGTCATGAGATCAAGAAGAGCGACGGATTGTTCAGCGGTGGCTGGTCCAAGCATGATTCGAAATGTCTTTTGGTTGGGGAAAATGTGGAATTTTGGTATCATACCTGTGATCAGATGGATATTCTCTAGCATTAGAAAGAGCTTGTCATAGGCCCGTTCATCCTGGGGGGTTAGCATTTTTTGTATGGTTGATTCGATGGGGTCAACAATTGACACATTACCATTTGATACGTTATTACTTGACACACCATCACCACCTCCACCTGCCCCATCTTTACCACCCACCACACCACCTGCCCCATCATTACCACCCGCCCCATCATTACCACCCACCACCCCCCCACCTGGCACCCCAAAAAACTCCCCAAAAACTCCCCATGCCTCTTCTATATCCCCCCTTGTCACTAAATACAACAACACCGAGTTCACAAGCCTTACATCCGCTACAACGGTGGTGGCTTTCCTTGCCAATTCTTGCTTAACTCTTCCATCCCCTACCTTTCCTTTCGTGTCGCGCTCTAACATCAACCGAACAGTGTGGTTGTTGCAACCTGGCAACGCCACAACCGCATCCCAAACATCATCACATTCGTGTCGTAAAGCATGGAAAAGGAGAATGTTTTTAGTTTCTATAGGTAGGTTCTGCGTAACTTTCCCTGTCAGTTTAGTCGGATTAATTTGTAGCTTCACATCCTCCGTCAGATTCACCAGCTTGGGCTTCACTTCCTCCAGCTTCACATCCTCCGTCAGATGCTTAGAATTCACCCCCTCCCCCTCACCAAACTTCCCTAGTACCGCCCTATACACCGCCATGTCAAACTTCGTATACGGGTCCAACTCACTGCCTACCCCCGCCACAACCAGCTCATCCTTAAAAAACACAGCACGCATCATGGCATCCCGCTCGGCGGAAGTGACTCCAAGTCCGAACTTCCCAAGGTCCCCCAAAATCCGCGTCACGTGACCCACCATAACGCGCCTCTTGGCTCGCATGTCCTGGTAGTCCCTGGCGATCACGTGCGGCGCCCGGCCCTCCGCGGAGGTGGGCGAGAGTGCGTTGGGCTTCTGGAACCGCGTGTTGTGCCTAAGGAACCGGGTCAAGAAGTCGGCGTACTCAGACGCCGATAGTTGCTCGGGTGGGCTCTCCAAGCGAGTGTATGCTTCATAGAGCTGCCCGTGGTTCACTTGGGAGTATTTGGCAGCATTGGTGGCCCAATTGACTAGCGAGACGGGCACTGCAAGTGGACCGTCGCTGGGCTTGCCGAGGGGGTATAACTCCCGTACAAACGCAGCGTGCGCTGCGGTGTGGGCGTAGTCGCGGTTGGCCGCCAGGGCGAGCAGTTCTCTCCGTGCTCGTAGAATCGCCTCAGTCTGGTGGTACACCGAAGCCTCGCACTGCGAAAGCCGGTCGTACACTTCCGCGATGGTGGTGGTGCCATAAAACTCGCAGAGTTTGATTCGGTGGGCATTTGTTTGGGCGTCAATGACGCTGAGAAGGGAGGGTAGATTTGGGGTTCTTCGTAGCATAACGAGCGGAGCGTAGCGGAGTGAGTTGCAATGACTTAGCGTGCAACGAGCGAGTTGCAATGACTTCTTGCGCTGACTTGTGAATGTGAGCCTTCAGGAGCGCAGTCCCAGCCAGTGCGATTTGATACGTCACGTGATTGAAAATTCTTTTAACTATTGCAGTTCGGGTCTAATGCACACCCTAACTGCAGTACATAAGAAGAAGTTAAGTCACGTGACTTTTCAATAAAAATGGTATACCAAATACACCAGCTAATTCGATATCAAACGACCCAAAAACCGCAGTAATCGTTTCTACTTCAATTCTTTAGATTTCGCCTTCTTAATTCTTCTTTTTTAAGTGCTACCAGGTCAGGTTCGTTGGTGGCTCGCTGGTGGCTCGCTGGAGGCTCGCTGCTCGCGCTGCTCGCAGTCGGGCTCTTCAAAAAAATTCACCACCTCCAACCCAGCATATGAAGATCCAAACACAAGCCAGCTCCGTGCTCGAACGGACGTCGCATTACCTCAAGGTTGGAGTGCTTAAGCAGAAGCCAGCTTGGTATGATGTTGTAGGTGCGCACCCACCTCACACGGACCTCACCAAGAAGGCCAAGGTGATTGAAAATGGAGCTCAAGGTGCCGATCCTAGGGACTCCCTTTTCAAGCAGCAGCTTGGAGGAGGATCCTTTTTCAAAACCAGACTTGGGAAATCAGACCGTGTTCAGCGTAACAATTCGATTGCTCGTGTACCCAAACTTCAGTTTGTAGAGGATGAGTTGAGAGATCTCTTTTATCATCAACACCCATGGGAATTTTCCAGACCAAAGACTTTGGTTGAAGCTGATGGGAAGAACGTGGATTATGATTGGCTGACGTTGTTGCAGTTTGGGAGGGCTTTGGATGGGGAGAGTGTTGTTCAAAGAGCGTTGTACCTCTTTTCGAACCCCAGGGGGGGTGAACGGGGGGGTGAACGGGGGGATTTACATTTGGGGGAAAAGGGCCTTCCAGAAGGTCCTTCGGACCTTGCAGGTCCCTCGGACCTTATTGCTGCTTATAATACTGCCAGGTTTGAGTTTTATCAACTTCGGATGCAAGAAGAGCTTAATTCGGCTGTTTCAAGAGAAGAAAGTGGTATGTATGGTGCCATTTATGCCAGTACCCATGTTGATTGGGGATTACAAAAAGAGCAGGAGTATGTGGATGCATGGGCAATTGTGGGTCAAGAGAAAACTAAGATTGCAAAGGCCAATGATGGGAAGAATGATGGGAGTGTAGGTGGATTGGAGGTTGTTGATGAGGGGAATATGTGGAAGGTTGATGGGTGAGCACCAACAGGAGCGAAGCGACTGTTGGTTGCGGGAGAGGAGTGGAACCAGGAGTGCAGCCACTGTTGGAGCCAACCGATCCACTTACACCTTCAACAGGAGCGCAGCGACTGTTGGTAGCGGGAGAGGAGTGGAACCAGGAGTGCAGCCACTGTTGGAGCCAACCGATCCACTTACACCTTCAGACCGTCTAGAGAGCTTTATGTGAGCTTTCATCGTCTAAAGAACTTTAATTGTAAAGAACTTTCACCGCCTAGAGAGGATTGGAAGGTTGATGAGTGGGGGTTGGAAGGTTGATGGGGTGGAATTGGAAGGTGGATGAGGGTGGAATTGGAAGGTTGATTGATTGGATGGGGATGGGGATGAAGATGGATTGGGACAAGGGCAGGGCCAACAGAACCAGGTAGCCTAAATGATAGGTCTGACTTTTTACTCTTTTGATTTCACATTAGACGTATTCTGGGGCACGAAGTAATCACTAACAGTGATCTAAGTGTCTCACCTGGGAGACCCATTGATATGATACACGATATTTGTCATAACACACCAAAGTCAAATTCATCACACCAACTACACACCAACTACACACCACCTCACTTCATAATAATGATCGTGCTAGGTCACGATAATCATTATAGATAATGTATATAGTATAAATCTTCTAAGTGTTGATAGTTGAATGTAGTCCTATGGGTTTAATTAAGATGGTTTTGATGGTGTCCCACACTCTTCAACCATACACACCAAATTTTCCCATGAGTTGATAAGCCAATTAGACGAGGTTGTCTCAATTTAACTCTACACTCGTTTAACTCTACACTTGTTAAACTCTACTCTATTCCTAATTCAACTCCACACTACACTCATTCATCTCTACACTCTTACATCTCTACTCTACACTCTTTCAACTCTACTCTATCATTCAACACTACTCTCGTTCATCTCTACTCTATCATTCAACTCTACACTACACTCATTCATCTCTACACTACGCTCTTTATACTCTACACACTTTAAACTCTACTCTACACTCATTCAGTCTACACTCATTAAACTCACACTACAGTCTTTAACTCTACACTCATTAATCTTTACTATCATTCAACCCTACATCACCACACTCTTTAAACACCACACTCTTTAAACACCACACTCTTTCAACACTACACTCTTTAAACACTACACTCTTTCAACACTACACTGTTTAAACCCCACACTCTTTCAAACTACACTCTTTAAACACCACACTCTTTAAACTCTACACTACACTCATTCAACACCAGACTCATTCCTTCTACTCAACACTACACTCTTTCCCTACATCCCTCATTTCCTACACCTCTCTACACTCTTTAATTATATACATTTTATTGTATTACATTATGCTTATACAACTCTTTGGAGTGACCAGAGTAAATGATACCATCTCTATGTGAATTGTCAGTATGAGTATTCTTGAATGGTAAGTGTGAGTACTCATATGAGTATCCTTGAAGGCTCGTATGAGTATCCTTGAATGATCGTATGAGCATCAATGCTCAGCATACGTCTGCTCAATATCACCTCCTCAGTATCACCTCCTTGAATGCTCAGTATCCCCCTCTCCCAGTACCACATTGAGTATCACCGTACCTCCTACTCCCCCCTAATGATGCTCCTTCACAGCAATAAACTTATCATACGCCAAATAAACACTGAACAATCCCACCGCAATCCCAAACCCAGGAAACACGTTCTTAAACCGGTTCAATCTCGTGAACTCTCCCTCGAATCTCCAAGCATCTCTTTTGGCCCATGGATTCGACATGATCTTTTGCTTTTATTGTTGGTTTTTTATTGGTGGAGTTGCGAGTGAAAAATGCCCACCTCTAATTGTACGGGGTCTTTGAATGGGTCCATGAATGGGGAGTAGGTTAGTGGGTTAGATTACTGGGTTATATTGGTATGAATAGGGGTTAGATTAGTTAGTTAATTTCAGGATATACTTATTATAAAAAGATGTCTGTGTCCTAGTGTCTACGACTGGTGAAGTATTTCACAGTCCCGCCTAGTCTCCCATCCCAGCCTCGACGATCCCCTACAACCTCCTACAACCCACTACAACCTCCTACACCCACCTACAACCACCTACAACCTCCTACACTCTCCACCACCCCCTACATCCCCCTACATCCCCCCAGTCTCCTCCCCCCTACATCCTCCGCCATTTTCAAAAACGTCATGTTGCCATACAAAAAGAACTAAACGCCACTGAGGATCCCCAGGATCCTGCCGGGCTTTACCAAGGTTATCAAAACCAATCTCATGTCGAGACCTTACCGTAGCGGAGCGTAGGTGATACCCAAGCACTTCACCGTAGCGGAGTGTAGGTGATACCCAAGCCCCTCACCGTAGCGAAGCGTAGGTGAGATACCCAGGCACTTCACCTTAGCGAAGCGTAGGTCATACCCAAGCACCTACCCAGGCACCTTTTAATGGGTATGACACCATAGATGGGCCGAGCACACCTTAGATGGGCCGAGCACAACATAGATAGACATGGGCCGAGTACACGGCCGAATGTCCCTTCGACACACTCCTGTAACAGTGACCAAGGGATGCCACCAGGCCACGTAGACGCCGGAAGGTTGTCTTACTCCTACCCTTTTTTTGTCTACCTAAATATTGCATTATCTTCAATCTCACCTATTGAACCTACATTTGCATCATTCCTACAATCTCTCAACCTCCATCTCTCTCCACAACGCCCTTGCCCCTACAACCAAGTGGTATCACTCGACCTGGCCTCCTGACTCTGACCCTGCCCCTGCTCCCTAACTTCCCCCTTTTTATGTGTCTTCTTGTGCTGGCTCAAATTGTCTGTCCTCAGGAACCGCTTGTCACATTGCCCACACACATAGGGTTTCAGAGCACTGTGCACACTCCGCACATGACGCTTCAAATGCTCACTCCGCTTGAATTTCTTATCACAAGAATCGCATGGGAAAGAGGTCCCCAGCCCCGGGCTGGGTGGTGCCGGGGGCGGTATCAGGAGCACGCCGCCCGCGAGCACGCTGCCCGAAAGTACTCCCGATATGATCGCAGGGTTCGACTGCGACCGCACTCTACCTTTATTGACCTTGGCTTTGACATCCACCTTGGGGCTTTCTTCTTTGATACTCTTGCGGCGCTTGGCTGTGAGGTCATCCTCGGACCTACGCAATTCAAACGAGTACGAGCGGGTTTTGTCACCGACCGAAGAATGCCTAGTCATGTCATGGTTCATGGGAGTCATCTGAGTGATTTCAGTGCCAGTTCTCCCAGTGTCGGTACCAATCCTCCCTGTGTCAGTACCAATCCTCCCTGTGTCAGTACCAATCCTCCCGGTGTCAGTACCAATCCTCCCGGTGTCAGCACCAATCCTCCCGGTGTCAACTGGTTCTTCGGACTCTTCAATAGCACTTCCGTTCAACCAGGAAGAAATGGCATTGTTACACTCATCGTTCATTTCTAGGCGCGGCCTGAACTCCTCAGCAAACCGTTGACGGTATGTGGGAACAGGCTGTGTTGCCAACTTTGGCACTTCCTGACGGCCGGGAACAGCAAACAAAGTCGACAAGCTGGGCAGCGAGAGAGATGTGGCCAATAAAATGCTGGGATTAATCGTACGTGGATTATCGGTTGTGGAGGAGGAGGGGGCGCCGAGGTCGGCGCCGGGGTCCGCGACAAAGAGTGCGTCGTCTTCTTTGGGCGAGGGTGATTCAAACGAGTAGACCGAGTCGAGACCAAGCTTCAAGATCCCATTCACGGGGATTGTGGTGGAGTGTCTGTGTACATAGTGAGGAGTCATATTAAAACCAGAATATTCGGTGAGGTCCGGTGTTGTTATCCCGAGTGACATCTGGGTACTTGAGGATGATGCTGAAAGACTTGGGGATGTGGATGAAAGGGTCTGAGATGCAAGTTCTTGTTTGGATATTTCCTGTGAGTAAAGCCTTTGAAGTTCATAGGCACTTCCTGGGAATGTTGAGTTAAGGTCTTGCCAGGTGGTGGTAGTGTCGAATGGTCCAAATGTATCAGAAACTTGGGAGTTGAACTTGGAAGGAAGTTTGGCATTTGATTTGGTGCTGGAAGTTGATTTGGAGCCGGCAGATTTGGGGCCTACATTGCTAAATTTGGAGCCGGCTTCAAATTTGGAGCCACATCCAGAGCCTGTTCCAGAACCAACTTCATTAAATTTAGAACCAGTTCCAAAACCTGTTCCAACTTCATTAAATTTAGAACCAGTTCCAAAACCTGCTCCAAAACCTGCTCCATTTGAACCCCCACCATTCCCTAGTAAAGATGAAACACCTTGTAAACCATTAACCGAGGGAAAAGAACCCGACAATCCCCCTATCCCAGTAATTAACCCCCCAATCCCATTCATATTCAAATTCTCTCCCATTCCAGGAATATTCAATTCATTCCATCCTGAACTAGCCCAACCAGCGGACCAACTACTAGCAAAACCTCCATCATCTTCTTCATGATACATAGGTACTTCTTCTTTTGACATAATCAATCAAATCAACCTTGATTATTTATACTATTAAACTTCTACTATCTACTTAAATTGTTTTCCTTATTAAATAACTCTGGTGGCTCTGTAGGTGGCTGTTTAATCAACAGCTTCTTCTTCTTGGTGTATCGTACGTTCTGACTTATCGCCAAAACTGTGATAAGAAAAGGTGTGCGCCACACATTTTTGCTGCCTGAGCCGAGTCCAAGCCATTGTTTGGAGGCACTTGCTGGGTATTGTTGTGGTTATTGTTTAGAGTGGTAGAGGTGGTATAGGGTGGAGTGGTAGAGGTGGAGTGGTATAGGGTGGTATAGGGAGAGTAGGAGATTAGAATGGTGGAGCTGGAGGTGGACTCTTCATGGAGGCATATCTCCGCAGTGTAAAGCGCAGCGCCCAGGAACGTTGGCCCAGAACGTGACTGGGCTATGAGTCAGATTCAGAGTACAACGTGTTCATGTATGCGTCTGGAAAGATGTCTCTTCCGTCTCTTGTCTATCATTCCGCCCTGTGTCTGGAATGTAACCCCAGTCATTCGACTCTCTCCGCCTTCTTATCGTGGCTTTACATGCTTTTGCGTAATTTAGCGTATCTTATCATAGACTGGGGTTCGAAGGTGGGAACATCCTTAGTGCACTACATAAGAAATAGCTCATGCATATCAAGGTTTATCCTTACTGCAATAATTAAAAAAAGTTAAAAATCCATTCATCACTACTTTAGAAAGGACGCTGCAGAAAAGAGGCCCAAACTGCAATACTTGGAAAAGTTACAGTGCAGGTTACAGACCCCAACTGCAATACTTGGAAAAGTCACTGCACAGGTTACAGACCCTAACTGCAATACTTAGAAAAATCACTTCACAGGTTACAGACCCTAACTGCAATACTTAGAAAAATCACTCCACAGAATACAGACCCAAACCGCAATACTTTAATCTAAATTTAATACCATTCATACATTTTGTGTAAACCCTTGCCACATTATTCGACGTTTGTGTACATCAAGCTGCAATATTAATAAAACATACATCCTTACCGCAATATATAAGAAAACATCACAACCTTACTGCAATACTTTACCCACATATCATTGCATTGCCTAACATATCCAAGCATACCCTGACCAAAGGAATGACCGTCCAACTTGGCTTAAATGGAGGCTATTTAGAGTGAGTGGCTGTAGATGGATGCTATTCAGAGTTACTAGTGGCTGCTATTCTAAGTGACTGGTGGATATGGTTGGTATAATGGAGGATTCATATTGAATTTAGAATGTACTCTTTAATAAATTAGGCTTGTGTATGGCTGATATGTAAGCCCTAGGATTCAGTCATTGATTATGGTCATCCTTATTCATTCAAGTCAGCTTATTCCCAAGTCTTATTCCTTGTCTTGTCGGGTCGTACCTCTCACCAAGTCACCTCTCGCCACTTGCACTTGCTTAGGATTGCACTTGCTTAGGCTTGCGCTTGCTTTCAATGTCGGTTTACGCTACTACACTCTCTCTCGCTCACCCAGCTCGCTGTGCTGTGCTCGCTGTGCTCGCTGTGCTGTGCTCGCTGTGCTCGCTTGGAAAAAAAAAGCTTCCCCACCAGGATTTGAACCTGGAATCTTCTGGTATCAGAAGTTTTTCCTCGTAGCCAGACGCCTTAACCATTGGGCCATGAGGAACACTTATCATCAATCCTAAGCTTCAGTCTAACTATATCAACAATAATAAAAAAAAAACCTTCCCTTCTCCTTCTTTCCATTGTCTTCTTGAGTTAATTCCGGTCGGTGTATTTCCTCCTCTCCCCGGGAACTCTCCCTCGAATGTGCTATTGTTTTGGTGCCCATGTGCCTCTGTACCACACTTTACGAACTCCGAAAAAAATTAACAGCAAGGATGTCATCAGAACGTAATGGATCTACAGATTCGGATGGTGCGACAGTACCAGGCGGGTTTGGAGGTTCTGAAAGTAATTTCCCGAAAACCCCAGCAGCTTTTACAATCGGATCTGGAGATACTGAAGCATCGGGTGCGATAGCCCTGACAACTTCCAATGCGATTACACTGTCAACCAATGATGCGATTACACTGACAACCAATGATGCGATTACACTGACAACCAATGATGCGATAGGGACAGAAAGAACTACAACCCCGGATGTGGTAGCAATGGATGGTTTAGTGAGGCAAGTGGGTGGATTGATAAGATCGGATGAACAAGATGGATTAATAAGATATGAACAGGATGAACTGAGATCGGATAAACAGCATGGAATAAGATCGGATGAACAAGATGGATTAAGATCGGATGAACAGGATGAAGCTTTCACAAGGGCCAGTTTAAAATCCTCAAACACTGCGTATACCGTCTTATCAAACTCTGTCTCAGAATCAGCTGTAAATGTCGGGTCCGGAACAGGTCTAAAAGTTGAAGTACAATCTCCAGATCCTGCTCAGGCTTCAGTCTCTCGTGCTCAGCAATCTCCAGATCGTCAGAGTGCCCTTTTCGAGCTGGAAGTTCCTATCCCTTTCCGTCCCAAATCTCACTCCATTTCCAACGCAGTACTAGCCCGTAAAAAAGTGGCCTTCCATGCATCAACATCCACGTCATCCAACTCATCATCATCTTCTTCGCGCAATTCCTCGGAAGAAGACCTCCCGAAGAAACGACAAACTCACTTCACCACTTCCGTTACCCCATCACCCCATGGTGTGACACCCACGACCTTATCGCCTGTAGCCAGCAACAACTCGACCAATTCCTTTCTCCGGCGGTATTCGTTGAAGAAGTTACCATCGTACCCTTACTTCACTAGCGAGAAATTGGCCATGTCCAAGTCATTAGACTCTCAACTTTTCGATGGTTATTTGTCGTCGGCTACTTCATCCACATCGTTGTTGCCGGTGTTTAACAAACGCCCGTTGACAGATACGCCCGTGGTGAGTAGCATGACTTCTCCAAGAGATGAGGAAAGTGATGGAGTCACAGTAAGGAGCATTAGTCATTTGAGTTTAAGTGACATGGCAAGGGATGCCGCACGTTCAACACGAAATGATGGTAGCAATCAAAGTCCAACTCAAGAGCATCATCCAAGTCAGATGCATTCTAATCTTCCTCAGGAGCGTCACCACCCTCAAGAGCATTTTAATCTTCCTCAGGAGCGCCACCACCCTCAAGAGCACTCTAACCACCCAGAACATATCACTCACCCAGGAATTCTCCCCAATCGGGTAGCATTTGTTTCAGCCAGTATGGAAATGTCCAAGAGTGGGTCTGTCAGTCCGTTGACTTCAGTTGGTAACTTAAATCAGCCAGAAAGTCTAATTAAAGAATCACACTCCGATGGAAGTGATTTACATACAGATCTGCACAACTCCCACCCGGCCACACGAACCTTCCATACCGATATAGCTGCGGAGGACTCTGAGCAGCATGCGGAGGACTCTGAGCAGCATGCGGAGGACTCTGAGCAGCATGCGGAGGACTCTGAGCAGCACGCGAAGAGTCAGCATGAATCAAGACAGTTGAAGGAAGCAAGGCTGTTGAAGGATGAAAGGCAGAGTCAGGTTGAATCAAGCCAGAGTCAGGATGGAAGGCAGAGTCAGAATGAATCAAGCCAGAGTCATCCTGGTCCTGAAGGCTTAGGCTTCCAATTCAAACTCCAAGAAGCCTTACTCAAAGGCCAGTCTGATTATTCATCTCATGTCACCAGTCTCTCAGAAACTCCTGTTTCCAAGACACCTTCAATTGAAAGACTCAAATCCCTCCTCCTCACCAAACCCCCACCCAGTGCACGTAAGTCGTATACTCTCAACATCCCAGGACAAACGTCTTCCAAGACGTCGCCGGATGGGAAGATTGCATCGGTGGATGTGGGGTCCAAGTTGGTGATTGTCATGGTGGGGCTCCCTGCTCGTGGGAAGAGTTATATCACCAACAAGCTTACGCGGTACTTGAACTGGCTCCAGCATGACTGTAGGGTGTTCAACGTGGGGAATACCAGAAGAAGAGATAAGAATAACGCCGGGCCGGAAACAAACCCGTTACCAGACACCAACACTCCCGAAGAAGTAGACACTTCGGCGACTGGTGGAGGATTCAATCCTAATCGAGAATTCCTCCCTGAGAAACCTGCTGAATCAACACACAACGCAGATTTCTTCTCCCCGGATAACAAGACTTCAAATGCTCTCCGAGACAAGTGGGCCATGGACACTCTTGAGCAACTTCTCGACTACGTGATTGAGGGACCTGGTTCTGTTGGGATTTTTGATGCTACCAATTCCACCAAACATCGTCGTCTTCGGGTACTTCGAAGGATCCAACAACGGTCCAATGGTGAACTCAAGGTACTCTTCCTTGAAAGTATTTGTAATGATCCGAACATCATCGAGTCCAACATCCGACTTAAGTTGAGTGGGCCAGATTATAGAGACATGGACCCGAGTGTAGCACTTACGGATTTTGTTGGACGGCTCCGCAACTACGAGCGTGCGTACGAGACGATCGATGACCTGGAGGAGAAGATTGCAGGGTTCCAATATGTCAAGATGATTGATGTTGGGAAAAAGGTTGTTAGTTATGATATTCAAGGATTCCTTGCATCGCAAACAATTTACTTCCTATTGAACTTCAATCTTTGTGAAAGACAGATTTGGATCACTAGACATGGAGAGTCTGTGGATAACGTTCTGGGTAGGATCGGTGGTGATTCCAAGCTTACCAAGCGTGGACAGAAGTTTGCAAAGGCTCTTGCACGTTTCATGAATACCCAGCGGACCGAGTTCCGAGCGGCACAGCTCGAAGCGTTCTCGCTGCGTTTGGAATTACGTTACAATGCCATCTTCACAGAAGATGATCTTGCAAGTATTGACAACATTCCAACCGAACCCAATTTCTGTGTGTGGACACTGATGTTATGCCGAGCAGTTGAGACCGGGCGTTATTTCAACGACCAGTTGTACCTGCTTAAAGAAATGCGGATGTTGAACGAACTTGGAGGGGGGAAGTTTGATGGGTTGACCTATGATGAGATTCAGAGGAAGTATCCTAAAGAATTCGATGCCAGGTTGCGTGATAAGTTGTCGTACCGGTACCCCGGTGTGGGAGGAGAGTCTTATTTGGATGTATTAACCAGGTTAAGACCTCTTATAACTGAGGTGGAACGTACCACTGCTCATGTACTTATCATTTCCCATCGGGTGGTGTTACGTATTTTGTTGGCTTATTTCTTGAATCTTGATAAGAGTAATATTGGAGAGTTGGATGTTCCATTGCATACTTTATATTGTTTGGAGTCCAAGCCTTATGGTACGGATTATAGGATGTATGAGTATGATGAGGGTTTGGATTCGTTTGTTCAAGCTCAACCGGATCATGAGAGAAATGTTAAGGAGGTTGGGGTTGTTTTTAGGGAAAGAAAGTATAGTGTGGTTCCAACGGCTCCTCCAAGGGGGTATCGAGGGGGAGGGCCTGATTTGAAAAGAGGGCTTGGGGGGATTAGTGATCCCAGAGCGGATCGTGTGCCCAGTGGGGGTCATCGTACAGATAGAGCTAGTGGGGCCAGTAAGGCGTAGTGCCACCGAGCGAAGCGTAAGTACCACCGAGCGAAGCGTAGGTGGTCTACCGAGCGAAGCGTAGGTTACCACCGAGCGAAGCGTAGGTGGTCTATAAGTACAAAAGAACCACCGGAGCAAACCTACCACCGAGCGAAGCGTAGGTGGTCTATAAGAGAACCACCGGAGCAAACCACTAGAGCAAACCACTACCACCGAGCGAAGCGTAGGTGGTCTATAAGAGAACTACCGGAGCAAACCACCGGAGCAAACCACCTACGCTCCGCTTCGGTGGTGCATCATAATTAGTTTAGGTTTCATATAATGCATAACACATAACTGTAAGGACATACCACACAACTGAAGGGAACTCATCCCGTACAACTGTAAGGAACTCTCACAACTGAAAACTCGTACCACACAACTAAGCAACCTTCATCGGTCCGGGGTCTGGGTTTGAATAGTGCTGGAATGTCTGGATGAGGAAGTGGATGCACTGGCTAGAGGGGCATTTTTCGTGTTCTGGTATAACTGCAATGGATGTGGAAGGGGTGGTAGTATGGTGGTTGTACCAGTGCTGGTAGTATGGGGGTTGTACCAGTGCTGGTAGTATGGTGGTTGTACCAGTACTGGTAGATATAGTGGGGAATGGTTTGACAAAGTAATACACTCTATAAATTCATGTAGAGCTTGATAATGATTGCCTACATTTTATTAAGCCACAGCCGCATTAGCCGTGATACACAGTATCAGTGTGTCCGTGTATGTTACCAGTAGCCATGTACATGAATTTAATTGTAAAGACAAACTGTATCTCGAAGCAAGAGATTCGCTTTGTATAATCCTGTGGCAAAAGCTCAATTCGGTCAATTCTAAAATAACATCATGAATATGTCTGCTTACAATTTAAAATAATCACGGAGATTTCAGCACTTTTTTGCAGCCAATGCTGCAAAGTACCGCATTTGAAAAAATCTGTACTCACTCATACAGTTTGATGAGTGTGAGTCACTAGCTGGGAATATGGATTCCACTCTGTCACCTTAGAATATGGATACGACTCATTGGTTGATTTGTATTTTTAGTGAAGGCTGAAGAGTGAAGAATGGAGGGTGAAGAATGGAGAGTGAAAAATGAAGAGTAAAGAATGAAGAGTGAAGAATGAAGAGTGAAGAATGAAGAGTGTAAACACATTATCACTCTATGAGTCACTTTAGAATATGGATACAACTCATTGTTCATTTGTATATTTCCACAATGACGAGTGTAAATGTACTTAAAACTTCAATGTAAATAGTTCTGATTTTTATTATAAGTAATGAAGTTAGCTGAGGCCTTTAGATTACGCAAAGATTACGAAACAAGAAGGACCTATCTCATTGGTCGTATTGTAAGGTTCAAGAAGGTGAAGTTGTACAAGAAGAAGTAAAACGCAATATGAAGAGATATCGATTGAGGCTCTTAAAAAATCAATGATAGTAATTTGGTAACAATTATTGAATATGCATCAACACTAGATAATACAGGCGATTCATCTGCTGGTTATGCCATTTCCAATCCGTTGCCAAAGTCATTGAGGTCTCTGAAAGGTCGTTAAGTTTTGAAGAAAGATCCATTTTGGTTGATAAAATCGAAATGTATAGAAAGATGGCTAATACAGTTGATCTGTACTAAAACGAGGAGCGAAGCGAGGAGTTTGTACGCTCCTTAAACTTCCTCACTCAGGTCGCTGCGCTCCCTGAGATCAAAATTGAAGCAACAGTACTGGTGACTAAAAAGGTTTGATAAATACCTGAAGTTGTTGAGGTTATTGGATACGACAATTCAAGAAAAGAATTGGACAGTAGAATCCTGCTGTGAGCTAAGCGAGCAGGGAGAGCAGAGCAGGTGAAAGTACAAGCAAACAGCTGACAGTAAAAGCGAACAGCTGACATCGCGGAAGATTTAGTGAGAGTAGAAGAAACCTCGTTGGAAATCAACTAAGGAAAGTTGGTTGGTTAATGTGGAAAAGAAGCTAAGTTTGATAAATAAAGCCCCTCACTCAGCTCCAAAATCAATCAAGCCATACAATCAACTTCTATAACATCTTCTTTAAAATATATTCCGGTACTCTAGCGTATTGCCCACAACACTCAGCTAGTGAACGCTGAGGTGGACGTTAACGCTCAGGTGCTGCTCATGTCCAACTCACACCTACGCTTCGCTTCGGTGTTCGAGTGCTACCCTCAGCGTTCACGACTACCTCAGTGCTTGAAATCTATCGAGCAAAGCGAGATAGACTTTGACGATTGAGTGATCTATCTCGAGTGAAGCGAGATAGACTTTGAAGATTGAGTGATCTATCTCGAGCGAGGCGAGATAGACTTTGAAGATTGAGTGGTCTATCTCGAGCGAAGCGAGATAGACTTTGAAGATTGAGAGATCTATCTCGAGCGAAGCGAGATAGACTTTGAAGATTGAGAGATCTATCTCGAGCGAAGCGAGATAGACTTTGAAGATTGAGAGATCTATCGAGCGAAGCAAGATAGACTTTGAAGATTGAGTGATCTATCTCGCTTCGCTCGATAGATCAATTTGTTAATTGTCATACACCAGTACACTTTATAGTCACATTTTATTACCACAGCACTGGAATGTTAGAGGAGGGTGGGTTCGGGGGTTAATATAAATACTAAATAACTTAAATTATAGCTCTAAATTCATCTAGCAGTTCGGGTGTTTGTCCCATTGAAGCTGTCCGCACATGAAATTTGCACCCGTTCGCACGTAAAATTTGCAGCCATTGTAGCTGCATATAAAATTTGCAGCCATCTTTGGAAAAATTCAGGGCCTCCAGCGAGTAGGAGCTAAAGAGTACCGCGTGGGAGCAGAGCCGCGTAGCACTTCCGAGCACCTCCTAGCACGCCACCACCCCTCGCTCCCCCTACCACCCCTCGCTCCCCCTACCACGCTCCCCCTACCACCGCGTAGGAGCAAAGCAAGTACCACTTTTATAACCCACAATCTTCATCTTTCTTTCTTCAATCTCTTTTTATAATCCATAATCATGTAGTGAATCTTGAGCGTAGCGAGAAATTGTTGTACTGTTGTACTGAATCTTGAGCGTAACGAGAGATTGTTGTCCTCTTGCACTGAAGCTTGATCTTGCAATTTCTCGCTACGCTCAAGATTGTACTTCTTATCACCGTGTTGGTAAGAGGTATATTAACCCATCATATCAAGTGGTTTTATTAAGAATAATTCTAATGGGCTATCTTCATTGATATGATCAATACTCCTTGTATCGACATCATTCTTGATTACAGGGTTGATGGATTACATTCCTCTAAAACTTCGAAGCCACCCTTTTACCCTCAATTCTCTGTTTACTCCTACCCTTTATCTCATCGTCTTACACCGGTCAAAGTTGTACGCGTAATTACACATTCCGATCAAACCTCTCTATTTTTCATAAATTTCAGAGAATTTGATAGAAATTAATATGATCAAATTTTGTAGAAATTGAAGTGACTTTTGAAAATGAAGTTGAAAGGTACAATCAAAGTACCTAACACTCGTCTCTTAATCTTAACTATGCTTCGGACATCAGGTTAGAGACATTAGAGACATCAGCTTAAGTAGACATTGATGACACCCAATGTTAAGAACAACTTTTTAAACCCTCTTTAAACGCCCTTACTACATCTTATTACTCTTACCATTTCACTCTTACAACTTTAATCTTACTCAATCTTACTTCCTCTTACTCCCTCTTACTACTCCCTCCTCTTACTCCACCTCTTCCCCTAGTCCTAATCCCATATGTCCGGGTAACTCTCGCTCACCCCCACGTGACTGAAAAATTCTCGCGGTATAAAAGCACCGCATCTCGTAGGAAAACAAAGTAGAGGACAGTCGGCGATTGACAGGAGTCCATCTCCGACCCACTCTCGCACATGAAGATGATGATACTAAGTCTACTTCTTTCCCAGTCCGATACGAATATGACGACACGGGTGAAAACCGCCCGGCCCATATTGAACCACCCTTGCAGGTGGGGTTGGGCTGTGGCTTATACTTGCCAGTATTTTACGTTTCTGATTCATGAAATGCTTCCCCTCGGTTGGAGCTGAGGGCGAGCCTTTGTTGGCGCTTTTAGATGATGAAATCACCCATAAACATTCGCAGTTTCCACGGTAGCATCCACTAGAACCCATCTAGGATGTCAGTGACCGCGCAATTGACCTTCCATGGATGTCTGATTTGAGTGCCAACAAGCGATCTATCGAGCGAAGCGAGATAGATCGCTCAATCTTCAAAAGTTGATCGAGCGAAGCGAAAGTTTTTCTCAATTTCTGTATCTTCGAAGTCTCGCTTTGCTTGATAGAACCCCCTTATCTTTCAATCTTCAAAGTCTATCTCGCCTTGCTCGATAGAATCCCTTTCTACCTCTTTTCTACCGAGGAATTTTGCAATCCTCGCTAAATCCCACCCAAAGCTTATATGCAGGCCATTAAGGTCGGCAGATATGGCCCATTTATTTCAGTCAAAAGTTTAGATAAAGTAGTGTTTTAAGATTGATTTGGGATGGTACTTATACTAAACGTCTTTCTGTTAAGTTATAGGTGATTTAAAATAAAACTGATGGAATAGGCAAGTTACAAAGAAGCAGATTAAGAGTCAAGGAGTAAATCATATTAAGAGTCAAAAACATTGCGTTTCAAGAAGAGTTAAACCTGAGAACACCTGAGAAGGCTACAACTCTCCTCTCTAAGTACTCTTGTCTCTCAAGTGGCTTCGCAGGTGCTCGCGAGATTTTCTTTTATCACTCAATGCTCAAAAGTCTATATCGCTTTGCTCGATAGAATCCTTTTTATCACTCAATCTTATCTCGCTTCGCTTGATAGATTTCCTTTTCTATCTCGCTTCGCTCGATAGACTTTTAGATTGATTTGTATAACCGAGGTTGAAGTTTATAAAGGGGATGAAATGAGCCATTGAATGCTCCATATAACGGATGGTTCAATAAGGACATTAGAGCAAGTCAAACCTTACACAAGGATGATGAGTGATAACATCCATGGAGATTGAGTGATAGACTTTGAAGATGGAGTGGAATCAATCTCGCTTCGCTCGATAGAGGGTATGAAGGATTTGGATATCGAGGTATAAAGGAATCCAATGAGAATTTGGGAAGTCCCCACAAGTCCAAGTCCAATAACAGGCCTTTCTTTGACTTTACGAAGCTACCGCTTCAAAACCTCCTCATTGTAGATATCCAATAAGCAAAAAACAATGCAATGCTCGCCATATAAACAGTCCCTCTTGATATCTACGGTACTTCATCATAATACCAATTATCTGCTAATGGCTGCAAAATGCATCCCAACTTTTATGCTCGTAACCTGTGAAAATTTGTATGCTCATAACCTGTGAAAATCTGTATGCTCATAACCTGTACCACTTTGGCATGCTCATAACCTGTAAACTTTTTGCAACCACCCAGGACTCTGAAAGTGCAACGCTGGTGTCATCTCCGTTCATACTTAAATAATCCACCCACCTCTTTACGCAGATTGAAACCACATCGTTCCGAGTCATATCCTTCCAACTCATATCGCATCCTAACAAAGTCCGTCTTGTGAAAAATTAAGCAAACGGTCAAGAGCCGAATTAGAGTTAGTGTAGAAAGTGAGGCAGCCAACAAGAGCAAGTTAATTATTTAAGCAACTCCAGAGATCTTATTCATCAATGTGTTCATCAGTGTATTTATTCATCAGTATATTTATTGCATACAAGTCTTAACTGAAGAGATTGGACTATCGAGCGAAGCGAGATAGGTTCGTACTTGATCTTCAAAAGTCTATCGAGCAAGTGAGATATATTCGTTCTTTAGATCAAAAGTCTATCGAGCAAGCGAGATAGGTTCGTTCTTTAGATCACTCAATCTTCAAAACCTATCGAGAGAAGTGAGATAAATTCCCTGCGAAGTCATTCTATCTTCAAAAGTCTATCGAGCTGGAGAATCCAATGCAACCTTTCGAGGTCAGTCTCACTTTCGAGGTCAATCTAACTTTTCAAAGTCTATCTCGCTTCGCTCGATCAATCTCACTTTTCAAAGTCTATCTCGCTTCGCTCGATCAATTCACTCGATCAATTCACTCGAAAATCCACCTCGCTTTGCTCGAAAGTCCAACTCGCTTGGCTCGTAGAGCACCATCTCAATTTTGAAAATCATCTCGCTTCACTCGATGAGTCTATCTCAATCGTAAGTTAATCTCGCTTCGCTCGAAAGTCCAACTCGCTTCGCTCGATAGATTCGCTCGATCGATTCCTTCTTCGACTCACTCACAAATCAATCTCGCTTCGCTCAAAAGATTTGCTCGCTTCGCTCGATCGATTCGCTCCTTCAACTTACTCGCAAATCAATCTCGCTTCGCTCGATAGATGTGCACCTTCACTCGATTGATTAGAACTCACTCACAAATCAATCTCGCTTCGCTCGATGGATTTGCTCGACTACTCTGACTCGATCTAATCAATCTCGCTTCGCTCGATTGATTAGATCTTCGTTTTAACATTCGTCAACGGCCACTCATACGTCCCCGCATCCGAAAAAACATACCCATGACTCCCCAAAAACGGCCTCAACCCCTTTGGCCCCTTCGACCCATACGCATACTTCTCCGGAACAGGCCCATTTTCCCCCTCAATAATATCCAAAAATGGAGTAAACAATTTCCAAGAAACATCCAATTCATCATCTCTTACAAAATTGGAATGATTCCCCTTTAAACAATCTCTAATAAGAGATTCATAAGCTTCTGGGATCCAAAAGTCTTTTGAATAACGAGTAGCATAAGTTAAATCCAAATCAGTTAAACTTGTTTCTGTTGAAATACCAGGAATCTTACTATTAATCTTAAGATAAATGGCTTCCTTTGGTTGAACTCTAATAACCAATTCATTTCTTTGAATATCTTGAAACATTCCCTTTGCAACTGGTTTAAATTGAATTCTAATCTCAACCTTCGATTCATCCAATGCTTTCCCAGCACGTAAAACAATTGGAACCCCTTCCCAACGTTCATTATGAATTTTAAGACCAAGAGCAGCATAAGTCACACACTTGGAACCTTTTTTCACTGTTTCATCATCCAAATAACCTGGTTTTTTCCCATCTTCCGAAGCTGAATATTGACCAATCAAAATATCCTCCGGTTCCAATTCCCCAAAAGCCTTCAAAACCTTCACTTTTTCATCCCGAACAGCTTCTGGATCAAAACTAACAGGACGTTCCATGGTTAATAAAGTTAATACTTGTAACAAATGATTTTGCATAACATCCCGAACAATCCCAATGGAATCAAAATACCCTCCACGACCTTCCGTACCAAATTCCTCTTTAAACAGCACTTGAATGGAACGAATATGATCTTTATTCCAAACCCCATTGAACATTTGATTTCCAAATCTTAATACAAGAAGATTCTTAACCATTTCCTTACCTAAATAATGATCAATTCTATAAATCTCCTCCTCGGTGAAAAGTGGAGATAAATCCTTTTGTAATTGTCTGGAACTTTCAAGATCATGACCAAACGGTTTTTCAATGATTATCCGAGTACGTCCATTCTTACTATATACCAATTTCTTAAGTTGAGTGGCAACCTCAGTAAATGCACTGGGTGGAAGTGCAAGGTAAAAAAGTCGCTCGCTGACTCCTCCATCTTCATACTCCTCCAATGCTTTGTTCAATCGAATATATCCTTCATCTTGATCATATTTACCAGAAATATACGAGGTTAAAGCTAAAAACTCCTTCTTTTGTGTCTCATCAACCTTACCTTCGGTGGAAACGTTTCCTTTGAAATTGGCGGAAATACGGGCCTTGAAATCGTCATCCTCTAACGCGGTCCGTGCATACCCAACAATATTCACAGTGTTGGGTAATTGTCCTTCACGGAAAAGTCCAAAAAGTGCAGGGAAAGTCTTCTTCTTAGCAAGATCCCCACTGGCTCCAAAAACTACAATCGAAACTTGTTTTCCAAAGGGTGAAGTCATTGTGTTGGTGTTGGGGTGGGGGGTGGTGGGTTTTTATAGGGAATCTGAGCAATCATTAATCAGCGAACGCGAGATCACGTGGGACATGTGAAGAATCACCGAAGCACCACCGAAGCACCACCAAGCACCACCAAGCACCACCGAAGCGAAGCGTAGGTGGAGCGTAGGTGGTTTGCTTTTATGACACCGAAGCGAAGCGTAGTTTACAGGTCTTTTGTACTTATAAACCACCACTCTTCGCTTGGGTGGTTTATTTCCTCGTAACCTGTAAAGTGCGGATCGGAGGTGGAAGCGGCGGGTGGGGAAGCGGCAAAATGTGGGAGTGGAGGGAGGGTTGAGGGAGTTGGGGTGGGATGAATGGAGGGATGAATGGAGGGTGGAGTTGGGGTGGGAGTGAGGGAGTGTAAGGGGACTGAGTGTAAGGGGAGTTATTTAGAGTTGTTATTCTTATAAGCGTTCTTAAGGGTTCCTATAGGGCATCCTTCGGATAAAATGTCATTCCAAGAGCTTGCTTGAGTTTGCTTGAGCTTGCTGACACACCGTAGCGAAGCGTAGGTGTGTGTGAAGACACCGTATCGCAGCGTAGGTGTGAGTGAAGAGGAATTACCACACCGTAGCGAAGCGTACCACACCGAAGCGAAGCGTACCACACCGTAGTGAAGCGTACCACACCTACGCTTCGCTACGGTGTGAGTGAAAACCTTGATTACTTTACGGTCAACTCGTTCACCTTGATCGCACTTCTATCAATTATCCCCAAACAAGCTGAGTTGGCTGCAATTGGTGGAAATAACAATGAAATTAACACACCTCGAAATAGTGTTCCAATCTACGGAATAGGCTTGCCGGACTTGCTACTGAAGTTGACGGATCTCACAGGCTACATTGTACTGACAAATGATGAAATCATGTTGTCTCAAAAAGGTTTATATGATGTGGCAATTGTACTTGGTGATAGAGGTGAGAGATGCCAATGGAGATTAAAGCTACCTTTGCCGACTATACAAACTTTAAGGGTATCTTCCATGAATTGGACATACTCTGATAAAAGATGAACTGGCGATTAGGACATTGAATATTGAACCTTCAAAATCAAGTCTACTCAAGAACTCTCCTAATTCCATTGGAAGGGAAGCCATCTCAAACCTGGAATTACCAACCATCTGAATATCTCCACCGACGATCTCTTCATACTACGTACTCGGTTTCTACTGCATTGAACCGTCATTCAGTACCGAAGAACGAGCCATCGTGGTGGTTGGATACAACCGAGTCGCGGTCTTGGAGTGGCTCATTCTGGAGCAAGTAGGGGAATACCACACCATACCACACCGTAGCGAAGCGTAGGTGTGAGTGAAGAGCAAGTAGGGGAACTACCACCCCATAGCGAAGCGTACCACCCCATAGCGAGCCTAGGTGTGAGTGAAGAGCAAGTAGGGGAATTCCACACCGTATTCTCGCTAATTGTCCGCACTAATTCTAGCTAGTTGGCAATTTGCAAATTCTAGCTATTAGTGCTGCCCGCACTAGCTATTTCAGCAGGCAAACCCTCGTTGATTGTACTGTTCCGCACTATTCTCGCTCGTTGCACTAATTCTAGCTAATGGTTCTAGCAAACTTATATGCAGGTCATTGAGGTCAGTAGATATGACCCATATATTTCAATCTAAAGCTCATATACAATCCTGTTTGAAGATTGATTTGGGATTACGCTTGTACTAAACACGTTTCTGTTAAGTTATAGGTAATATGAAAAAGAACTGAAGTTGTCGGTTATATCAGATTAAGAGTCAATGTCAACGAGCGTAGCGAGCAGGAGCGAAGCGAGGAGGTTGTCATGTTTCCTGAGTTGTCAAGCTTGTACGCTTCCTCTGCGCTGAGTTATCAAGTGGCACACGAGGAGCGAAGCGAGGAGTTTGTACGCTCCCTACACTTCCTCGCGAGTTGACTTTCGTCGAACTACTATGTCGCTACACTCGTTGACTCTCGTTGAACTACAAGTTAGAACATTTCAGATTAAGAGTCAATTTAGATAAAGAGGAATGAATGCTAATTTAGCAATGGGCAAACTATCGCTAATGTCAATCCTCACTAATTTTAGCTAGTGCCAATTCTAGCTACTCGCCAATGTTCCGCACTAATCCTAGCTATTGTCCTAATTGTCCAAATTCTCGCTATTTGCCGGATTATATGCAGGTCATTGAGGTCAGTAGATATGACCCATTTATTTCCATCAAAAGCTTATATAGATCATTGTTTGAAGAATGATTTGGGATGATAATTATACTGAACACATTTCTATTGAGTTATAGGTGATTTGAAAAAAAACTGAAGTTGTCGGCAAGTTATATCAGATTAAGAGTCAATATGAGTCAATTCACATATAGAGGACTTCTTGTCCATTAGCATGAAGCGTACCACCCCATAGCATGTGTGAAGAGGAAGTAGCGAAGTGTCGGCGTTCACCTCACCGTAGGGTAGAAATAGGGAGGATAAACTAAACACATGGTATTAAGATTAAACTAAAAGGGTCTTGAAAAGGTCTTGAATTTTCAACTAAAAAGGTCTTATCAACTAAACAAGGTCTTATCAATTAAAAAGGTCTTATTCAACTAAACAAGGTCTTATCAAATGAGGTTGAGGAAAAGAGATAAACCAACAATTCCAAAAACGGTAGAAGCTTGCTTCCAAGATCCTGCTGGTTCCAAATTGGCACCGGCAGCACTACTGGAAGATGAGCTTGAGCCTGAAGCTGAGCCTGAAGCAGATCCAGATGGTTTTGTGGATTTCTCTGCAGAGGATCCACTTTCAGAACCGCTTCCAGACTCAGAACCACTTCTGGAAGAACCGCTTGGACTGCTTGTTATACTTGCCCTACCGCTACCACTTCCACCACTACCAGTTGTACTAGCAACACCGGTAGACCTAGTTGTTGTTGTTGCAGAACCAGAACCAAGTTCACCAAACAAGGAAGAAATGGAGTTAAAGTAACTTGTACCATAATACGCAGTTACAATACTCTCCAAAACAGCATAAGCGGCAGCATCAGTGGGCCCATAAGGATACTTTGAGTCATAACTATTCATTGCTTCTATATACGAGTTCTCAGCTGCAGTATTGGTGAGGATATCACCATAAAATCCCAAATCACTCGCCATACTTAAGCTTTTTGTGAATCACCCTACCAAGTCCTGGTATTTATAGTCGAAGTTCTGTTTTAAATTACGTGTGCAACCTGCCATGCATTTTCATTTTAAACTTCACACATTTTACACTCACACATCGCCTTGTTTGAGTTTCCAATCTTAACAAACTTTCACTTGGATTAAGGTAAGGTTATAAGCCATTGTTCTTCAAGTAGTCACCTACCATTTGGTGGGGTAAAAGAGCAATCTTCATACTGATTGGCCACTCCAGGTTAGTAAAGACTTACCCATACCTCTGGGAAATATATTCCGGTACGTATCGCCCACAACACTCAGTGAACGCTGAGGTGGACGTGCTTCTCATGTCCAACTCACACCTACGCTTCGCTTCGGTGTTGCATTATGTAACTCTCGTAAACTCTCAGAACCTGAATTAGGGATCTGTCGTTGCTACTTGGAATGTCATTTCTCGTAATTTGAAACCGTTCTGATCCCTGTTCAAAGTCAGCCTTGCGAGATCGCTAAAGATTGATATGAATGACGATAAGAAGCCTAATGAATAGCAAAGCCAAGTGAGGGGGAGCATCGCTGTTCAAGGACATTATAAAAATATCAAGGTTTATATATTGTAGAAGTGAACGTAGGTATGAGTGAAGAGGAAGTAGCAAGCGTAGGTGTGAGTGAAGAGGAAGTAGCGCGTAGGTATGAGTGGTCGTAGCAAGCGTAGGTGTGAGTGGTCGTAGCAAGCGTAGGTATGAGTGAAGAGGAAATACCACACCATAGTGAATGGTGACAGTTGGAATAACAACGGTATTAGTTCCTCCAGAAGCTGTGTTGGGAGTTGTTCCACCAGTCTCAGTTACGGTAATGTAGGAGGTGTGAGGCGTAGCGACGCGAAGCGACGCGTAGGCATGTGAAGAGCAGGGAGGAATGCAAAACAGGGAGCAATAGGGAGGATTTTTCATCCCTCAGTAAAAATAGGGAGGAAATGGGGAGGACGTCGGGAGGAGGGAGCAAAAATAGGGAGGATTTTATATCCCTCAGTAAAAATAGGGAGGAAGTAGGGAGGACGTAGGGAGGAAATAGGGAGGAATTGGAAATATAGGGAGGAGCTTGGGAGGGGTATGGAAATTTCCTTCTAGTCACTTCAAATCATCTCGCCTCTTGTCACTTCAGACCAGCTTCTTCTCACTAACCACATCTTACCACCATTGCTGCTACAATTCAGTTTACTTACTCATTCTCCTCCTTTTTGCACCCATTTCAACTTACATCACCTCATATTTAGTCATATATTCACTCTAATAATACAAGATGCTAATCTTTTAACTGTCTAAGTCCCTAGGCCAAATCCAATTGACCAAACCAGGGTTGACCAACTTCCACTTAAGTAAAAGCCTAATCACCTTCCACTTCAACCATTTTTCACCTTCCCTAGGCCCTGTAGCAATCCCGACTCGGACATATGTCCTGTTTTGGTAATATTTCCTATTTGGGAAAAGCCAAAGTAGGTAATAGTATAAGAAGTTCCAGGAGATGCTCTCCCAGACTCACCTCCACTGAGTCTCCGTTCACGTTCGTTTCGCCCCAGCTCCTACAAAATCCACGAGTTCACTCCGTTCACGCTCGCTTCGCTCACGCTCCTTCGTAGTTCACTCCGTTCACGTTCGCTTCGCTCACGTTCATTCGTCATATGCATTCTATATTATTACTACAATACAAAGTGGCACCAAGGTCCACCATCTAATGTCCCCATGTCTTTTATACTTTTTGAAATCGTGAATAATCGTACCTTTAGTACCTTTAAGTTTGTCCTTTGAGAGTCGTCCTTTAATCTGGGTGTGACTGTTCAAGTGTGGTGTGAGATGGCATGGCGATTCAAGTCTTTGTTGACAAGGTGCACCAGGTAGAGGTCGAGAGGCGGAAGTCGTCAGGCAATTCCGCAGGCAGTCCCCAAGGCAATCCCCGTGAGGCAAAGACCAGGCAAGCCCCGCTAGGAAAACGCCCGCTAGGCAAGGGCCCGCGAGGGAATCCCCACCAGGGAAAGGCTCACCAGGGAAAGGCTCACCAGGCAAACGCCCTCCGGGCCTTTCCCGCTCACCACGCAAACGCCCGGGCCTTTCCAAATTATATCACTTCCCAAGTAAAGCATCAGACTCACCGTCCTTCACCTTAGAAGCCTCCTCAGCCCCCTCATCCACCTCATCAACCTCCCCATCCTCCCCCGCCTCCCCAACAGGCTCAGCTACCTCATCCTCCACAATACTAAACATATGCTCCTCCGCATCTCCGGTTGGCACTCTAGTCTCCTCACCAGCATTGCCGTCATCAAACGGATTCTCCTCATCATGGTGACCCAAATCAAACGAATCATCATCCGCTTCGGAATCACTGTAGTCTTCGCCGGGGATGATATCAAATTCATATTCCTCCCGTCTGCGTCTCCTCCTACCACTGCCTGGAGTCTTATGGAACTTCATCACAAGAAGTACCGCCACGAACCCAACAATGGCAAGACCTATGAAGTATTGACCAGTATGATCATGCGTGTATTGTTTGTTCTTGCCTTCTTCAGGCGACTCACCAACTTCGGCTTGCGAGTCATGGGTTGGCGTGTCAACTGACAATGTCTTCGATGCACTACCCATACTTAACGCGGCACTCTTACTAATAGCAACCACACTGCTGGTTACACTGGCAGGGCTACTTCCACTGATGGCACTGCTACCACTGGTTGCACTGGCACTGCTGCTACCACTGACTACACTGGAACTGCCCTCTCCCGCAAGCCTGTCCCTTCTGATTGCCGCATAATCCACATCCAAATCGTAAACCTCTCCAGTCTCCTCCACAGACTCTCCAAAGATTCTCAACTGCCAGTCCTCCAAGGTGATCTCGTTCTTCTCCGCAGTGTTCTCGTCTCCGAAAACCTCCAACTGCCAGTCCCCAGCACCATTCTCACCCCAATGCGCTACACTCATAAACGTCCAGTGACGGAATCCTCTTCCAGAAAGATCCCGCGGACGGAAGGTGGCAAGCTCAGATACAACCCCCACAGGTGAGGTGAGGCGAATACCAACACGGCCACGGAACGTTGCCGCGAGATTCACACGCACGGTGACATGTTCAAGGCGAGCAACGTTGGAGATGGCAAGGTCTTCGGGCGTGATGGTGATGGTGGTTGTGATTCTTTGCCCGGAGGTGGCGCGAGGGGTAGCTTCCAAAAGGTTTTCCGCTCTCAGAGAGTCTGACCTTTCCAGAGAGTCTGACCTTTCCAGGGGGTCTGACCTTTCCAGGGGGTCTGACCTTTCCAGGGGGTCTGACCTTCCCAGGGAGCCTTCCACAGGTGCCCCCTCGGATCTTCCCAGGGAGCCCTCCACACCTGCTTCCGCAGGCGCTCTCAGACCTCCCACACCTGCTGCCGCAGGCGTGGAGGTTGCCGCCTTCCCCGTCTCAATCCTCCTCCCCAAAACCTCCACATCCGAATACAACCAAGCCTGGGATTTCACATTCTTCCAAGATTCTCCCCTCTTGACCATCTCATACGCATCAATCTTCCCATACCCGTACTTGTGCAGGTACAACCTCCCTGAGGCGGTCATTTGGTACCCCCCATCGTCTTGGTTCACAGGCACACTCAGCAAGACCGAAACGTACTGGACATCACGCCAGGTAAGGTCTGGGTTAGCAGAGAGGACCAAGGCGTAGATTCCCGCCGCAATGGGTGCGGCCGCGGAAGTCCCTCCGTGAATGGCACTACATTTCTTATGAATGTCTGTGGTGTGAATATGCTCGCCGCTCCCGGACGAGTATGTCACCACCATGACGGCAGAACAAGCCTCGGCATATGCCGGGTGGATGCCCTTGTAGTCAATGGCCCCCACTGTGATAGAATAAATGGAATTGGTGTAACCATCAAAGTTGCAACTATCACCAGAACGACCACCATTACCACTGGCAAACACATACACACTCCCACGGTTGTGGCGACCTTGTTGAACGCCCTTAATCATAGCTTTCTTCACAATCACTTCTGGTTCGGAAAGCGTTTTTCCATCATCGGTAGGTCCCCACAGACAAGAGTAAATGTCGTTTGTTCCCATACCATAGATCAACGCGGCAGCCTCATCGGCCGCAGTGATGGGTCCACTAAGAATCCGGATCCCGGCTACCTGAGAGTCATAAGCCACACCAAGTCCACAAACATCATTGCGGACGGCTGCTATCTCCCCAGCACACCGCGTACCGTGGTAATCGTCAAACAATCGCGGGAGAGGGAGTTGACTTTTGGCATTGAAGTCCCACGACCCGTTGGCATTGAAGTTGTCGGTAAGGTCCGGGTTTTCATAGTCCAAGCCATCGTCCACAACGGCCGTGACGATCCCGCGCCCGGTGATGCCCTCATACCAAAGCCCGGTGACGTTGATGTCATTTCCAGGATAGAAGGTATTGACAAGATGCCATTGTTCAAAGAAGGTTGGGTCGGTGATGTTGAGGTGATCACTTACGGCTTTAGCGGGGAGTTGGGATGAGTCTATGGCGTCCAAGCGGGGGAAGACTTTGCCTTTGCCTTTGCCTTCGCCTTTGCCTTTAACTTCTACATCACCTTCTACATCACCTTCCACATCAACTCCACCTCCTACTCCACCTCCTACTCCACCTCCTACTCCACCTAAACTCTCATCCCCCCTATAATAAACAGGAAGACGTTTCTTCAAATATGTCATTGGAAGCATATGTAAAGACCTCACCACCCCCACCAAATCATCAAATTCATCTTCAAAACCATCCCGTCTAACCATTTGAGAATGATGGTTGGACTTCCAGTTGCCGAGGAATTCATTATGGGGATGTGTCTTGTTGATACTAAAAACAAAGTGATCATCCATACCATGGAGTGGGTGTTCGAATGTATAGTCATGAGACGCGATGAACGCTCGAAGCGGTTCCGTTGACGAAGATGTGTCCAACTCGACGAGGAAGTAGTTCTTCGCGTCGTAATCCCTAGCAGGGATTATGATGCCTGCAAGGGCTGTTGCAAGCGTGACAAGGGTTCGAAGAAGCATGGTGACACGTCGAGGTTTGGTGATAAAAATCGAGTGCGAGCGAAGCGAGCACCGCGAGCACCGCGAGCACCTCGAGCACCTCAAGCACCTGCGGTAGCAGGTGTGAAGGGGTGTGAAGGGGTGGAGTGGTGTACAGCACCTTCCACTTGAGAGGCGAGAGAGATGTACTTAGATGGGTAGCCTCCTCAGGTGAAGGGTTTAACTCGAATGTGGTAGTTTTAGTTGTGTTGACTCTTAATCTGCGCTTAAAGGTTGACTCTTAATCTGATACACTTTGCCTCTACCTCTCAGTTTTCTCTGAAATCACCTATAGCTCAACAGAAAGGTGTTTAAGTAGAAAGGATTTTATCGAATTAAGCGGGATAACTCTTGAAGATCGAGAGAAGCGAGACAGACTTTTGAACATTGAGTAGAATATCGAGAGCTTTGACTCTTAATCTGATCCTTTGTATCCTGCCCTCTGTTTTCTTCAAAATTACCTATAATTTAACAGAAAGGCGTTTAGTTGATAGAAAGGGTTCTATCGAGTGAAGCGGGATAGACTCTTGAAGATTGAGCAAAGCGAGATAGACTTTTGAGCATTGAGTGGAATCTATCTCGCTTCGCTCAATAGATTTTGACTCTTAATCTGAAGATTTGTGCATCAGCTTTCTTAAATCACCTACAACTTAACAGAGGGGTTTAAGTGATAGAAAGGATTCTATCTAGCAAAGCGAGATAGACTCTTGAAGATTGAGTGATAAAAGGAAATATCGAGAAGCGAGATAGACTTTTGAACATTGAGTCGAATCTCGCTTCGCTCAACTTTGACTCTTAATCTTATTTCTAAAACTCTCCTCTACCCCCAGGTTTTTTTTAAATCACCTACAACTTAACAGAAAGGCGTTTAATATAAGTACCATCCCAAATCAATCTTCAAACAGTGTTTTATACGAACTTTTGATTGAAATAAATGGACCATATCTACCGACCTCAATGACCTGCATATAAGCTTTGGGTGAGATTTTGGAGTACTCGGTAAATCCTCAGAAAATTTCTCCCTAGACTTGTAAGTGAAATAAACCCTTGACTCGTCAGTGAATATAATCCTCCCTAGATCTCAGTTATTATCCGTAAATCCTCTCTGGACTCGTCAGTAAATTTAACCCCTAGACTTCTCCTTAAAGTTCAAATTACTCCCTAAACTTAGTAAAATCCTCCCTAGAGTTGTCAGTAGACTTCTAAATACAATTTAAATCCTCACTAGACTTGTCAGTAAAATTCAGAATCCTTCGTAAACTTTGCAGTAAAACTTTAATCCTCCCTAGACTTGTCAGTAAAATTCACAATCCTCCCTAGACTCAGTAAAATTCAATCCCCCCTAGGCTTTGCAGTAAAATTCAATCCCCCTAAGTAAAACTCAAACCCCCCTAGAGTCCTCGCTACGCTGGCTTATTTAAGGCGAACTTTCGCGACGCTGAAGTTGGTTACGCTCAAGTTCGGTCCTAAGGTCCTCGCTACGTCTCAAGTTCGCTCTCACTAAGCAAGCAAACTTTCGCTACGCTCAAGTTCGCTAAGTTCGCTAAGTTCGCTCAAGTTCGCTTTCACTAAGCAAACTTTCGCTACGCTCAAGTTCACTATGCAAATGGACATGGACCAAAACCTCCCCGAATTCCACCCCATCAACCCAACATCCAAATCCTTCCATTGGATCCTTGCAATCCTCCTCCTTATCATCACCCCCAGCATAGCCACCATTTTCGCGTTTGCCAACCGATTCCACTGGGCTGTTCTCCTCCAATACATCACCACAGCATACGCCGTGGTTGAAACGCTCTTCCTCCCATACCCAGATAGTAACAATCATGAGAACAGGGCGTCGAGGGGCACATCATGGTTCCTAAGTTTCCTCTTGGCGGCAACTATAACCCTAGGATCTGGCATCACAGGGTCCAATCATTTAATCTCACGGTACTACCCCGGATGGAAGTCCGATGGGTCGGGCATTCACGTTACATTTTATAAAGCCATTTCCCTTGCGGCGGTACTTACCGGCTGGGTCCGCGTAGGTCTTGGGACCATTTCACTTCTTGGGTTCTGTTATGGAGCTCATACTGGACAATGCATTGCGCATGGTATAATGGGTCTGGCATTCATTGGCTATGCTGTAGTTCTTCTCACCGTGCTCATTGTTCCATGGTACCGTAAGAAAGCAGATGGTGCAATGTCCCAGGAGTTCATTGATAGTGCCGTCATGACCGTGTGGGGGATTGTCAATACTTTCACCGAGCACCGTTGGGGGAAAGAAGCTTGGGGGATGGGTGATTACCAACATACGGCCATGGGAATCATCTGGTGGGCCGGGGGACTTGCTGGGCTTTTCTTGAGTCGTGGAGGACGTCGTTCCTTCATCCCTGCACTTTTACTTGTTTTTACAGGTTATGCCATGAGTGAGCATTCTCAACATATGGTGATCTCAACCAAAGTTCATGGGGTTTTTGGACTTGCTTTGATGTCTGCTGGATTCTCCAGGATTGTGGAGATTGCCGTGTTCTTGAGGGATGCTCCGTGTTCGGAGTCGGGTCGCATTCTTTCATTCCAATACGTCCCACCATTCTGTTTGGTGTTGGCGGGAATTTTGTTCATGTCGGCCACGGAGGAACAACTTCAGTTGGTGCATGATCTTGGGTCGGACCATTCGGCGTATATCTTGGTGGTGGCGTCCGCGGGGTTTGTGATTTTCTTGTGGTTGTTGTTGTTGTTGACGGGGTATTTGCGGTTGGTGGGGTATGATGAGGATGGGGAGGTGGGGGGGTATGTTGGGTTGGAACGAAGTGAGCGAAGCGAACTTCGTGAACTGATTGAATTGAGTGAACGGAGTGAGCGAAGCGAACTTCGTGAACTGGATTTTGAAGTGGGTGAGCGAAGCGAACTTAGTGAACTGGACTTTGAAGTGTAGGTGAGGGCAGTGAGCGAAGCGAACGTGAGCGCAGCGAACGTGAGCGCAGCGAACTGGGTTTGAAGCTTAGGGTGAGCTGAGTGTGAGCGCAGCGAACTGGGTTATGAAGCTTAGGGTGAGCTGAGTGTGAGCGCAGCGAACTGGGTTTTGGTTAGAGGGTGAGAGCAGTGAACATAAGCTCTGCCAACTGGGGTGAGCTCTGCGAACACAGTGAACTGGGTTTTGACTTGTAGGATGAGCTTTGCGAACTGGTGTTAATAAAGAGGATCTCGATCTCAGTCTCAATGATTTTCCCCTTACCAAAGGATGAAGTCTTATTGATGATGAAATCTTCGTGAGCGAAGCGAAGGTGAGCGCAGCGAACTGGGGTTGAAGTTTGGTGAGCGCAGCAAACTGGGGTTGAAGTTTAGGGTGAGCGAATGGAACGCAACGCAGTGAGCTCAGTGAACTGTGCTTGTTTAGGTGGGAGCAAAGCGAACTCAGTGAACCGGGGATTGAAGGAAGTTAGAAAGGCGAACTCAGTGAACCAGGCTCAGGTAGAGGTTAGCCAACTCAGTGAACCGGATCTCTAAGTTAGCCTTTACACCGAACTTGGTGAACGTGAATTTAATTCTGAAACCGAGTGAAGTCACTGGAATTTGAAGTTTTATCAACCGTAATCAACCCAAACAAGCTATCAGATCAACCCAATTGAGTACCGGTTCAATACTATGGATCAACCTGTTCAACACTGACCAACCCGATCAACCCTATACCCAACCACCCAACCAAACGTTAAACCAAACTCCTAGTACAACTGCCGTTATAAGAAATATTCAAGGAGTGTGTTATGCCATAAGAAGAAAAGTGATGCCAATAAGGTCAATCAGTAGGTCAATCAGTAGGCCAATCAATTTGTTATGCCCGTAGATAATTTAATAAGAAGTATATGCAGTTTGAGTAGGCAGTTCGGGATTGTTAATGAAGTAGCGTCGTACCAAGGTGACGGTGGGAAGATGATAAGAGGTGAGGATTAGCATAACAAGAGGTAAGCATAACAAGAGGAAAGTACTACCACAAGAAGACAAGTGGAAAGACCTACCATCAAGTGGTAAGAAGAAGATACTCTGCCTTCACGTTGACGTGAACGCTGAGGTGCTGCTCATGTCCAACTCACACCTACGCTTCGATGTTCGATTGAGCCTTTCATGAAGCAAGTCTTGTAAAATCTCTTCTTATTAGGAGGATGTCCATCCGAAGGACTTGGGATCAATTCTGTTGGAGAAGTATAAGGCAAGTGCTTGAGCTTCTTCAAATGGTGTAAACTCACTGGTGAATTGTGTCTTCACCAGGGAGTGCTGATTGTTAAGAGCTTGCTAAGGGCTTGCGCTGTGTTAAGAGCTTGCACTGATTGTTATGACAACTCATCTCCTTCTAAGAATTCTTCTCATCACCAGTCTACCATCCTTTCAATGCCTCTTCAGTAGAGGAAAACACCTTACCATCAGCCTTCTATTGGATATGTTCTTGGATATGTTTCCCCATCTTGAATCTTGTGGGATGTTACGCTTCTCCATTAACTCTCACCTACAAAGGCTGTCACAACCCTCCGGGCACTGAGTTTAAAGGCACTGAGTTTTAAGGTAAGTTCAACGGCATTCTCTTACACCCCGACTCCTTTGTCAACATCCCCATCAGAGTTCATACACTTATCGGAGTGATTTATAAGAATGAGGTGATATCAAGGTGGTGGACTGCTTGAATCGCCGGATTGATCCAACTTCAATTGAGATTCATTTGGTGTAATTAAGTCATTATGTCTTAATGGTCAAAGCAGAATCTAAGTAAAAGGGAGCAACCTCTGAGCGGAGCAACCTCGGAGCGGAGCAACCTCGGAGCGAAGCGACCTTGTCAACTGGAGTAAGGGAACAACCTGAGAGCGAAGCGACCTTGTTAACTTGATTCGCTTCGGTATTGTTCTCCGCTTGCTGTTGCTCATGTCTAACTCACACCTACGCTTCGCTTCGGTGTTCGAGGTGACCTTGTTAACTGGAATAAGGCGACCTATAAACCATCGCTAATCTGAAACCATCGCTACGCTCAATCCACCACTACGCCCAATCCACCACTACGCCCAATCCACCACTAAGGTCAATCCACCAGGTCAATCCATCGGTACGCGCAAATCATCGCTCCGCTCAGATTTACATTGGAGTAAGGGGAGTGCTTATGCTAGGTTTCATAGTTAGGTGCTTTGCAAAGCAATACATAGCATGATCTGTAGGATAGTATCTTTGAGGTAATATTTTACCATAATTGGTGAGACTGAAAGTTTGTATAATTTTTTAAAAATGGCTGCAAATTTCCTAAAAATGGCTGCAAATTTCCTAAAAATGGCTGCAAATTTAGAGAATTTTTTTAAAAATAAAAATTATAATCACATTAATCTTTCTGTATATACCCGCGAACACCAAAGCGAAGAGTAGGTGTGAGTTAGCTTCGGTGTGAGTTAGAGATGAGCAGCACCTCAGCGTTCACGTCTACCTCAGCGTTCACGTTTACCTCAGCGTTCACGTCTACCTCAGCGTTCACGTCTCAGCTGAGTGTTGTTAGTGGGCGATGTTACCCTATTACGTTCATGTTGATTAAACTAGAGTGCAAGACTCATCACATAACCCTTATCACAGACTTACTCAAAATGAGGATTTTCTCAACCATACCTCAGGTAAACCGTCTCAAGTATTGGTTTATTCAAACTTCAATCAACTGGTAAGTCTCATGGCTTCAACCAAGCAGTAGACTTAGTCTCGCTTCAACCAGGTAAGTCTCACTGCCTCAATCCCAGTTGTAAGTCAGACTGAGAAATGTCAATTGGATCTCATTTGGAACTGATTGTTGGCTTTGACTCTAACAGATACTAAACACCGTCGTATCACGGTGAGTCGAAGTTGTATTTAGGAATTGCAGGTTCATTCAACTTGTCTATCTCTTCAATCTTATCACCTAAGAGTAAATTTCAGACCATCTCCCGGTAAATTTCAGACCACCTATTCCCCAGTAAATCTCAGACCGGATTCTTTTCTCAGTAAATTTCAGACCAACCATCGCTCAATTTGTCATCACCTAAATTCCCCGTAAATTTCAGACCAGCTATCATTTCTCAGTAATTTTCAGACCACTCACTGACACAATTCTAGTCACTTCTGCCTAAGTGCTTTCTAATCAATGAGCACCCTACTATCAGCAGAAGACCTAAATGATTTCATCTCGCCCGGTCTAGCTTGTATCAAACCAGTTCCAACCAACCGTGGCACCGAGGAAGAGCTTGAGTTTGGAGCCGTGGATATCCAAATCGATTCCCATGGCAAACCACTTGAGATCTCCCAGATCGATGGCCGCCAGCGGGAACTTGCCCCAGCCCAGATTTCCCTTCTGGACTGTCTCGCATGCAGCGGATGCATCACCTCTGCCGAGGAGGTTTTGGTGGCTCAACACTCCCACGGAGCCTTCTTAAAGCAACTTCAGGCATCAGGCAAGAAGACCTTCGTAGCGAGTGTTTCTCACCAAGCTCGAGCGTCGCTCGCCGCAGCTTACGCAGTGCCGGTCCCGGCGGTCGACGCCGCCTTGGTGGACTTGCTCGTCCGCCAAATGGGGTTTGCTTATGTGGTTGGTACGGGAGTTGGCCGGAAGTTGTCCTTAATTAATGAGGCAGCAACCATCACCGCCCATAAACGCCGCCTAGAAGCCGCCGGAACGGCGCCGTCTCCGCTACTTTCCTCAATCTGCCCAGGCTGGGTGCTTTACGCGGAGAAAACTCACCCATACATCCTCGATAGAGTGTCCGATGTCAAGAGTCCGCAACAAATTACAGGCTGTCTTTTGAAAACCTTAGCAGCGGCTGATTTGGCTATTCTGAGGGATGATATTTATCATTTGGCCATCATGCCATGTTTTGATAAGAAGTTGGAGAGTGCAAGGAAGGAGAAGGAGATTCCCGAAGGGAATCTTCAGCTTCCTAAAAAGGAGATGTTTCCTAATGGGGAAAGCTCCAAAAGGGAGATACTCCCTAATGGGGAAATACTAAAAAAGGAAATAATATCCAACGTAGAGAATTTGAAAAGGAAGATACTTCCAAATGGGGAAATACCAAATAAGGAAATATTACCCAATGAAGAAAACTCTTCACTTACAGAAATCCAAGAGACCCCATCAACCCCATCAACCTCACCTTATGGAAACTCCCTGGAAATCGACGTTGATTGCGTGCTAACACCAAAAGAACTTGTCAATCTTCTTGCAGAATATCCCGAGTTCAGTCTCAACACATCAATCCAATCCATTCCTAATTATATTGCGCTCGCTCCCAACGGCTTCCCTCCAAACTCATGGGCCTCAGACCCAGGGTCCACGTCCGGTGGGTATGGGTACAATTACCTCCGGCTCTTTCAGCAGCAATTAATTAGCGAAGGACGCGACCCGGCCCAGTTCAGTCTCCAGACTGTGGGAGGAAAAAACGCAGACGTGTATGAGACACGTCTCCTTTACGAGGGAAGGAGTGTGGCGAGCTCAGCTGTGGTCAACGGTTTCCGTAACATCCAGAACTTGGTCCGTAAGTTCAAGGATGGTGCTGCCAAAGTCAACCCGTTGGTGGCGCGCCGGCGCGCGCGTGTCTCGAAGGTGGCTGTTGTGGAGGAGCTTGCGGACCCGGCCAAGTGTGACTACGTGGAGATCATGGCGTGTCCTGGTGGTTGTATCAATGGGGGAGGTCAGATCAGCTCTGGAGATGTTGGTGAGAAGGAATGGATGGGGGTGGCAATGGAGAAGTATGGGCTGATAGAGCAGAGGAATGTTTGGGACGAGGTGGGGTTATTGGAGTGGGTGAGCGATTTTTGTAGGGAGTTTGGTGTGGCAGAGGAGAGGTTGGTTAGGACTTGGTTTAAGGAGGTGGAGAGGGTGGAGGGGGTGGAGGCGTTGTTGGAGGCGAGGTGGTAGCAAGGCTTGTGAGCGAGCCGTGTGAGCGCGAGCGAGCGTTGCGTTGCGTAGGGAGACGTGTGAGCGTAGCGAGCGCGGTGGTGGCGTTCGTGGTGCGAGGTCGTGGTAGCGAGCTATGTGAGCGTAGGGAGCATGATCGTAGGACGCGTACATCGCTACGCTCGCTCACACCACGGAGCATCGTGCTAACGAACTGGTGTGAGGTCCAGGCAGCACCGTGTCAGCCACCCATTGATTATAGACCCGCCAGGTGAACCTTGACCCTGGACCCATGATAAGTCCAGACCCACAGAGGCTCCCTCAGACGCGTGTGAGCGTAGCGAGCATTGATTATAGACCTTTTAAAAGAACCGCGTGTGACCTGGCCCTTGAGTCTGGGCCCAGAGTGGGGGCGTGTGAGCGTAGCGAACCCTCTCTCCATGGCTCTCCTAAATAGCAACTACGCTTCGCTCGGTCACCTCCACTTCCCCGGTCACCTACGCTTCACTCGGTGTCCCGTTTATAGACATACTTAATACATAACAAACCCGTACCGCAGTAGTCAAGCTTAAATATATCACATGACACACCACACGCGACAAAAAGGTCATGCGATGCGCTTTTTTGATTGTGATATGCACACACAAAGCGCTCCACGTCACCTACTTTCCGAGTGCCCACGAGGTCCAAAGAATGTGAAGGGTCAGGGCGATTAGAAGGGCGAGGGCGATTACGGAGGACATTCCGTTTCACCGTCTTAATTTACCCTCTCATCCTCTTAATTTACCGTCTCTCCACACCTACGCTTCGCTGCGGTGTGAGACTTACAGCCATGGTCGTGCGCCAACCAGCTTCGCGGCGGTGTGGACTTACAGCCATGGACGTGCCCCAACCAGACACTCCGGCACTCGTGCCAACCACGTTCGTTACGCTCCCGTGGTTGCATTAGGAGGGTCTAGGGGCTTGCGGAGGACAGTGGCCTCGAATTTGCCGTTTCAACTCACCCCTACGCTTCGCTGCGGTGAGAGTTGTTGCTACGGTGTGGGATTTACAGCCATGGTCGTGCGCCAACCAGCTTCGCTACGCTCGCTGGCAGTCGCTCTAACGAAACTTGCACTCCCACATTAACCACCACATGAAACCCCGAATTCCCACCGCTGGATCTGCCAGCATTTCCCGAGGCCCCGCCAGCATTGCGCGAGGCTCTATGGTTGTATCGAGTCTCACCAAGCTCGTCAAAGCCATGCCTATTTTCCGTCGAGAGGACGACGTTGCACCTGTTGCCCACCCTCCACTCACCCCCGAGCAATTTTACGCCAACCTTGCCCTCTCTGTGTTTCTTGTAATCACCGGAGGGGTGTTTGCAGGGCTTACGCTTGGATTGATGGGCCAGGATGAAGTGTACCTTAAGGTGATGGCGTCGTCTGGGGAGCCTGGCGAACGTCGCCACGCGAAAAAAGTGCTCCGCCTTATTGGTCGTGGTAAGCATTGGGTTCTAGTGACGCTTTTGTTAGGTAATGTAATCACCAATGAAACCTTACCAATTGTACTTGATCGATGTCTTGGAGGTGGGTGGCCTGCCGTGGTGGCTGCCACGGCCAGTATTGTTGTTTTCGGAGAGATTATCCCACAATCTATCTGTGTTCGGTATGGACTTCAAGTGGGTGCCTTATTTGCCCCCTTTGTTTTGGTGCTTATGCATGTGATGTATCCTATTGCATATCCTTGTGCCTTACTCCTTGATCATATCTTGGGAGAAGACCATGGAACCGTTTATAAGAAGTCTGGACTTAAGACGTTGGTGACGTTGCATCGTACCATGGGTGTGGAACGTTTAAATCAAGATGAAGTGACAATCATTTCCGCTGTATTGGATCTTAAAGAAAAACTCGTTAGTAATATCATGACTCCAATAAAAAGAGTATATACTATGAGTGCTGATACTATTCTTGATGAAGCCACCGTTGAAGAAATCTTCAATGCTGGATTCCTGAGAATCCCAATCCATCTTCCCAACGAACCTAACAATTTCATTGGAATGCTTCTTGTTCGTGTTCTTATTTCGTATGATCCTGAAGATGCATTACCCGTGGCTTCATTCCCATTGGCAACCCTCCCTGAAACCGCCCTTGGAACGTCGTGTCTTAATATTCTTAATTACTTCCAAGAAGGGAAGAGTCATATGATTGTGGTTAGTACCACCCCAGGTGAACCCACCGGTGCTGTTGGAGTGCTTACTCTCGAAGATGTCATTGAAGAATTGATTGGGGAGGAAATCGTGGATGAATCGGACGTTTATGTGGATATCAATAAGAACATCAAACGTGCTCAACCAGGTCCATTGTCCAAAAGAAACTTGACGGTGTACTTGCACAATCTCTACCAACTGGCCAATCCATCCAAGAGAAACTCCATCGATGGCGTCCCCCGCACGGAGTTTGATATCAATAGGGATCCCGGTGTGCCGAAAGGTGGGAGTTTGCCTAAAACGGAGTTGAAAAAGACCAAGTTGCATGACGACCCACCTCAAACGGGACGCGTTGAACCCGCCATCGATAGTGCCAAAAATTGGGTTCCTAAGAACCTTGCTTTGAATCCGTTGGATATTAACAAGCCGTTCGTCACCATCAAACGTCCTCATGGAAGGTCGACGGATCGCGCCAATGAAGTGAGAAGCTCGTCGGAAGTGAGAAGGTCCGACCTTTTGTCGCCAGACGTTGTACCGGAAGTTCATGCTAGTGAGGGGGGTGCCATTCGCGAGGCCAACCGGAGGTTATCCTCCGAGGAGCAGAGGCCGAGCGGTAGTGACGGTAACAGTAACGGTAGCGGCGGTCACGGTAGCGGTCACGGTAGCGGTAACGGTCACGGTAACGGTCACGGTAACAGTGCGTTTACCAATAACGCCGCGTTTACCGGCGAAGGACATCATCATGATGTGTTTTATCCTGATGCCAACCAAGCGCCAACGTCCGCGGCTCACCCGATCGACATTCCCGATGGGGTTCTTGAGTTCCAAGAAACTCGGTCGTATAGGACCGGGGGGATTATCGAGAGTGTGGTTGAAGTCCAAGGGGTTCATAAAACCATCATTGAGAATGCCAGTGATAATGATGAGGAAAGACATGAGATTTCCTTGATTGGGACTGATTCGAAGCGCAAGCGGAAGAAGAAGAGCAAGAAGCGCAGTGATTCGTTCACGTTGAACAAGCTTGACGTGAGTGTGGCCAATGTAGAGGTTAGTGATGAAGAGGCGGAGTTGTTGCGGACGGGGAGTGGGGGGAGTGGGGGGAGTAAGAAGAATGGGAATGGGAGTATTTGGGATAAGTTTACGGGGAAGTAGGGCGAGCGTAGCGAGCCCGAGTCCGAGTCCGAGCCCGAGCGTAGCGAGGGCGTGGGCGAGAGACTGAGAGTCCGAGCGTAGCGAGGGCTCTTCATTCCAAGGAGACAACGTAGCGAGGGCTCGATCTTTGCTTAGACAGCGTAGCGAGGGCTCGATCTTTCCAAGGAGACAGTGTTTTTCCAGGGAAGCTCTCGCTACGCTCGGACTCGTCACTCCAAGGAGACAGCGTAGGGAGGATCACTCCAAGGAAGGGCTCTATCATTACAAGGAAGCCCTCGCTACGCTCGGGCTTCCGCTCGTTCATTCCACCACTTAGATACCCTAACAGTTCAAGTACTGTACAAGTAGAACAAGGAAACAGTGTATATTAATGAAGAAAACGTATAAGATTGTAGAGTCTGTATTAGGTAGGTATTTGTAGTCTATATTGGGAAGTTACTCCTATTTGGGGTTAGTCTATATTAGGAAGGTACTTCTATTTGGGGTGTCTGTATTAGGAAGGTATTCCTATTTGGGATAAGTCTGTATTGGGAAGTTAATCCTATTGGGATAAGGAAGGTATTCTCATTTGGCTCCCATTTAGGATAAACTATATTCGGAAGTACTCCCATTTGGGCTCTTTATATTAGGAAGGTCTCCCATTTGGGATAAGTCTATATTAGGCAAGTATTCCTTGGGACACTCCCATTTTGACAATCCATTTCGGAAAAAAAGTCCCAATTTGGACTTTCCACATTAGGAAATACTTCCATTTTTGACAACATTAAACATGCTCCGTTTCAGTGAGGCCAGGACGAGGAGAACCGAGGGATGGTCCTATTTTCGGAGTGGATCTCCTCTTAATTCAAATCTCCTCAATTTGAGAGTAGCATTGAGTGGCAATTGTTTAGGAGAGGAGGTTGGTTCATTGGTTAAAGTATGATCTTATTACTTTGGTGAGGGTGGGTGTTAACTATTGCACTATGGATTTGAAGTTTTTCTTATATACTGCGGTAAGGGTGGGATTATTCTCTTAACTATTGCACTTAGGGTCAGAATGAGTTCTTTATATACTGCGGTAAGGGTCGGAGAGTATTTTTAAGTATTGCACTTAGGATCAAAAAGATTTCTTAACTATTGCACTTAGGGTCTGAAAGATTCATTAACTATTGCACTAAGGATCTAAAAGAATCCTTAACTATTGCACTAAGGATCTGAAAGAATCCTTAACTATTGCACTAAGGATCTGAAAGAATCCTTAACTATTGCACTAAGGCTCAAAAACATTCCTTAACTATTGCACTAAGGATCTCGTGCATTCATCCCACCAACACCCACTCAAAACACCCACTCAAAACACCCACCCAAAACTCGTTACTAGGTATGGCAACAATTGCCTTAACTTGGGTAGATAAAGAAATGAATACTAATTTAAGGAATTTGAATATAAGATCAAAGTATGTAACTGGAGGTATTC
>JAJMER010000030.1:0-131324 GCA_030574295.1 Kodamaea arcana
AAGCAGAACTGGCGATGCGGGATGAACCGAACGCAAAGTTAAAGTGCCGGAATACACGCTCATCAGACACCACAAAAGGTGTTAGTTCATCTAGACAGCCGGACGGTATGTGGAGCTTCTCCGAAGAAACTTGTTGGGGATGACTTAACCCGTTGTGAATAAACCTTCGGAGTTTTAACAATGCTTATCCCTTATATTATTGTGAGTGTAGATAGGTGTGAGTGTTTGAATCTATGAATAAGGTATCAGGTAGAAAGTATCAGGTGTCTATGTGTCTATGTATCTATCTATCTATCTATCTATCTATGTATCTATCTATCTATCTATATATCTATCAATAGTTGTCTTATCTCGTCATAATGCAAGTTACGTAACCTTCGAAACACGCAATCACCTGAAGCGAGACATAATGAGGGGCCATTTTATGACCTCAGCCTAAGTGGTATTATGAAGTGTTGTCTAATTCAAATTTAACATAGCCTCATGTTTGTACTTGCATATACATAATATTCTACCATAACCAGGGCCTAACCTGTTGATTGCTGAATGTAGGAACAAGTGTAGAAATTAACAAGTTAATGAATACAACAAATAGTACAAGAAATAGTACAAGTTAATAGAACAAGAAATAGTACAAGTTAATAGTACAAGTTAATGAAACACAAGTTAATACAATAAAGCCTTCCTACAGACTATCCTAATGAAGTATAATTATAATCTAAAGAAAATTCTCAAACCCTGTATATAGACTCCACACGCGCTTGTCACCCCTCCGATTCAGCTTGAAGTGATTTCGTAAGACCTCCTTGCATTCCTCGAGTCACTAACAAGTAATGACACTAACGTAGTATTACACTAACATCAACAAGTCTTGGTACAAAGGTACATTTGGTACACTTGGTAATATAAAGTTTAAGTGGGAGTGGGGTATTAAAAGTCATCAGAGAACAAATGGGAATATATTACCGTGAAAAAAGGGTTGGGTCTTTGTAAGTCTTGTTTGAGTATATTTAGACACTTTATGTAGGGACCAAGGAAAGAAGGTAAAATTTGCATCATAATATTCGTCTTATCTACCCCGTACCCCAAGGTGGAGCAACTTTTGTATACAGGTTCTGACTAATCTACACAAGAATGGTTTGATAGAGATGTTAAACGTACGATGTTCCATGGATAAAAGGATTTCGGTAAGTTAGACATCAACTGACATCGTGGCTGATATAGTTTAGTGGTATGATTTGGGGGTTTATAAGATTAATGGTTCAAAGGTGGTATGATTTGGGGGTGTATAAGATTAATGGTGCAATGGTGGTTTTTATTGCGCCTTGTAGCACGCAGTCTCAAGAGTGATAGGTAGCATCTATGCTTCAATTGTAGTGTAGCATCTTACTTCCATTGTAGCGTAGCATCTATACTTCAATTTTAGGGTAGCATCTTACTTCAATTATAGTGTATAACCAATACTTCACTTGTAGTGCATCTATACTTCAATTATAACGTAGCATCTAAGCAATACTTCAATTACAGTGTACTACTACAATTATAGCTTAGAATCTAAGCAATACTCAATTATACCTACCCAGATCTAGGAAATCGTATAAAAAATATAAGACAAAATACATATATAAGCAATATTACATACTAGATTAACACAATTAATTGTATACAAAATAAATTTCAAATATGTTTCATTTAGAATACGAGACTTGTAAGCTTGCTCTTCGTATACAATACAACAAGTATCTATAATACTTTATACAACACATTATAATACATAAAACATCAATACACTATAATACATATAACATCTACACTATAATACATATACATTATACCCACCCTCATCAAGGGACTACTCCAAAACTAGAAGGTTTTACCCAAAAATTTGGATGATATCATTCATCTTACATATCCCAATTATGTCTAATTTGCACCCAAATCAATTACCCCTCCGACTAAAACAGCAAATCCGTCCATTATGGAAAATTTTTGTCTCCGTCGGAGGATTTTTCTTCAAGCAAGCAGTGTAATCCCAGCATTACAGGGCTTCCAAGAAATATATTATCAAGTCACAAATTGCAGAATTACATACCACTGTTGCATCTGCACAACGGATATACATTAAGTCTTTTTTGCACCAGGTTAACACAATTGGTGTGGGTAGTGTGGTGGGTAGTCTAGCTTTGGAGTGGTATTGATAGTGTGGTATTCTTTTTGACCTAAATTAATAATATACTATCATTCTCAATTATAAGTATAGTATTAGATATACTAGCTTGGTTACATCGTAATTCAACATACTACATCTGGCTACTATAGCCGCTATTTTTAACATTCCTTTTGAACCTTAATAAAACTCGGAAACCCAATTTGTTCGGACTTATAGCAAGTCCGAGTTAACAATGAAAATTCCAAATGATCAGCAAAATGTTGGTTTTTAATGCTGGTTGTGTAAGTCTTTACTTATAGACTATCAGTTTAAATCATCCAATAAGAAATTAATTCTATAAGACATTATAAAGTTTCTATGAAGGTCTCAGTTTATAAGACTGTTAGTTCGTAAGACTGTTAGTTTAAACTTTATAAGCTGTTATTTTGAATCGTATGACTGTTAGTTTAAATCGTATTAGATTGTAGTTTAAATAAGACTGTTAGTTTAATCGTATAAGACTTCGTATAAGACTCTAAATCAATCTATAAGACTTAATCGCTTCCAAGACACTAAATCGTCCTATGAGACTTAAATCAACCTATAAGACTCTAAATCATCCTATCGCTTCTATAATTCTAAATCACCCTATAAGACTTAATCGCTTCTATACTTCTAAATCACCCTATAAGACTTAAATCACCCTATATAATCGTACAAGACTCGTTCTGTATACTAGTTTCAATAAACACTCAATCTATCTCAATCTCAATCTAAAACACTAAACTCAGGCACTCACTCTGAAACACTACCTGAAACATTCAACAGCTCTTACTTCCCCTAAAAAACACGCGTAAAGTGCCTTCGTTAAACCCCACTCCCTTGACATTTTAATTTTTTATTGTACGTAAATCAAGGCCCTTCGGTGCTGCTCCTTCAAAGTTGAATGTATGGAGTAGGTTATTAAACGAAAATCTGGGGTACATCACAAAAGATCATTACCATACACCAATGAAAATTTAAAATAATCCCTGATTAAGAGAAAGAGGTGATCCATCAGTCTATTGATGAATCTTTATTTAAGACACCTTACACATTGCAAAACATCCATACTGCAATACATGAATACAATAGGGACGGTCAAGTCCGAGACTCCGTATTCTTAGAAGGCGGTTCGTCGCGTCGTATGTCCAATCTACTTATGGGCTGAATATTGCATACCAATACTTTAATATACTTACACTTTATAGTTAAATTAGGAGACTTGAAACAGAGTAATAAAACAGGGATATGAATTTCAAACGATAATTCAGGAACGTAGATCAATAAGGCTGTATGCTACATTGTGGGGAAGTTAATGGATCATCATGTGGAAGTTGATATCAAACTTATGCGGAAGTTGATATCAAATTCCACATTGTGGGGATCACACCCCATTGAGAGACTAATAGACATTCAAAAAAATACTCATCCAATTGGTAAACTTTGCCCTATTTACCTTGAAAATATACTTGGTCTCCACTTATTCAAAAAAATACTCCTTCGATACATAGACATTAGACGTATCAGGTTAAAAGTCTTGTTAGACTATAAAGTTTAAGACGCGTTCCCAACGAACCTAATTTGTATGGAGATTCATACAATCTTAAAACGTAAAGCATATCTTCCCAAAGTCAAAACCTACAATTTAAAGCATATCTTCCCAAACCCAAAACATACAATGTAAAACATCGTCATCCCACATAAAGCCAAAAAAAACTTTAACCTTACCAACCTTAATCGCTTAACACTCCATCTACCTCATCGCCTTTTCTCCCCTTAAAATTTGATAGTAGATCATTTCTCCTGATTAGGAAGTGGGGCTAAATTGCCATCTCCTCACTAAAAAATGTTGGCAAAGCTAAAGTTGTAGAAGGGTCCTGGAGTCTTGTGTTTGCAAATAACAAAGTGTACATTTAACAGACAATTTCTTATTCTTGTTATACTGCGACTTTGGGTGGTCTACTCTTTTGATCTTCTCCTTTTTATTTCTCCTTTAATCTTCTCCTTAAGCTTCTCCTTAATCTTCTTAATCTACTCCTTTATTTATGTCCATTGTTAGTGTCGTCTCCGCCTTTGAAGATTCTATCCCTTTGACGATCATATCTCTCCACTTTTATTATCCACTCTCCTTGATAATCTTAGAAACGCTTGATTCACGGCACAAAAAAATTTAAAAAAATAATGAATCCTACGCGGTTCGAACGCGTGCTCCTTACGGAAACAGAGCTTAAGTCTGTCGCCTTAACCACTCGGCCAAAGATCCAATTGTTGAATGTTTTAGTACGTTTAAGAATAATACAAGTGTAATTTGGCTTTTGCTTGTCCTAGCGAAAGTGAACTGTGATTATAACAAGCTGACTACAAGAAGACTGATTTTGTAGGTAATTTGCAATCACTGATTGTCCTCTCTTTCAAAATAACAATTAATCGATGAAGTCAAACAAATTGGTAGTCAAATCATCACTATTCAATGTTTGCAGAGTTGAAATGAATTATCACATCCTTTGTAATATGAATAAATTCTTTCCTAACTATCTGCACTCAAAATTATCACTTACCTGCTTTAGTTTACAAATATATGAAAAGACAGCAACTTTAGAATTCTGTGTTTTCAGAACGCAAAATTTTCCCTGTCAACCAAGTTGCATTAACAACCCACCAATGCAAATTAAAGTCAAGACGACCATACATAAGGCGTAAATTTCAAAATGCTCATAACTTCGAATGTCATAGTAACCTTCATAATCATGTTTCATTCTTGGCAAAGGGTATTCCTTTTCTACTAACAAATGTAAAACAGGTTGAATTTATTTTTGCACCCATTTCTTCAAAATTCAACAAAATGTTTCCTTTTTTCATAAAATTTCTTCACAATAAAATTCTTTTAACTGAAGTGAGATTATTACGATAAGTGTTACTTGAAATAGCAATGTGTCGTTAAAGAGAAATATTTATAGAAATTCCTGTTATTAGAAAGTTATTTAATAGTACTAACCTAACCTTTCTCTCAAAAGTCATATACACTTTGTATAATTCTTCAGACTTACACCCTTGAGTGCTTATGTAATAAACTAGCCAGCTACTCTCAGTCCTATATATGCTCCACTGATTGTGATTCTGACCAAAGTGTATTACCACAGCTTCGGAAATCACTTATTAGAATCTTCCTTCAAAGTGACAATTCTATTCAAAATCAAACTTCCCTCACTGGAATCCGTGTCCACACAAAAGTACCCCTCTCTCAAGGCCTGGAATCTCACTGTTTGAGGTCCTTTAGTCTCCTTAATATTAAATTCACTACCCTCAATGGCAATGTTCAAAGGACTTTTTTGTTCGATTTCATAGAAACTTGGTTCAATCACAGCATTTTCAATGATTTCTTCAGAATTCACATTGATATCCTTCAAATATCCATCAGGGTGAGCAAGTGGGTTTTCACTCTTGAACAATTGGTTATAAATCCTAACTTGTTTGACATTCACAGCTCCATTAACAGGAACCCATTGAATATAGGTTTTTGGTTTCTTCTTTTCATCTTTATCGTAATTAGCATGAATTCTAAGAACCTTTCCATTTTCATCCTTTTCAACAGACTTAAAGCTGATTGTAAATGGAACCTTCATTAAACCAACAGCTTGACCTGGAGCCAATCTGAAATAATCCTTTGAAGTTTCTTCACGGAAATCATTTCTATCGATATAGACCTTATTTGAGAATGCAACCTTTCTTGAACCAAAAATCTCACCTCCATTACCTGGTTTGTAAGAGATTTCTATATCTTCAACATAAGAGCTTTCCAAGTTATCAATAATAACTTCAATTGGGTCTAAAACCATCATTAATCTTGGAGTGGTGTGATCCAAGTATGATCTAACTGAACTTTCGAATCTGACAACTTGAATATTTGTTGTTGAAGTGGTAACACCCAATGTATTGATGAATGTTAAAATAGCTCCTGGTGGTACACCACGACGTTTAATGGCTTCCAAAGTGTAAAGTCTTGGATCATTCCATCCGCGAACATAATTCTCATTTACCAATTTGGCGATTTTCCTCTTGGATAACACGGTCCCAGTAATGTTCAATCTACCATATTCACGTTGAGCGGGTCTATAGGCATGTAAAACATCACATAACCATTCATAAGATTCACGCGACAATCTAAACTCGGTTGTGCATAACGAATGACTGATATTTTCGAACGAATCCACCAAACAATGGGTGAAATCATAAGTTGGATAAATCTTCCACTTATCGCCAGTTCTATGATGAGAAGCATTCAAGACTCTATAAGCAACCAAATCCCACATTTGAGGGGAGTCTGAAGTTAATAATTCTTGTTTCATTCTTAAGGTTGCTTCCCCAACCTTATATTTGCCATCTCTCATTGCCCTAAATTTGGTCAAGTTTTCTTCAATGGATGTATCACGTTCGATACAAGCTTTCCTTTCACCACCCAAAGTTCCATCATCTTTCAAACCTCTATTTTGTTTGACTTGTTCTGCGGTACAGTGACATACATAAGCTTTTCCTACTTGAATCAACTTTTCTCCTAATTCATACAATTGATCGAAATAATCAGAGGAATAAGTGATTTTCCAAGGTTCAAACCCTAACCATGCTACCATTTCTTTAATTGAATTGAAGTAAACTTCTTCTTCAGCTTCAGGGTTGGTATCATCGAATCTTAAATAACAGACCCCATCATGATATTTTGCATACCCGAAATTGACCATAATAGCTTTGGAGTGTCCAATATGTAAGAATCCATTTGGTTCAGGTGGGAATCTAGTGTACACTTTGCCCTTGGTAATAGCCAATTGTTCTTTCATTAATTCAGGATACATTTGAGGTTGTTCACCTGCTTTATGTAAAGCACCAAGGAACCCTTCAGAATACATGGATCTTTCAACCAATTTGTTTGGTTCTGAATTACCCTTTGGATTTGCTTTTGGGTTTGTCTTTGCCTTAGATGAATCTGTCACCTTCTTTTTAGGTTGAGTATCACGTTCATCTTTTGGACCTAATATTGATAAGAATATCCCATCAATAGTTGGCTTAAATAAACCTGGCGCAGCCCATTTTAGAGATGGCAATTTCTTGGTTTCACCTAAGACTTTAGGAACCAAAGAATATCTCTTTTCCAAAACTTCTTCTTTATTAGCTTCAATATATTTGGAAATTTCTTGCTTTACATCTTCATCAGATAATTCAATACCCACCCCAGATGCTTCATTGAATGCTTCCAATGTTGGAGAAGAAGAACTTGAAACAAATTTAAATGCCTCAGTAACTTGTAAAGTTGTTTTTAACCTACCATCCAAAATAGCTTCCGTAACAAGTGACCTATTAGGTACTTCAATCCCTTTACTTTCAACAGCTAAATGATGTACAAGTGACAACTTCTTATCATCATATGAAGTTGAGTTGGATTCTTTTAAAATCTCAAATAAAGATTGAGCTACCTTCTTATTCTTGACGATTTCATTGGATTTCTTATCGGATAATCCAACCTTTTTGAATAAGTCGGTTAATTCAGACATGGTGTGTGTATTTTGTGAGGATTGATAATTTTTCAAAAGCGAGAAGAGTCACCAGTACTAACGAAGATGGGGCTTGCGCGGAATAGACACATTGGAGTTAGTTGTTATTGATTATAGGAAGTATGTGTGAGAAGAGTTTGTAGGAAAGTGTGGTACTCAAAGATATTCCCTTCGTTGTAGATAGTTGCATCTTAAGAGAAGAATGTATTGTAAATTATCTAACGAATAGATTCGGGTATATTCATTAGTTAAATTAGTTGTTTTAATAGGGTGATACAGTCCATAGGGTGATACAGTCTTTTAGATTTACATGACACTCAAGTAATGAGGATACATATCTTATCATTCAGGTAATTGTGAGAAGATATTTATGTCTTAAAGTGTTGGAAAATCATAGTAAGATGTTACTGAAATAAATTCAACTATATAAGTAACATACCAGTGATATCTCAGTAGTATATCAATTCTGTATATTTTGCTGTTATACAAATGATCTATTTGTCCCCTTGATCAGGATTCCTCGCTACGATAATAAAGGATCACCTTTGAAATAACATTAACCATTACTAGCCACTTCCTCCCAAAACTCCTTAGATCTTCATCTTTAATACTATCATTCAAATACCCAGTAACCAATCCCTATGAACTCTTTTAACTATCCATGCTAGTTTAATATTACATTTAGTAGTCTAACTCACAATCAATCTTCATCTGGTCCAATCAATCTTCAATTAGTCCAATTAATCTTCTACTTCTACGCTACAATCCCTCTTCGACTTGTACTCAATCACTCTTCTACAAGACTACACTCCAATTGCCACACGTCGCTGGTACGCTGTTTTTCCCTGTGTTTCAGATTTTTTTGCAACCACCCCCACCTACCTAATTACACACTTGATGTCAATTGAAACAATCTTAGCTCAAGTTAAATATGACTTTGAATCAGGAAGTCAAGTTATTAGTAGATCAACTTTAAAACAAGTAAAAAAGTTATTATTAATGGATAATAATAGATCTTCAGACGCGATCCCTTCCACAGCTTATGAATCTACAAATCCCATTACATCTGTACCTTTGACACCCATCAAATCAGCTAATGTTTCCAAATACTTGAATGACATCTTCAATTCTTTGTCCAAAGGTACATCTCATGAGAATTCAACAACGTCTTATTTCATTATTTGTATCTTAGTGAGTGATCTCATCAAAAATACCACTTTCAATATTCTAAAGTATTGGATGTCAATCCTTCGTTTATGTCCATATTATGTGGATCATCAATGTATTTCCCTGTTGTGGCAAGATATAAAATCTCAATCCATTACTAGTTGGATTTCTGCAAGAATATTATTCAACATGGTGAAATCTACAAAAGATACAAGACTTGTTATTGCTAATCTTTTATACCCAGAACTTTCCATCTGTTATGATATATTTAAGAAGAACTCCGATCTTACAACTTGTCATTATTTGATAGAAATAATTTTCATTACACTTACAATTGCACCCAAAACCATTGTCCCACATTTCGTACTTAAATATTTGAAATCATTCAATCAGTACTTCAAAAACTCAATTCAGTTGAAATCAATCCAATGTAAACAATTAAAAGAGATAAATAACTCTTTGGCAAATGGTGACATGACATTTCTTCAATTTATTGGACAAACTGTTTTGGTCATTTGGTTATCTAGTGATACATATGATAAGCAGACTTTTCCTATTTATTTTGACTTGTGTACCTTACAGCTGTTTAATGTTGAGAGCTCAAAACTATCCATTAGGTTCAGTCCAAGTACTTCCAAACCTATCCAACAAGGTGTAACCTTTACTGTTGATTTCGTAAGCCCGGAATTATTCACCATTGCTGTAAATTTTTTAAAGGCTGTTAAAGCGAAGATTTCAATAGGTGGAGATTTACTTCAAGAAGATTTGCCAAATGAATTGGGTCCTTCGAACATGACAATTGCAAGTACAACAAGTGCAACATCTATTTCTGGGTTACAGGTGTTACAAGGTTCAAGTGTACCAAATTTAACAAACGTACTAGGTGAATCAGTTGTGAATGTAGAAAAAGGAGATCTTACACCTTCAGTAACGGTTCAAGTACAAACTGCACCAAATTTATTGCACCCCTACCCGTCATCTACTGCGATTGAAATTCTCTCGTCCCCTGCTCCTCGTAGGATTCGGCAAACTCGCTCACCTACCCCAGGTGCTCAAGCTGGCCATGCGTTCAATCAATCTGCCCAAGCACCATCAATCCGCTCAATTATTCTGCCCAAAAAACGTCACCACATTCAAGTCTACGCTTCACCACGGGGTAGAAAATCTGACGAAACTCATCGCCAAGTAGTCTCTGCAATTTCCAAGGAAAATCATCCAGGTCAAATTTCTAATGCCCCAACAACGAACCCAAATTTCCAAGTCCAATCGCTGTATCCAAGAGGAAATCTCCCAAGTCATTTCAACACTTCCAGATTAGCTGCTGCTGCTATAAATGAAATAATCACTTCAAGGTGTCCAACAAACTCATCGACTGAATTAAAAGAACCTAATATTCAGGTAGTGCCGGATATATCATTGCAAACAGTTCCATCTATTGGTGACGCGGAAGGAGAAATTGCAGCAGATTTATTGCTGAAAGCTTCCAATCAGACCGAGCCTAGTCAAAATGAAGAAGATTTTGTAGATGTTCCACCTTATAAAAGAAGGGCCGGGGTAGTTACGCCTTCGCAAAATCAAATGGCTGCAAATAATTCGTCAGACGCACACAACACAAAAAGTGGAGTTGAAACCTCCTTCATTGATGAGTCAACACGCGCACATATTAGAGCACCAAGTGAATCAAGGGAAAGCGATCGTAATGCAGGCTTACTGAATATGAACGTTGGACCAAATTGGAGTATTCTTGAAAGTGTTCGTACTTCAAAAGAAGGTAATCAGTGGGTAGATGGCGATAATGAAGCCAGATCAAAAAATTCCCATACAATTTACCCAGGAATCACCCCCAACAATATCGTTTATAAAGCTCCAAGAAACGAAATTTACAAGCAAGTGGAAAGTAACAACGCTTATTACAATGCTCTCGAAACCTCATTTACTTCGTTCACATCCACTTTAATCAATAAGGTCAAATCCTTAGAAGACTCGATCTCTGCTAATAGACGTGCAATGGTCCAAGAGATGAATGAAGATTTTCGTAAGATTGAAGAGAAGCACCGGGAAAATTTATCGAGAATGAAGGAGCACTACGAAGCCGAATTTGGAAAGTTGTTTGGTAGTTTGTAAAGTAGTCTAATGTATTAAGTATGAAAAATGGTAATATTTACGCCTCTAAAATGGCGGTATATGTTTTAAATGAGCCAGAGCCACAGCATCTATTGAGGATTATGGAATGCAAGAAAATAGGTAGTAGCGAAGTTATGAGCGTAGCGAATAAATTGATATAAATGATACTCAGGGTCAACTTATTCGCTACGCTCATAAGTTGTAAGTTGTCATGGGTCAGCTTATTCGCTACGCTCATAAGTTGTAAGTTGTCATGGGTCAGCTTATTCGCTACGCTCATAAGTCCTCATGGGTCAGCTTATTCGCTACGCTCATAAGTCCTCATGGGTCAACTTATTCGCTACGCTCATAAGTTGTCTCACTTACGCAACCCCAAAAACTTCAAAACTTGCTTTGCGAAAATACGAGGATTATCCAAGTATAAATGATGACCTGCACCAGGAGTGATTGCAAACTGGGCCAAGGCACCCAAATTTTCCTTCAGTGATAAACTATTAATCTCCTTGGTCATATGCAACCCTGCTTTATCATCCATCCAATCTTTATCACCATAAAGCCAAAGAGTTGGTAATTTCAGATCAACGAATTTTTGAGGACATCTATCTAATAATGGATACCTTGGCAAGGCACCAAAAGCCAAAAGTCTTGTGATTGCGTATTCCCCTGAACCTCTCCCAGTGAAAACTCTATAGATGTAATCATGGAAGATTTGGAATTTAGCAGGATCCTCTCTATATACACTTGCAAATCTCCAAGTTGTCCAATTTGAGATCCATTTTGATTTCATTGGACCAGCATTACGAACGATAGTAAAAGGAGACATATTCTTGCCCCATAATGCATTTAGTATTCTTCCGGATCTTTTTTCCAAGTATTGATCTACTTTATCAGGAACTTCCAAATTATAATCATGTTCACCCAATAAATCCTCATTCAAATGATCCACTTCTCCTTTCAAAGGTTTATCTTGTTCATTTTGAATAGTTCTTTCCTCATCCGAAGCACCACCAGCAGTTGAAGTAGCGTCTCTAACGACGGAAAATCTATTCCTTTCCAACCCAACTGGACTGATTAGAACCAATTTCAGGATCAAATTTTCTTTGATGCCTTGATCATTTAAGATCAGTTTATTATATTTCAAAGCATACGCACAAGAAAGGTACCCACCAAGTGAATGACCCATCAAGACGAATTTATTAAGGTTTCTGCGTTTTCTCCATTCTTCCAAAGAATCAATAAACCAATCTTCAGCCTTGAAAATATCTTCCTTTGTTTTCACTGGAAATGAAGGGAAGGTAGGTCTTGAAGAAAACCCAAAACCAAGAAGATCAAGAGCATGGATTCTAACTCCAGGAACTGAAGAAAGTTCATCAAAGTTATCTATGAATAATCCAAGTGATGCAGCATATCCATGAACCAAAACAATATCAACCTTTTCACTATCAGTTTTTTCAGTGTTCTCAATATAAAACTCATGGATGTAACTCCCATTACCAATATCAGTATTAATCACCTTAGCAACTCTTTTGCCATCACTTTCAGGATAAAATGGTAATAATGAAAGAAGCCTTTTTTCCACAGCTTCATCGGTATATTCTTTGGTGAAGTGTTTATACCAATCCTTGAAAGAACTCTTCCAAGGGTAAACATACCTATCTGTTGTATCCAGGTTAGGGGAGAAGTCTGCACTTTCTGTTGATGAAGACATGCGCGTAAAACAGTTTGATTAGTATAACAAGAAAACCCAGCGATGGTTCAATTTATATACTTCGCAGGTTCAATATATATATGCTTCGCGATGATTCAATTTATATATGCGTACGCAACGATGGTTTATGCCTCCGCCTCAACTAGTTGCTAAAAATCACACCTTATATATCGGCCACAAACTCCGTCGCCACCCTGTCCCAGTTCCCGCGCACTCCATCTGCTTCTAAACCGCCGTCAAAATCCGAATATCGCTCACGTGACACAACCTGCAGGATGGCCTTTTTTTGATTTTGAAAATTTTTCGAGAGCGAGCCTCCTACCTGCTGGTATAATTTTTCTCAATACTATTTACTTCTTTCTTCTTCATATAATAAAGATTCAAAATGGTATGTATAAGATAAGATGACCATTCTTACTAGGGTGATTACTGGGTTGTATCACTCACAGAGAGTGTTGACATTCCATAAGTAAACACAGGGAGTATTGACACAAGATATTCCATAAGTAAACTCTCCAACTCAAACTAACATATTTAGGATACTAAAACACCAGTCACTTTAGCTAAAGTCATTAAGGTCTTGGGTAGAACCGGATCCAGAGGTGGTGTCACCCAAGTCAGAGTCGAATTCTTGGAAGATGCTTCAAGAACCATTGTCAGAAACGTCAAAGGTCCAGTCAGAGAAAACGATATCTTATGTTTGATGGAATCTGAAAGAGAAGCTAGAAGATTACGTTAGGAGGTTGACTTTCGATTCGTTTGTAGAAACGTATCCAACGTTAGCATGTTTAATACATATCAAATTTGATTAATGAATGAAGTGATTTCTTCAGTGTATGTAAGTTGTAGAGATGATAGAGATGGTTGTAGAGCTGGTTGTAGAGTAGGGTTTTAAGTTGTAGAGTTGCTTGTAGAGGGTTTCAAGAGTAGGCTCTGTATGCTAGGGTTGGTTCAATGTTGATGGAAAACCTGCACCTGGAATTTTAGTCACGTGAAATGTGACTGTTTTTTTTTTGGCTGCAAATGCTCGTATAGAATAAGTCTTCACGAATTCTAGAAATACAGGGTATGGTGAGTGAAAGGAATTCTAGGATTACCAATATAACTTAGAAGATTATTTGTTAGAGGCTCCATCTCAGCGTCTCTCAAGCACCGATAGAAAAAGCAAGTGGTAGGCTTCTAATACAAGTAAGCGGTAAGAGTAGGTAGGGTAGAGGTAAGAGTAAGCAGAGGTAAGAGTAGGCAGAGGTGAGAGTAGACAGAGGCAAGAGTAGGCAGGTTAGAAGTCAGCGTAGACAGGTTAGAGATAAGAGAAGATAGTGTGAGAGGATATATTATAAATGAGATGATACTTATGCCGGCGTGTGGAAGTAATAACACGGTGCTCTATGATTCGATTCGCATACTCATAGTTAATTCTCGCAAGTGCGAGTGTAGTGCTGTATACTTTATGCACTTTTTTAACCCTCGTAATGAATGACAAGGCAGTTTCTTCAGGCAGATTCAGGCAGATGCTTAAGTAGATTCAGGGAGATGTTTAAGGAGTCAGGCAGATCCTTAAAGCAGATTCTTAAGGCAGCTGCTTATTGATATTTCGTTTCCAATAATTGATTACTCACAAATTCCACATTGACCCTTTAATCTATTTATATCCCCTTGTTGGTGTAGCCTTGCAAAGTACCTTTATAAAAGAATCTGTCTAAAAACATCTCTCTAAAAGTACCTGTCTAAAGTGCCTTTATCTTCCTCTCCTTCTCCCACGTGACCTCGTACTGAACAACGAAAAGTCAATTACAACCAAACAACCACGATATGTCTGATTTAGATGATGACTTGCTTGCGCTTGCTGGAGGAGCTGAAGAATCCGAAGTTGAATCTGATTCTGGATATCAACCCACATTGAAGCTTGATGATGATGATGATGAAGCATTATCGAACAAACGAAAGCATGATGATGATGAAGGTGAATTGGTGAATCCATACCCATTGGAAGGTAAATATAAAGATGCATCCGATAGAGATGTTTTAGAATCCATGGATGAAATCCAAAGAGAACAGATCTTGTTTGATAGAACTCAAGAAATGGAGAGGTTTAAAGAGAAGAAGTATTTGTTACAAAGAATGAGGCAACAGAATGTCCAAAGAGATGATGAAGATGAAGATGATGAAGATCGTGCAACTGCAACAAGATCTTCCAAACGTAGTAAAGGTAACAACCGTTCATCTAAACTTGATAAATTAAGTGAATTAAGGAAACAAAGAGAGAAGAAATCAAAAAGACAATTTGATGATTATGAAGATGATGAAGAGGAAGAAGAAGAAGATGATGATGAAGAAGCTGGAGAATATGAAGAGGAAGAAGATGATTTCCAAGGCAATCAATGGGGAGGTCATAGTTCTAGTTCTAGACCTAAACGATCTACTGAACGGGCTAAACTTGATGATATTAATAAAATTAGACTTGGAAGAACCATGCTAACTAAATATTGTTTCTATTCCGAATTCTCAAGTGTTGTTGTTGATTGTTTTGCTAGGGTCAATCTAGGTAATGATAAAAGAACAAGATTACCATTATATAGAATGGTTAAGATTCTTGATGTTGTTTCCCATCCTTCTAGAGCTTATCGATTAGGAAGTTCCAAATGTGATATCTTTTTATTGGTTAGTCAAAATAGGAAACAAACCAAAGAGTTCCCTATTACAATTCTTTCAGATTCTTTGATTACAGATGAAGAATTCGGAAGGTATTTGGTGGAATTGGAAAAAACAGCAGAATCAATAGATTTCGTGGATGATGTTAATGAAAAGTCAAAACAAGTACAATTGTTCATCAATAAAGGGGTATCAGATAAAGATGTTAATGAAATGCTTGCGAAGAAGAAAAAGTTGAAATCATCTACTCAACTGGCTCTTGCTGGGTATGATGCTGTATTTCAAAAGTCAAGATTGCAAGATGAATTGAAAGTTGCAAGACAACAACCAGGGAATCATGCACAAATCGCAGACTTAATAAAGAGAATTAATGATTTGGATACCATGTTGGTGGATAAAGTAACCACCCATAATGATGCTCAAACAAGTAATACAATGGGTAAGGTGAATGAAAGAAATAGAAAATTAAATAACACCAACATCAGAAAGGCGGAAATAAAAACAAAGCAAAATATCCAAAATGGGGTTACCGTCACCGATGATGGGGATCCATTCTCAAGATTGAAAACTGTTACAAGAATGTTCTATCATGATTTGATCAATCAAGAAGAAAATGAAAAAGCTTTGGAGGATGCAAAGTTGAATTATGAACTGATGTTGAAGGAAAGGTCCAAACAGGAAGCTGAGATTGCCAGTAGTACCTATAGGGTATTGGGGGAGATGGATAAATTGATTGGGGGAATTGATTTTGATATTGAGGTGTAGCAGGTGAATGTGTAGGTGTGAAGTGTAATAGGTGGCATATAAGTGAGGTGGCATGTTGTGGAATAGGTGTGAGGCAAATGTTGAGCGATAAGCCAATGAATACACTTACTGTCGTCAAGAGCGACATGGATCCCTTTCGAGATCTTGAGGGCATGTTTACTGATTGAATAATACAATGGTGGATCTGTACCCTAGATATGCTCTTCCATTGAGCCGATTTCACAATATGAGTGGATCTGCTCTTGACTTCGATACCTGCTTTATTCAGTGTGACCCCTGTTTTCAGCCTTTATGTACCCAATGGCTTTTGTTACTTTCTCCTCATTATGTATAATAATAAACATTTAGTAAGAATTGAAAAAATGTCTTCATATGCTTTGAGGTCTCATTTATGTGTCTTCATATGCCTTGAAGTCTCATTTGCGTATATGCCATGAGGTCTCATTTAATATGCGTCTTAATCTGCATGAAGTCTGATTTCATATGCCTTGTCATATGCCATGAAGTTTGACTCAATATTCGCCTTCATGTAGTTCATAGATGCCTCGAAGTAGTTAATGCCTTGACGTACTCATTTACGTATTCATTCAATATGCACCTTGATGAGTTATGTTGCATAATCTCCATCTTTCGATCACTCATGTTGGAACGGAGATAAGACGCACAGTTGAAGTACTGCAAGGTTTTAGTGTTACCTCCCCTATATAGAGGGGACATTCCTATACAAAGGGACAATCCTCTATATAATTGAGAGGGGACAAATGGACTGAATAAGACGCCAAGGAAGACGACTCAAAGGTGGGCTCAAGATGTAGCAAAAAGTTAACGTGACAAAGATGAGACGAGGAAGTCATCCAATGCATTACTGTTTAAGCTTGTAAAAAGAGTACAAAGAGTACTATTGGAAGCTTGTAAAACATTACTGGTTCAAGTTTGTAAAAGATTACTGGTTCAAGCTTGTACATTAATGTGGGGTTCAAGCTTGTATTGTTTATAGAGTATTGCACATAATTATGTCATAAAACAGTAAGTTTTTATAGAAGTCGGTAGACTTTAGACCATTGAACAAAACGAAAGACAATTACAGATTACAATAAGATCGTTCATTATTCAGTTTAATAAAGTTTGCTCATATTAATGATTATAGTGCTTATCTAATGCTTATTGCATTCGCTCATCTTAATGCTGAAAGTGCTTATCTAATCTTGCTTGCATGTCTTAATCTTGCTTGCCTATCTAAATGTTGCTTGCCTATAGGTTGCTTGCTTATGCTTATAACCCTTGACATCCTCTTTGTTAACGCTTCGTACCTTTTGACATCATGTCAAAGTTTGCAGTTCCCACCGTGCAGTCCGCATGCATCATCACCTTTTGGCTGCAATATTTTTCATATTCCACATCATCATAAGGTTTATAATAGCATCATCATGAAGTTTATATTTTGAGCTTAGAATGAATGCTAGACTTCTCTAAACACAGTCTACAAGCAGTCGCAGTCTATAAGTAGTCTTAATGCGATATCGAACTGTGATAAAAACAATCACCACTTGGCATGTCACTGAGCCACACAAACTCATGCCCGGGGTAAGTTAATTAAGCCCTAATTTAAGCCAATAAAGGCTTTAGAGAAAAAGGCTTCAAAGATGAACCGTGTGGGTGAATGGGTCTGGTGGTGGTATGTGGGGTCCATATGATGTGTCCATATGTGGGGTCCATATGATGTGTCCATATGATGTGTCCATATGATGATGTAGAGTCCATGATGTTGTAGAGTAAAGTGAAGGGGTGCCATCATAATAGAAAGGAAAACCCCGGAAGTCATCATCCCATCTAAATCTCCCGGACATTTATTTTCCAAAAAATGAACTTACCTCCGACAAGCCGACTTGGCGGAAGTCATCGAGATGGCTCATACTGGCGGTTGTATTTTAGCAGGGGTGAAGATCGGGTGTCTAAAACTCGGCAACCTGATTCTTGGCATTTCAAACCTGATGATGCTTCCATGAGCATATGATTACTTCCGTAAGTCTGTCAATTTTGCGGCAGGTTAGTAATCTCTAATAAACACTTGAAGGATGTACTTGTTAATAAACTCTTCAAGGATGTCAGTAAATTCGCTCTTCAGGACATTCCACAGGAGAACTTATATTACATCTACAGTATTCACATCTACAGAAGGTTAATATATCCCATTATCCATTACTATTTACATATTACCCACGTCAGATTAAAAATCCATCTCCTTAAACATTTGCAACCTCAATTGCATTCTTTCATTTTCCTTCTCATCACGAGAATTTACTTGTACGACCACATCCTCTTCTTCCGAATAAGAATAATGATAATCATTATACTCATAAACCGGTGCTTTGAATGTATAATTTGATTCCTCAATACGGAAGCTTTTCACTGATTCTTCTTCAGAAAAGTTATAATCATCTAAATCCGAATAAAAGGAAGTTTCTTCCATCAGTTCTATACTACCATTATCTTCAATAGCTTTCTTGTTACGTCTTTCAAACATTGAAGTACCAGAGAAGTTTTTATAATCTTGATAATTAGCAACAAGAAATGCATCATTATTTCCCGATAATGGGGCGAAGTCTTTATCTTTGGGTGTATCTCTATTTGGAGAGAAAGTATCTCTTGAGGTTTCTATTGAAGTATTTCTTGAAGTGGATCTGGTATTATCTTTTAATGAATCAATTGCAGTTAAAGATGAAGGAGAAGTACTGAAACTTGGAGGACTTACTGATCTTCGTATTTTCTGTACTTCAAATAAAGGAGAATGATGTTCTATGAATGAAGATGATGGAGTTATTGGAGGTGTATAATTTTTAGTAGTTGTTGAATTCATACTATTTCTTCCAGTATTACATCTTGCCAAACTACTTTTCCTTCCAATACTACTTCCCTTACTTGAATTACTTCCCTTACTTGAACCACTACTATTACTTTTTAATGATAAAGCAGTAGAGATTCTAGTTAATACCCCTGATTTTTTATTTGGTAAACTAGCAGCTATTGAGATAGGACAGAATGATTCATTTGCTTTAACACTTTTTCTAATAGCCAGAAAGAATCCGGATTTACTTGTGGTTGTTTGACTTATATTTTTCAAATGGGTTTGAACTTCACAAGGAGAATCAAATGCAACTGAATCTTCAACTTCATTATAATAATAATATTCTTTTAATGTTGAATCATATTTAATTTGCCATGGATATGGCATATTTAAATTAACATCTGTTAAATCTATTGATGTCATGATGTGTGTGTGTGGGTGTGTGATATGTTATATTATAGTGTGTATGTCGTAGTGTATATGTTACGCGTTATACTGTATATGTTATACTGTATATGTTATACGTTATATGTAATTATAATTTAAATTATATATATGCCTTATCAAACTCTATAACTTATACCTCCCCTGGACCCTCCACCTCTTATATATATTCCACACTTAGGACCGAACTTAGTGGCTTGTACGGATTTTTTCTTTAATGCGCGTTTCCCGTATTCCCTTACAAAAGAAACTTGCTCTTCTAATCGCTTATTAATTCTGTCACACAACGGCAATAAAGATGCAAAGTTCCTTAACCTTCTATCTTAAGGATGACCTGAATTTGTGTGATTCCTGGAGTTTAGCTGGATTAGGTTGATGATTCTGTGTAAGTGAAGGTAGTGGGAGTGGAAGTGAAGGTAGTGGGAGTGTAAGTGTAGGTATAAGTGGAAGTATAAGAGGGTGTATAAGAGGGAGTATGTGAACAATCAAGTAAATCAAGTATAGTATAAGAGTGAAAAATTAAGAGTAAAACCAACCACACTATAAAGGTAAAAGTATAAAAGTGTTTACTAAGTGAATGTTACAAATAAGTGGCGTAAATACGGCAATGCCTAAAGTTTAAAAAGTAAACTTGAAAATTCACCCAGATCATATGAATGTTGAGCCATTCAGCCCTTCAATAAAAGAAATGATTGTATCCAAGGTTTCTAAGCAACATCTAAGCGGCTTTCCTAAGCGGCCTTTACTATCTGATTAAAAGTAATTACACAACCAGTAAATTACGTAATAAAAATTATTAGGACATCGTACGGATGTTGAGATGTCCGGATACAAAAAAGATCCGTAGGTTAAAGGATCTCGGCCGTTTTTGAGATGAGTGGCAAGCATATGAAGTTTTAGGGGAGTCATATCAGATTCATCAGATCCTGCCCTTTGTTTGAATTTTCTTCCTTTTACTTACTGTATACTTACTTACTTACATTATACTTACTTTATACTTACTACTCTATTCTTACTTACTTTATACTTACTTACTCTATTCTTACTTACTTTATATTATACGCATTCACTTAATACTAATGATATACTCACTCTCCCTTTAATCTCCTATATCCACACTCTCCATCAATCTCCTACTCCATCTCCATCTCACTCCGATTCTCGCCGTATTATTTAAACTTTCCTTCTTCAAGGTCACTAGATTGTTCTTTTGTCCGTCCGTTTCCGTAGTCCGTTCATTAAGGTTTTTGTTATGATACCTTGTTTGGCGCTTTGTAATAAGGGGTTCTTATCATTCCCGGGATCTCGTATTTATCATGACTCAGCCATATGGCTGGGTATGGTTGGTAGCTGGGGATGGTGGCAATCATTGGATGTTATATACAGGTTGGCTGCAAATGCGGCAGTGCATAGGATAAATATAACTTGGGAGATGAATGTGAAGATATATTAGGATTGAAGGATTGGGAGTGAAGTGGAATATTTAGTTGGAATGGTGGTGGTGGAGAGGTGGTAGTGAGGTGGGAAATGTACTGATGTGATAGGTTAAAATACATCAATGACGTAAAACTAATTTAAGACAACCAAATACAGTTGCTTAGCTCAGCTCTGACAGTCGCTCCGCTCCTATATCTCCGCTACTATATTGGCTCCGCTACTATATTGGCTCCGCTCCTATATTGGCTCCGCTCCTATTGGCTCCTACAACAGTCGCTCTCCTGAACTAAAAAAGTGTAGCAAGTCCTTTGGTGTGGTCTGCACAACATGGACTACCATGTAAGAGAGACACCAAGTGTCAATAGTGCATAAAAATGAAATAATAGAGGTACTCTAATGAATTGACTATGAATTGATTTACTAAGAGATTATAAAGTATTCGTCTTGTGTGACCTTATAATATACCTAACAGACTCCTGTTAAATATAGTTAGAATTGTTTTAAAGAAGTTACTCAACTTCAATAGTAAGTGTTACTAAACTTTATCGTTATTAATCTAACAAGTTTTTACTAATCTAGCAAGATCTTTCTACAAGATCTTACTAATCCTCAAGGTGCTTTAATCACCTGTAAACTTTTTCCTACATTATTAAACATCATGGAACATTCCAAGACTCAACATGTAAAGCTAAATGGGTAATAATATAGGCAACCAACATGACGGTGCTTTTAAGTACTTCATCATTTCAGAATTATTCTAGAACGTCCAATCAATGCATTGAGTTCTATTCTGATTTGCAGGAAATGATGAATGTTTTACAAGCTGGATATGAAGAATGGCAGTAAGCTGGATATGTAAAGTTTTTTAGCATTGACATGAATTAGTCAATACAGGTATATCATCCAAAATAGAAAAAGAGCTACATGAATTCAACTAATACAACCGCATTAGGATTTAGATAGTGTTTATAAACCAAGGCATACAGTACATCCCGGTTAGATTCAAGGTTTTTATAATCCTGAAAGTTAATATTTTCTCTAACAGTGAGGTCGTCCAAACCTGCAATTGTATTCAGAAAAGGTGATTGAAGTCTAATTTGCACCCAAATAATGAAGAGTATAAAAATCATTCTATAAGATATTTATTTCCCTTAATAGCAAGCGTATGGAAATATTCAATTACATTCCATACCTACTTCCGGAATCATATGCCTTGCTCCTTAATTTGATTTTGATATTTCCGAAGATGCAATATCATACACGAATACAGAGGAATATATCTCACGTAAAAGGTTCAAGTGAAGCATTATATTAAAGTATGATGATACAATGATAATTATAACATGAAATCAATGATAGTACATTGAGACAATACAATGATACATTGATGCAATGATAGTACATTGAGACAATACAATGATACATTGATGCAATGATAGCTTGATACAATGATAGCTTCATACAATGATAGCTACACAATGATATCACATTGATACATGTAATACTATGATCGTTTCATTAAAATATCAATCCAATTATACAATCCAATGATCCAACTTTATATTCAATGTTGATTTCTTAAGTCCCGCTCTAATTCAATTTTGCGCTTAAACCCTGGTGTTTCATCTTCTATTAAACGCCGAAACCTTATTATAATCAAACCTTTCCTACTCTTATACCTCATATGTTGGATCGTGAGTCAGACACACTTTCAATAAAGAGGTCAAGGTGAGTGGCAAATGAATCAACATATGGCACTGCCGCTCCCTTTTTTGCAGTCATATTGACGATGACGTAATCAAAATAGATCTCCCCACTCCTGTGGCCACACGCATTTTTGTTGGGAGTATAAATAAAGAGGCAAGGAATAGAGAAGAACACATATACAATGGCCTCCCAAGAATTCACTGACAAGGTATGTTAACCCAACATCGGGAATTGATAAATATGCGATTGAAGTAATTGTGACCGATTGCACCTTTTACCACGCCACATTGGATGATACTAACAAATTAGGCTGCTGCCGTCCAAAGCTTAACTAAACGTCCAACAGATGATGAACTTTTGAAGTTATATGGTTTATACAAACAAGCAACCGTTGGTGACAACACCACTGCTAAACCAGGTTTATTTGACTTAAAGGGGAAGTACAAGTGGCAATCATGGAAGGATTTGGAAGGTGAAACTCAAGAAGAAGCTGAAACCAGTTACATTGCACTTGCTGATGAATTGTTAGCTAAATATTCTGAGTAGGTGAGGCATATAGATGGATTATATAGTTTATCGTACAAGATCTATTTCGTTACTGTAGGTTTATCATTACTTATTTGACGTTTTATGGTGTTTTATTCGTACACTCTTAATGTGGTTTTATTATAACCCTCTTTTATGAATTGTGTATATGTTGATTTATGATGAGTTTGAATAGAGAAAGTAATAATCTTGGAGTATTGTTATGTAGAGATGGTGTGGTTGAAAGGTTGCATAATGCAAGTCAACTAGTACAATTTTTGGGAAAGTCATGTTAAACATTAGAAGCTCTTCTTCTGTCGAGAGTATCCTTGAACTGAATGTTTTAAGTATATCTCATTGCAAGGGACATTCAACAACGTTTGTTTTAAGTCAATTGATCATACAGGGTTCAATTGGTTAATCGCGACTGTCAATCATACAGGGTTCAGGTGAATCGCAATAGTCAATCATACAGGGTTCAATTGGTTAATCGCGACAGTCAAACATACAGGGTTCAGGTGAATGGCAATAGTCAATCAGGCAGGGTTCAATAGCAAAAGTCAATCAGACAGGGTTCAATTGATTAATCGAGTCAATCAGGTTCATCTCATTACCATCAATCACTCCACCTTCAAATGACCCCCCAAAACAACTTGTATCCTCTTCACATAATCAACTAACATTATCAAAGGTATAACCAAATAAGGTAAATAAATACCAATCAACTTAAATTTGTCGGAGTAAGTCAATCCATAATCAGCACCTGTCAAGTAAACATGTACCAAACAGACCAATGTAGTAAAACTTGCATTAAACCCATAAATTACAATCCAAATCCAATGCAGACGATCAATCTCTTGATATAATTTAATACTACAGAACACGAACAATGGTAATTGAAAGATCAATTCAATTAATCCAAAGACCTTTAACCAAAGTGGTAGTTCAACCAACAAGAAATCTTTATTTGTTGCAATATGGAATTCCAATGCTGTCCTAGCCCAACTAAACAGATATTCTTTAGGAACAACAATGTTGGAGTCCATGAAGACTGTAATTGGGATATGTAAGAGGAAATAGGCAAAGTAGAATTTATCAAGCTTGTTCATGTTTTTGAAATTTTCCATCAATGTTGAGAAGGTCTTATATAGAAGAACTTTATAAGAGAGGACTTCAATTATCAACTACATCATCAAGGAGAGCATTCTTGAGAACAAGTTCTACAACATTTGCAAATTATAATACAATCGATTGCATACCCAAACAAATAATCTTAATTGATTACATTAGAACATTCATAAATAATATAAAAAAGAATATGTCTGGACCTCCGATTAAGAAATCAAGATCTAATAGTCCTGAAGTTGACATTAAATGTCTTCAAGTTGATCCTTTAATTGATCCTTCAATTAAAGATGTTAATCCTTTGAATCCAAAAGAAGTTAACCCAAGTGCTCAAGTTGATCCAAACACTCTTCAAGAATCCAATACTGTTAAAGCTATACCGATAAGTCCAGTTTCAAATAGTCCAAAAGTTGGTTCTCCCGTTGGTTCTTTGGTTGACTTTATCAAATCAACAAGAGCAGTGAAAAATCCTATTGTATGGATTGATTGTGAAATGACCGGGTTAGATGTATTCAATGATAATATCATTGAAATATGTTGCCTAATTACTGATGGTGATTTGAATATTATTCATGAAGAGGGATATGAATCCACCATCTTTGTAACGAAGGAGAAATTGGATTCAATGAATGAATGGTGTATTAATCAACATAATAAATCTGGTTTAGTGAAGAAAATCCTTGCCAACCCACAACAAACCCTTACCAAGGTTCAAGATGAATTATATGATTATATCCTTAAATATGTACCTCAAGTAAGACTGGCTGTAATGGCTGGTAATTCCATTCATATGGATAAATTCTTCATGATAAGAGAATTCCCTAAAATCATCGAACACTTGCATTACAGGTTAATAGATGTTTCAACGGTAATGGAATTTGGTAGAAGGCATAATCCAGAATTGATGTTGTTGTGTCCAAAGAAAATAGGTCAACATACGGCTAAAGCGGATATCTTGGAGAGTATCCTGCAAATGAAATGGTATAGGGATAATTATTTTAAAGGGAAGGAGGACGTCCAGTTGGAAAAGGTAAAGAGAAAGGCTTAGGTACAGAGAGTCATACTTCCAAGTTACATAGATTAAATTTACTTATAATGTATAACCATGTATATCAACCCAATTTTTCAAGCCATTCAAACGATGGCCTCATCGGTAAACTTCCTAATGCACACCCGTATCAGCTCCAACAGAACGGGTTTCTCTACAATATAATCGAAAATCTGCGACTCAGTAGCTTCTTCTGCAAAACCAGTAACCGCAACAATGGGGGTATTATGATTCACACCAGTGGTGAATTTTATCAACTTCACAGCATCAACAGTATCAATTTTAGGCAACTTCAACCCCGTCAAAATCATATCAAACTTGACTTTTCCAGTGGCTCTTCTTACTAGTTCTTCACCATCGGATATTGAAACAACAATACAACCAGATTTCTCTAACAATTTGCAAACACTATGACGAACAATAGGTATCGATTCACAATACAAAACATCAAGTTCAAAAACCCTAGTCATCGCTGAAGGAAATTCTTCTCCATCGGTGGTAGGTACATTCTTAGGGGCGGGTCTTCGAACACTCTGACGTCTCTTTTGAACTCTCATTAATGCGGACAGCTTGGTATCTTCGGTATCAGAACTAGAAGGAGAAAAGTCACGAGCAACTTGTTTCGTTAAAGAATGAACAGAAACTCGATGTACTAGGTTTGGATCCCTTTCAGATAAATCATCACTAGAATAATTGCTGGTTGCACTTCCAACACGTTCATGATTTGTTTCATTCCTTGGAGATGAATTTTCATGAGGCGAATTCTCCCCAGATGCAGATCTATTGGGAGTTCCCGTAATAGTGCCACTAGAAGGAGCAGGGAGTGGCGATACAGGTCTCTTAAATGGACTTCCACTAGTTGTGCTACCCGTACCTGCGGAACCAATCGAAAATCCTCTAGACCTCGACAACGGCGTCAGTTCTGAGGAAGACAGGGAAAAGCTACCTCTATGCTCCAAATGTTCCGTCTTAAGTCTATTGATCACATCTTTATTTTGTTTCTCCAATACAGCCAAATTCCTGAAATGGAACGACCCAAACTCACTAGGATCGGCCAATCTACTACTTCTACGTTCGCGCTTGATTGAACCGGACCCTGGGGTTGAGACTGTACTCCCTGATCCGTTACCACCCAACCCCACACTGCTGTTGAGTACAGAGCCAGGAACCAACAACGAGCTCAGAGAGATTGATGGTGAACCTAATTCAGTGGTACCATGCCTAAGATCAATTCCTTCTTCATCTGAATCTTCTTTCGGAAACAGAGAAATATCCGCTCCTCTAGCATCGAAATAATCTGTTGATTCTGGATCTTCTACTTCAGGTACAAAGGATGGCTCTTCTTCAAAAAGAGTGTCCCAATTAATACCATCAAAATAGCGATGGCGTTTGATTTCCTCCGCTCCATTGAATCCCAATCTGGATTCCGGGTTAAGTGTCAAGAGTTGTTTCACCAAATCTTTGGCATCAGGGGAGCAAAATTCCGCCTCCTCCTCGGGAGTCATAGGTGGCCAGTCAATACGACCTTCCAAAATATTCTTAAACACTTTATCTGGGGTGTCCGCATGGAAAGGGGGGTACCCAAATAAGAATTCAAACAAAATACATCCAATTGACCACCAATCTGAATATTCTCCCTGTCCTAAACCTTCGATTGTTTCCGGAGCTAAATAATCCGGAGTCCCCACAAACTTTTTGACATCGTAATTGCTTTCATTCTGAGGGTCAAACAAGGCATAGTTGGTTACCAGGTGGGTGTTTTGAGAAGGACTGAAATTGAAATCATCTTCAACAATCGCAAACGACAGTTCAGAAGATGTTCGTGGAATCACCGGCTTAAGATTTGGAGACTCCAAACCACTTGAATTAGATCCAGAACGGTTTTTGAAAATCGATGACGATCTGTGATGAAGGAGAGGGGGTGGATTGGGAAGGATGGGTGGATTCAAAGGCATTGGGAATGAGCTTTGATTGTGGTACTCCAAGTATGAAAGGGTTGGTGAAGTCAAATAGTTTGCTGCGGGACTCGAAGAGAGCCCGGAATTGAGCATTCCTAAGGGATTGGCAATAGCGTTTAATGATGGATTCACGGCATTTCCAGTGTTGAGAATTCCTCCTGCAGTGGTCCCGCCACTTCCAGACCCAAGAATACCAGGCTTTGCACTCTCCAACGCTGGCGACAAAGAAAATGGGGTCACACTACTAGTACGCTTATGATAAAAGTCCAATACCGGTGAGTCAAACCCTCCGCCCAACCCTAACCCAGTAACATTGGCCAATGGACTTTGATGTACTGGCTGTTGCTGCTGTTGTTGTTGGTTCAAATATTTCCTGAACATTTCAATGCCATGTTCGGAAGTACTGCTTTTCCTTTGCAACCTCTCTTGTCTACCAACAACCCCAATTCTAGACAAACCAAAATCCGTCAACTTCAAATGACCTTTGCTATCGATGAGAATATTATCTGGCTTCAAATCTCTATGGATGATTCCTCTTTTATGTAAATCATTGACTCCGACAATAATTTCAGCAATATACCTTTTCGACCAATCATTCCCCAAAGTGCCCAAGATTTTCACCAAAGACGCACAATCTCCACCATGGAGATACTCCATAACCAAAAAGAGATAGTCTTTCGATTGAAAACTACTATAGAGTTGAGCAACATAAGGTGAGTCTGATTGTTTCATCATCACTGCTCTCTCGGACTTGACATTCAAGATCTGGTTTTTGGCAATCATATCACGCTTCTTAAGGCATTTAATGGCCACATAATCTCCTGTTAACTTACGCCTTGCAAGGAAAACGGACCCAAATGCACCTTTACTTATAGGTTTTATAACGTCATAATCTTTGGTGCCACCTCCACTTGGTTTGGAGGTTGGAGTAGAAGAAACCAAAAGTGGTGATAACGGTGGCTTGATTGATTTGTTTTGATTAAGATGGTGCAAATGTTGAAGCGGCTGATTTATATTCAAGGATGCCGCGTTACCACCCGAGCCAGTTCTCTTCTCTAAACCCAACCCGTCACTGATATTACTTTCTGCATTCATAGAAGGCGAGCTCAGTGGTGTGGTTTCAAATCTGGTATTTCTCAGAAATGACGATAAACTTTGTTTTTCAACATATGGGGCTGGAGAAAGATGTCTTCTTGGAGAAGAGAATGAAGAATTGTTTGATAATGAAGCGTCTTGTAACGACTTCCTCGACGAGTTTTCATCTTGCATCTTCACAAGTCCTTCCTGTAACTGATCATCCGATCTAATGGAAGCAGCACTAGATCTGCCAGTACCTCTCAATAAAACATCCTTTGGCGAGACGGATTTATATTCATCATCGAATTGCTCCGAAAACAACTTCGAAGATGGGCTCCTTGTTCGTGAGGGCTGAGGTGAGAGTATCATATTCATACTTGACTTCAGAGTGTTTTGAGCTAATGGCTCAACCAATCTCGATGTCGAGTCAGGGACGGGAGGGGTTAACGTAATCAGATGTAAGGAGCTTGCTTTTTGATAGTTCAATTCTGAATTACTTCCACTACCATGAAGATCTAGATCAATATTCGGAGTAATACTCCTATTGAATTCGCGACTAATTAATGACAGGTCAGAAATGCTTCCAGCCTGGTTGCTGAAGCTTCCCGGGTGGCTATTTCCTTGATTGGTACTTCCTTGATGGCCGAAGCTCTTCAGGTGGTTGAATTTGTCTATATTACCTGCATAATTCTGTTTGTTCCCTGAATATCTACTAAAGTCATCATGCGTAAGACTTCCTTGGTCAACACTTTCACGCTTACCCAGATCCACACTCCCAGATTTACCTAGCTCAGAATACTTCCCCAGATCAACACTATTAGAATGACTGAACTGTTTGTTTTCTGCCAAACTCCCAGAATGACTATGCCTACTCGAATCTAAGCTTCCAAGTTTATATCCACTCAGATCAACACTTCCATGTTTATGTCCGCTCAGATCAACACTTCCATGTTTATGTCCACTCAGATCACTTCCATGTTTATGTCCGCTCAAATCGCTCCTAGGATACTTGTGACTTAAATCACCCCCATAAAGCTTGTAATCAGTGGAATCAACACTACCATACTTCTCCAGATCACCACTTCCATACTTTTCCAAACTGACTGATTGACTCATGAAAGTCAGCTCCCCAACGCTACCACTGTGACTTCCATTAAACTCCTTCATCATAACTTGTTGTCTTATCTTCACCACAGTTTCACTTACTGTTTGCATTACCAACTCATCCACCTCCTTCTTAATCTTTTGGGAATACTGCAATATTGATACCAATCTAGATAAAGTTTCCACTTTTTCATTCACCAATAATTGAGTATCTTCTATAATAGCAGCAATTGCTGGATCGGAAGTTTCCAAAAGCTTCCAATGAAGAACATTATGAATGGCTTTTTCTGTATTTGGGGATAAAACCAATCCGCCGCTCTCATTATTATCTTGAGGATTAATGGACGATGCTTCTTCACAGAGTTCAACCAATCGTTGTAAAATCCCAAATGGAAACTTTCTATTTTGATGAATCATGGGTTTACTGGAAGATTGGAATTTGGAAGTTGAGCCAGAATTGGAATCATTGGGCGTTGCTAAAGGTAAAGGTAGTCCTTTATATTCTATTATAGCATCATTTGAACCAATAGAAGCAGTGCTTGAACTTGAACTTAGTGTACTTTGAAGGGATGAATTTGATTGAGTAAGCGATATTGGTTGGATATGTGGTGGTGATTGTACTGTAGATAGTATTGGAGACAGTGATATTGATGAATGGAATGAGGTTGGAGAATGCGGCGAGATTGGAGAATGACTTGGAGAATGTGGGGAAGCTGGAGGAGAATTCGTCTGTTTCATCGCTCTAGTATTTTGCAACCTTTCAATGATCAGCAAAATCAAATCATGTTGTTCATTGATGGCATCATGTGAATTCTGCAAATCCTCATTAACTCTATGTTCAACAATACACATATCAGAATGACTTTCAATAAACCAAGCTGGGATTTGGGACTCACATATTCGACATAAAATGGTTTTTGGTTGTGGTACTTCTGATTCATCCGTAATTTCCAATTCATTAAGATTATGTAAGTAACCTTCAAATAACTCTGCCCCGAATCCTAGCAAGTTGATCAAATTCACAGGTAAGGTCAATTGAACATCCAAATGAATGAATTGTTTGATGGTCCACATCAGATGGGTTGGTAACATGGTTTTTGAACTATGTACCAAAATCCCTTGGGCTTCTAATTCGATCACTTCACCATTATTGGAAAGTTTTGAGAGGGAGCTGCTGTGAGAATGAATACTTCCTTGGGAATGGTCGGGATTGATTTTGTCAGGAGATTGATGAGTTGGTTCATTGGAATCGACAGATTGGTGAGTTGGTTCATTGGAATCGACAGATTGGTGAGTTGGTTCATTACCATCTCCAAGTGATACTCCATGGGACTTATTATTTGACGCTCCTTGGGACATATTTTCATGGGATCCTACACTCTCTATATTTTGAGGTTGCTTATCCAACATGTTAAGAATCTCATCTCCTTGTAGATTGGCATCTCTCTCGATATACCGATTCACTTCATCTTCATGAACCCCCCTAATATATAGGTCATGAGTAATATCTGCTGAATTTTGTATGTCTATTTGATCCAACAAATTTCCCGATTCTCCAGTCAAATCTTCTCTTGAATGTTGAGGAGTGATGTTCCCACTTGAATTTCCATTACCGAATAATCGATCATTGGTTGGAGTTATGAACTTAACTTTATAACTCACATCATCTTGAATCATTTGATCAATTGATTTATTAAATACAAGTGTATCTTCAACATTACTTCCTATGACAATATTACTGATTGGTTTGTTTACGATTTTCTTACGGTTTGTACCTACGATCGATTCCCAATTCTTTGAAAGGTATCGTACATTCCCATCCATATCCAATTCCATTACAGCCGTTGGATTATCTGAAGATGCCAAACGTAGATCGATTTGTTCTTCAAGTTGTGTAAAATGATTACCAAAGAAGTATTGAATTTTCTTTGGAGGGGTAAGATCATGAGTTGCAGCTCCAAAATCCTCTCCCGATGTTTCAGAAACCTTTCCAGACGTATCACTCCTACCAAGGAGTAAATTCTCTAATTGAGGTATATTCTTTACTTGAGGTGACTTTAATGGGGGAATATTCCCTATCAATTCCAAGGTTGTATCTTGAACATCTTCCAAATCAACATCCAAACTTACAGGAGATGTTTCCCTTGAAACTTCTCTTGTGATATGACTTGTACCTTTTGGAGTTGATTCATGAGAACGTAGAGTGACTTCTCTTGGGGAGACCGACCTTTCTAGATCTCTTAATTTATTCAATGAATGTTCAAAGATAGGATTATGAAACAATCCCCCAATACCAGTGGATATATCGGGAGGAGTAGGAGTTTCCAATCCTTTAGGCAGCTTAAGACCTTTAGGTGGACCTTTAGGCATATTTGATTGAAATAGCGTGGTATTCTCGTTTTTTAGAGTCATGAAACAAATAAACAGGGTGGGTATGGGAGGGAAAATAAAGGCTTAATTACAATGGGATAGTGTAAGAAAGGTGGGGTGTTTTAAGGATCAATCAGTTCCAAAGTACTTACCTTTAAGAAATGAAAAGTTTAATGGATAACACTCCTCTAATTTTAATAATAATTTGACACATTGAAAGTAAACCCCGTTTTTCATTAACTTCCTACAACAGTGCTCAGATCTATTGTAATGTAGGTTGATATATATTGTGGGGTGTGGTTTATTGGTTAGGATGTAGTAGTGTAGCAGAGTAGAGTATTTCGTAGTGTCTTTTTAGTGTAGTAAAGTTAGAGGTCAAGGTAGAGGTGGAGGTGAGGGTAGAGGTAAAGGTAAAGGTAAGATAAAGGTAGAGGTAAAGGTAAGATAAAGGTAGAGGTAAAGCTAAAGCTAAAGGAAAAGGTTAAGGTAGAATAAAGGGTTTAATGAAAAAGAATTGTAGGATAGTATCGAAAAGGTATGTTTTGTTTTGTAGTATACTCGAGAGTAACAATAACCTATCATGTATTTTTAACATAACAATACACACCTTCAAACCTTATTGATTGCACCCTCATTATCCATCCTATTGTCTATCTATTGGGTTATAACAATATAATATCAAATCATATTAAATTAGAAAAAAGGGTGGTAAGAGCATGAGATATGTCTTTGTTTGATATATGGAGTTGTAAGTTGGGGTAATTCAGATCTAACTTTGAAATATTACATTACACTTTTAGTCGATAAGCATAAAGGGTGTAATCTTATTTATATGATGACTGTAAATAACGAGGCAATGCTTAATGCCTAGTAAGTCCGTGTAATCAGTATGTAGTGGCTGAAATTGTCCACATTAACCTGATAGTTCGACTTTTCAATATATGCTTATTAAGAATGATAAAGAAAGACAGTATGACATTGAAGAGCACCATGACAGTAAAAAAGACACGAATTGTGGAGAAGAATTTGCGGAGAAAGTCAATGAAAATTCAATTAAGACTATTGCTTATAATTGATTATAAATGTATGGTTTTACACTGGTTCGCCACAGTTTATGCAACAAGGTATAAAACCTTCGCATCTGCTCACTACACAACTGGCTAATATTTCATAGGTTTTAATGTTAGTATAAAACTTCGCTGCTTCGAAGCTGAGCTTATGGGAGTGTATGGAGCTTATACTAAGTTAAGCTCCCACCCATAAGCTCCGCTTATGGCTGCTAGGTTTCGTGATACTTTTATTAAAAGACGGGCAGAAAAAGGTCACATATATATAGTTTGACAGAAACCTGGATTTGTTGGAAAAACAGGCTCTTCTTCATGTCTTTCATCTTGTTGGAAGAACTGAAAGTGAAACTGGGTGGGTGTACGAGTAAGATGAGAGATACTCAATTTTTTTGTTGACATTAAATGCCTTCAACATATCTCTCCTCACTCGCATATAAACTTCAAGTAAATAAAGGAAAACCTCCCCCACTGAGTATTCAAAGAGTTGGATCTTGAATTGAATGAATAAAATTATTCGTGTAAAGTCTATATTCATAAGGTCGTTAAAAGTTGGATTTTAAGCCTCGCTTGCCCAATTAAGGGAAACAGGGTATTATAACACTTCCAGGGAAAGTATTAATATAATACGGGGTTGGATTGAATTTGAAACAAATTCAAAAGGGATGTATGAAAAGAACCGTAACGGCCTATCCATCATCCCAGCTTACAACAAATCATTTGTATGTGTACAAATGACCGTGACAGAACTTGTATGTGTACAAATTCTTAAGTCACTACTTCGTATACGCGAAAACAGACCTAGACTCCAAAATAGATCTCTTTTTGATATCCTCCAACAAATCAGTATTCTTCTGCTCATTCTGTTGCAAAATCAATTGCTTCAAACACTTATTCTCCATTTCCAAAGTTTTAAGTTTCTTCTCCAAAGATCCCACGCGTTCTCTTAAATCTTTCGACCTACGTTCCATATCTTGCTCCTTTTGTTTCTTCTTAATTCTGAAACGTGCGGAAGCTTCAGTATTACGTTTACGTTTGTCTTCAGTGACAACGGGTCCAGAATCGGAAAAACTGGATGGAGTTGAAGAAAGCGATGGAGGAGTAAGTTGTTGAGCGGGAAAGGTTTCCTCTTGTTTGATATATACTGGTTGTTGTTGGATATATTGATGAAGAACTTGTTGTTGATATTGTTGTTGCAAGTGATTTGGTTTCATTGGTACCACATTATCATTAGATAAAACGTCCAAATCAAAGAAATCAACTTGCGAAAATAAATCAAGGTCAGCCTTCATCGTTTCATCTGGAGATCCAAAGTCTAGGTTCAAATCTTGGAGATAATCTGTTTGCGTGAAGTTCATTTTGTCGTTTACTCTACAAGGGGGGGGTACTTTGTTTCATTTATATACCTAGAGAAAATTTTGCACCATGAAAATTTTTCTTTAAACTATTGCAGTCCGGGTGTTGACGGAAATTAACTATTGCGGTCTTGGTCTTTGCGCGGCTAATTAGCAGTGCGGAATTGACTCACCAAATCGAGGACCGATTGGTCGGGGCGGTCTTATCGCAAAACGTGTTGGAGAGAAGTTCCAACGACCGACAGTATACTAAGATTTAAGAAGTTTTTAGAAGAAGATTAAAAGAGTGATTTAAGAAGAAGATTAAAAGAATATTACTAAGATACATTATAAAGAATGCAACTAAATGCCGCTTCAGGGTATTGGCTTATTACTCAGCAAAGAGGGTCTACCTGGCCCGGTGTGTGTATGATTATATACAGGATGTAACATTAAAGCTAAGCAACACAGAAGGATTATTGGTTCAGAATGATCCTAGATAGTAAAGGGGTTACGGTGATCAAAAGGTATGAAGATGAATTGAAAGTATTATTGAAAATTTTAAATAGTACAGATTTCAATTTGTTCTATCATCTTCATCTCGTTGATCTCCGCTATAGAAAAAATATTACGGCCGACATTTTAATTGGTCCACAATGAATTGATGGGGCATTATGATCGGAGTTGTCAAGAGACGTCAAACTGCTGACAAAAGTTGCATGGAAGGTTGCTTGTGATGTTGGGAGAGTATTGAGAGGGTTGTAATGTCAAGAATAAGGTTAAGCCCAGTAATGTCCAATTAAGGTTGGGTCCTAAGAAGATTAAGGTTGTATATTGTATAGGGGAATAGTACGTAATTAAAATATTGGCAGGTTGAGAATAAGGGAGTATGCATGTGATGAGGGATAGGGATGGAATAGGAAGATGGAACATGAAGAAGACTTATGATGAAGATATATGATGAATTAGAAACATGATGAAGAAGGAACAAGTAGAAGAAATATGATGAAGAAATATGATGAAGAAGGAATATGAAGAAACATGAAGAAGATAAAATAAAAAAGGTAGTATATATTAAGTAATATAAATTTCATGATTAAAAATATATTAAAAAAATGATAAAAACCCAGAAATAAGAATTTGAAAACCTACAAATAAGAATTTATTTCAAATTGGTTATAATAACAAGCTCAAACATGAATAATAAACCACATTCTTGTAGACTGAATTTATTGTAGCGAATTATTAGAGAAGAAAAATGGCTGCAAATTAATGCGAAATGGCTGCAAAATCCTTTTTTGAGTATACCGAATAACTACAATTAAAAAGGTGATTATTTAAATGAAAAGTAAAGAGTATGATATGTAATTTTTTTATAATTTTTAAGTACTCCATAGAATATCTAATTTCTAATTTTTAAGTACTCTTTAATCCCATCTTCATCTTGTTCCAATGTACATACTTCTCTATAATCAAACTGCTTTGTTATAAATTAAAGTAGCAATTGACTAAATGTTTTCATTTAAAGTATTTTGGCAACTTTATAAAGCTTGGGTCTTATTAGAATTAGATAGCATTTCTTTACCAATATAGTCCCAATAAAATTGGATTTTAATGATTTTCCCTAATGGAGGCTTCTAATTAAAAATTAAGGGACTAAGTGAGATCGGTTGCTGATACAATGTAACTATAAGGATGGAAAGTGAATTTGGGAGTGAATCTAATTTGCCCAAGAATCTGGGTGATGCCTCCTTTGTTCCATGGAATGTGAAAATATTCAAGCCATAAGAAGAACATAAACAATAAAGGTAAGGAATATCAACTGCCACCAGCTCCCATTTATAATATGATTGATAAAATATCAATAAAGTAATATTCATCATAATCAGTACCATAGTTAGAGATGAAGTATTATATCTGAACTACACATTGTTATATGTGATTAGATCTGACTTTATATTATGATATGCCTATTTACATTATAATCTACCTGTCTATTTACATTATTATCTACCTGTCTATTTACATTATTATCTACCTGTCTATTTACATTACAATCTACCTATCTATATACATTATAATACACATATCTATATACATTATAATACACATATCTATATACATTACAATCCACCTATTTATAATATGCCTATTTACATTATAACACACCTATCTATATACTAATATGCCTATCTGAATACACATTATAATATACCTATACACAATATCTATCTGAATTATATACAAACACAAGACACCCATCTCATACACGATAAGACACCCATCTCATACACGATTAAGACATTCCACTCAAATCATCGTCATATTTATTTCTTTGGATGCCTTTTAATAAATCCATCAACTCCATTTTTTCTTCTTACAACTTGAGCTTCCAACTTTTTCGCAGCCAGTTTTGTCTTGACTTCAAATTGATCATCGAAACTCTTCTTTTGTTGTCCGAACCATTCTGTGATTGTTTCTGGGGCCTTATCAGTAGAACTAACAACGGGTCTTACATTTGGAGGCATATTGAAAGTTTTCCTAAAGATTGCACTTTTTAATGTAAATGTTTGTAAAAGTGAAAAGACCGAATTTGTAACTACATATAACATCACCGAAGCATAGAAATCTTTGGTAATGATAATGGAAACAAAAGGAAGAATACTAAGGATTTTTTTCATTGGAGCATTCATTTGCAGCGATTGACCGATTTCTCCACCAGATCTAACAAGTAATAAAACAATCACAGCAGATAAACCATGTAAACCTAAATATGGATCCACTTGAGTTAAATCTTGAAACCAAGCATAACCTTCATCATTAAAACCTTCAACAGGATACATAGACATTTTTCTTAAAGCTTGGAAAAACCCATAAGCCATTGGTAATTGCATTAATGGATAGATTTGTTTATACATGGTTACATCATTTTCTTTCATCAATTTCTTTCTATCTTGCATAAGAACATATTTCTCTTGGTTGGTTTCAGCAGTTTTCATATCTCTTAAAAGAATGTCCATTTCTGGTTTAATTTTACTTAATTTGGCGGCATTAGATGAAGCACTCATATATAAAGGAAATAAAAATATCCTCCCAATAATGGTTGCAATCACAATTGTAGACCACCATGGTAATCCACTATAAACATGAGTAAATTCAAGATATTTCTCCATCAAAGCAGTTGGTCCAAACCCTTGTGCAAGTCCAATGGAATCAAGGTATCCAATTTCATTGGAATGTAATGATGATATGATTTTTGAATCTTCAGCAAATGATACAAGAGTATCTTTAACTTCCGAAGGGACACTTGTTGAATTAAATCGAATAAATGATACAAGTTTTGGTGAAACTCCAATGGGTTGTCTGAACTTAACATTAGGCGGTGGGAACCTAACATTAGGCGACATCGGGAACTTAGACGACATCAGTCTGCTAGAAATATTAGACAGTCTGATAGATGAAAACTTTGAAGACATCAGTCTTGTCAGCTCAGAAACACCTCTAAGCATCTCACCCACTCTAAACATCTTAGCTAACTGTGGAAAAATTCGTTGAAAATTTACGCACTTGCCTGATTTCTGCAACCAATTGATGTTTGGTAGACTGATATGAATAACAGAGTTCGATCTGTGCGATGGATCTCAAGAGATAGTCTTTTTAAATTGGTAGAGAGAAGTTGGGGAAGTAAGAAACTTAAAGAAGATCAAGGTATTTTATTGAATTCCAAGTCACCTTCCAATCCAAATCATATCTTGAAACAACTTCTAAATGATAAAATTCATCAATCAGAAGTTTTTAAATTTGTAATTGCTAATATTAATCATAATTTTGATAATGAACTACTACAAGTTGTTGTTTATAATTTATTACAACTGGGGAATATTCAAGCAACTACTACTTTATTACATTTCTTATCAAGTAGAATGCTTTTGGGGTCTTGGAAGGGATTACCTGAAAATGGGATGGAATCCACCTCTTTTAAGTTGGAATCAAGTTTATTTAAAGAATCGAAAGAGTTCAACTTAGAGCACGACTTTTCAAATAACTTTTCAAGTAACAATCTTCCAAACAACCCAAACAACCCAAACAACCTTTCAAACAACCTTTCAAACAACTCGAATGCCCCCTCACAATTCAAATTATCCAACCAACTATGGTCCTATTATATCACCCAAGTAATTAAAGGTTCAAATCATTTGGGTGCAATTATGATATTTCATCATTTGATAGATAACCATGAAATGTATAAAGATCCAACCACATATATTTCAGTTAATCCCAACGTTCCATTTTTATTAACTCCATCTGTTTTAGAACAATTGAGTATAATTTTTACAAACTCAAAAGATCATGTTAGAGTTAATGGAGTTTTGGATTACTTTAAGAGATTCTATAGTTATATTGGTCATAAATCAACTTATAAATGTTTATTGATTGATAAAGTGGAGGTTTATTCTTTACGTAAAGATACAGAGAAAGCTTTGATCAATTTTAAAAAACTTGCTCTAGCATTTAGAGGTCATAGAGTTGATATCAATTGGTCTAATCAAAACAAATATCAAAAAATGTCTGTGTTCATGAATCGAGTATGGAGAAATAAAAATATAAAAATGAGTGACGAGAATAAGACCAATAATGACAGTATTATGAATAATTTTATTGAGAATACGGAAGAGTTTGCTAACTCCAAACACTTTACTCCCCTTGACAAAAAGTTACAGTCATGGGCAAATCATGAAAATATTAATTTATACAACCCAATAATAGAGAAGAACGTGTATACCTCGCCAAACTCCGCTCCTTTGCCTCTATTAAGTGGTTCTTTAAAAACAATCGATTTAGAACAATTCCAAAAAAGCATCATAAACCCAATTGTTCAACATACCATGACTTCAGGAAATATGGATACTCAATATTTATTGACTTTCATCTTATCATATCATTACATTTTGCAAATCTTTGTAATTCGAAGCTTATGTGAGTTAGGTTACTTCAGAGAATCTTTGGACTTAATCCGTAGGCTTAATAGGAAAGTCCCATCAATTCGAAGTGACAATTTTGTGAATTTTTTCCATCATTTTAAGAACAGCGATAATCTGGAATTGGAGTTGATTTACAAGGCTATTGATCTTCATAAACAAGTTAATACCGTTTCTCCAAAAGTTTATTCTACATTCTTTAGTTGTTTGATATCTCGGAAGGTATTGACAGCCAAGGTTTTGGAGATGTTTATGAGAGATTATACATCCAAAGAGAAGATCAGAATGAGTGAACTGGATTTGATGTTTATTAGAGGTTTGGAAACCAAAGTGCAGCTGTCGTTTGAGTGACTCGAGGGGAGAGATACAACTGTATGAGTGACTCGAAGTGCAGAGGTACTACGGTATGACTTATGTGGATCACAGCACTGTTATCACTTTCGACCAGGCATATTTAAACACCCATCATCATAAGAAATCTTTAGGATGCACATCTGATTACATTACATTATTAATCATACTAACTTTTACGACTCCGCGTTTAATTACTAGCCCAGGCTAATTTGCATATATTTTCCTCTTGTACATAAATAACGAAAGACCAAGTACTGTTATAATTCTATTACATTAAGCAAGTCTACACTACTCGCCATTTAATCTAATTTCCTTCTATTCTCTATAATTAGCCAAAGTTTTACATTTATAGTTGACATCGAATAACTCGCCGAATGAGAAAATATCACCACTCCCACTCATTACTCCTCGTCTCATTCCTAAGTCTCCCTCGGCGACTTCATCTTATGAATCTTATAATCACTCCCCACAAGATCACCAACTACAGCAATATCCTGAGGTGTTATAAAAATACTCTGACTTCTTGGGTACTGTCTCAACTCTGTGAGCAACAACTTAATACTTATAGACCTATTGACAGAATCCATAAAGACATCAAATTCGTCCAACCCACGTATCCTAGAATCCATCACTCTCCAAATAGATAATAACAATGCAATTTGAGCAAAACTCTTTTCACCTCCAGAAAGAGATTCCATAGTTCTTTTGACATCATCAGCCCTTGTTTGAGCCATCAATCTCAATTCCCGTGAACTGTGGTCAAATTGCAAGGATCCCTTGAATCCACGTAACTCCAATGCATTTTCAAACGTACGAGAAGCATTTTGAATGTTCACATTGATAGTGGTGTGAAGAAAGGTGTACCTTCCATTCAACTCTGTATCCATATCACGGTGCAGTTGACTTAGCGAATCAAAGGTAGCCTGAGCAGCTTCTTTCTTAGCAAAATCATGCTCCAATTGTGCTTGTACTTCAGCCAATGGTAACCCAACTCTGGAATCTGCTTCCTTTACTTGCTTCTGAATTTCTTTGTATTCATCGGCAATCGAAACCAGAGTATCGCTTGGATGTATAGTAACCGACAGCCTTTCACATTTCGATTCTGCCTTTTCCACCACCTCCTTGAGTTTCTCAAGCCCAAGTTTGATATTTGAATTAGCATCTTCCAAAAGCTCTTCGTTCTTTGCTGTCTCGTTAGCGGCATGTGCCTTTTGCGTCTCTATTGCTGCAAGCTTTGTATCTACAGTTAATATGGACTGTTTTAAATCTTGCAACTTATTCGTAAGATTGAGAACCTTGCCCTTCTTGGATTGTGCCCTGCCTCTCAATTCAACCAACTCAGCTTGTCTTTCCAAAAGATCTTCACGTAAACTTGTAACCACCCCTCGCAGCAATTCTATTTGAGCTTGGTTTTCTTTGATTTGGGTTTGAAGAGATTCGATTTTTTCAAAATCACCATCTTGATTGAGCTTATTTTCAACTTCTCTAATTTCCTTATTGGTACGCTCAAGTTTCTTGTTGATGCTCTGAAGCTTTATTCTGCAAGATTCTTTCTGGTTATTTCTAGTGGATTCAAGAATTCTTCTCTGTCTTTTCAAATCCTCGATTTCTAAATCCAACTTTGATATACTTCTATCTGTTTCTTCCAATTCTGAAGTGATTGAATTGGAAGCAATTGAAAATGGCGAAAGGTTATTTTCAAAATGAATAGGATCCAACCTTTCTACATTTCCACTAAGACTTAACGCCGATCCAGATCTAACAGTTCCCGATCGCGAAGCAAATAAGAAATAAACACTTCTAACATTATTTTTCCGTACTTTCTGACTAGCTTCGCCTTGATTGGTGGCCGTGACCATTTGTTCAATTCCATTGGAATCAACTAGGGTGTACAAGACATGTTCGCTTTCCACCAGTAACATATCCACAATGCTGACTTCACCTTGAGGTTTAGCATGGTTGAAGTTGAAAGTTTCCAACTTCCTGACGATGATTGTACTTTTATTGCCTCGGTATTGGTTCAAAATACGTTGGAGGATGGATCTGTCGTGGCTATCGCAAACAAGGAATGCATTTAAGGTTTTTGCTAAGACAGTCCCAAGTAATTGTTTCCATTGACTATATTCCGGTTTAACCAGTACTAATGATCCAATAGGGCCAATAGGGGGACGGTGCCAGTTAGATTCTTGTTTGATAGAATTAACAATCCGATTCATTTCCACTCCAAAAGCAGCATATTTATTACTTTGGGATTCCTTAAGTGTGGCCTTCTTATGTAAGAGTTCTTCTTTAGTCTTGGTGACTGCATGAAATTGAGCAATACAACTTTGAAGTCCAGGTACCTCTTCTTCGAGAGATCTCTCTACAGCCTTTTCCTCTGTACGTTGGACAGTCAATTCAGAAACTTTCTCATTTAACTCAGCTAAAGACTTTTTCAACTCATCTTTTGATTCTCCATTGATTTGATCGATTCTACGATTTTCATCTTCAATTTGTTGCTGTTCGTCGACGATATCACTTTCCAAACGTTCGATTTCATTTCTTCTACTGGTGATTTCATCATTTGTTTCTTTAATATTAGCTTGCGCAGTGGATACTTCTTGGAAAGAGTCATCATAATCTTTTTGGAAGACTGAAATTTCATTTGTAAGAACTTCAACTTCACCCTCATAGGTGAGTCTTTCCTGAATATGGGTCTGTTCTTGTATTCGTTGTTCTTCCAATTCCACGGTCAATTTGTTCAACTGGAATTGAGCTTGTCTTGATTTATCCTCATAATCACGGACTTTCGATTCCATAATATTTACATTGAACCAATAAATCTTTCCATGTAGGATTTCCAATTTCTCTCTCAATGAATCAGATTCTTTATATAGTTCATAGGTTGACTTTGAAGCTTGGTATTTGATATTCAAAGCATTATTTTGTTTGGCAGCGTCTGCTACTCTTTTTTTCAAATCCACTATATTCTTTGCAATTTCTTCATAATTACCAATTATATCATTTATATGTGATCCATTCATGAAATATTCATATTTGGAATGATCAGTACTGGTAGTTAAGAATTCTCTTGCTTTATCTTGAGATAAAAATGCAAGTGGGTTATCTACTGTGATGACGAATTTATGTAATATTTCATCAAGAATTGCCTTCTTAGTTGAAATAACTTTGCCATTGGATGCTTTAATATAATAAGAATGAGAGCCTACTCGTTGGAGTTTCCGTTCAATAATGATTCGATCTCCATATGTATCAGGCTGGTAAGCTTCAGGACCTTCATTCCAAAAAGTAACGGAAACTCTAGCTGTAGATTTCCCATCTTTAATCAAATCTTTAATGGAATTTCCTCGATTAGTAGTGGTTGCTTTGGCTCCAAGAGCTGCTGAGATCCCAGTAAGTACGGCACTTTTTCCAGATCCATTCCTACCAATGATGAAATTGATTTGAGGTCCGAGAACCAATTCGAATGAATCATGACACATGAAATTCTTCAATGTGATTTTATCAATAACACCAGCTTTAGCTGGTGTTGTATCTATTTCTTCATCTGAATCTTCATCTGAATCTTCCTCAGATGAGGAAGTGTCTCCATCATGATTTGGTGTTTCAACATCCTTAATTCCCTTTACTTCCTCGCTTTCCAGTTCAGAATCATATTGAGTCATCATTCCTCTTTGTTTCTTGGATTGACCTGGTCGGCTTAACCAAGTACCTGAACTTGGATCCACATCGTCCAGCGATCGTTTCCTACTTGTTGTCATGGATTGATTTGAATTTTTACGCGTGTGTTTACGAAGAGGTTTGGTGAGAATGGAGGGGCGCGTTAGCCATTGATCTTGAAGTGACTTTAAGCTGATTCAGTCCATTTATATTAACATGACATCAACCTATTGATATAGAAGCGACTTCAATCCACTTTTTGGACATATATTTTGCCAAAGTAAGTATGGAACAATTCTGCGATATGATGATTTGTGATGTGTAGGGTACATAGAAATAATAAAAACTGTTAAGAGATAGGACTAGAAGGACTGTGAATCCTAATATTGGAATTATTCGAATTAGGAGACTTGAAATTAAAGTGGGTGTTAGTTTAATCATTGGGGTGATAAGGCCATTGAATAATTTTACCGTTTTACCAATGCGTAAGACCATCATGATGAGAGACAATCTCAGGGAACGAGAAGTACTTCAGCACGGGGAATACAACAATTAAATGGGAAATGCATCAGTTAATAGGACATGCAACAGTTAATGGGACATAAAACAGTTAAATGGGTGATCAACAGTTAAATGGACGTACAACAGTTAATGGGGATATAAACGTAGACATCACTTTACTTGTATATCGTAATTTACCAGCCTTGTTAAAATCTCGTATGTGTAAAATTATCTCATCTTTAAAGGATTGAAGCAATAAATTAATAGTGAGGTTTTATTAGATTATTGTGAAAGTTTTGAATATGCCACTCATTTCCCCTGCTTATCAATCGGAGTCTGATCATTTCACATTGTCTAATAAATAGTGACTATCAATTTCTTTGTCGCTTACAAGCAACATAATAACGTTCCATTACTAGAATGTTCCATTATATACAAGTTTCATTATAAGCAAGTCTCATTATAAGCCAATTTCATAGTACAGGGTTCAATCCGGGTAGTTACGGCAATAGAGTTGTATGAAGGAGACGGATATAGCTAGTCAAGTCGGACGGAAAAAATACCAAAATGAGACAAATGAAGTACATAAAGTACTTTAATAAGGTTCGACAATCTTACAATGGACCCTAGTATAAAGTTAAAATAAGATTAATCTCAAAGTAATTAAAATGAGTGCTTATTATTCAATTCTTTATTGGCTGTCATATAATTATCTCAAACTCATGTCAAATTTGCTCATAATGCGTCTACCTCCTATTCTTAAATTCCTTCCGACTGAACAAGTTTTAATCTTTCAATCCTTTATCTCAAAATTGGATCCAATATCACTTCTAAGCCCTATTTTGCACCCAAATTGCGCACTCAATGATGAAGTCCAGGATTCGTTACTATGACAATCAAATTCAACACAATAATGTCATCTTCTTCGCATGGATAATGTCTTTCACAACCTTTGATACCGGAGGTTCCGCGGCATCCTTCAAGTAAGTGGTGACATCGAACGGCTCATTCTCTTATCACTAGATAAGATCACGTGCATTTGGGTATTTGAAATTGCCTTTGGATGATTGCAAAAAATATCCATCTTAACTGATTATCCAGGGAGAACTTGACTGATTATCCAGGGTGAACTTGATTAACTGATCTAGGGAGATCTTGACTGATTAACTGATTCAGGTTGATCTGACCCACTAAGATCCTTTCCATTTTCTATAGATCATTTAATAATTAAATTCTACATTATAATGATATAAAATCCGATGAATGCAATGTTTATTAAGATACCTTATACACTTATTCAATTTAGACATATCAAAGCCTAAAGCAGACAATCTATTCGTTCCTTGGGCCTCACATTTCCTGTATATTAACTTTAATGCCGTTGGAAGTGATTATAGCACCCTTTACTTTGTCGAATATTTTTCTAAATGAGCCTTGAAGGCTTATCCAAATTATTTGATTGAGTTGTTTGTCAGAAGATTTTCAATATAAATAGAATGTTAGATTTCCTTTGAATTTTAGAAGATCATTCAAACAATGAAGTTAACCACCTTTAGTGCAATTGCAGCAACTGTCATTGGATGTGTTGAAGCTGTTTATACTCCAAAAGTGTTTGTCATTTCACTTTTTGAATTGGAAAGAGATCCATGGTTGGCTTCTTCCCTTGAATTGACCACAAACTTTACTCTTCCAGGATTGAGTCCAGTTTATCCAACTGTTCATTGTGATAGTGCTTATGAAGTATGTTTGGTTACTCTTGGAGAAGGTGAAATTAATGCTGCCGCTTCATTGACCGCTTTAACATTGAACCCTTTGTTTGATTTCACAAAAACTTATTGGTTACAAACTGGTATTGCAGGTGGTGAGCCATCTTTCGTCACAACAGGGTCCGTTACGTTTGCAAAGTACGCTGTTCAAGTTGCTTTGGAATATCAAATTGATTACAAAGATTATGCAAACACTAACCCAGAATGGGAAACAGGTTACTTCCCATTTGGAACCGACTCTCCATATGCTTACCCAGGTAATGTTTATGGAACTGAGGTTTTCGAAGTGAATGAAAAATTGAGAGACAGAGCGGTTGAATTGGCTTCTAAACAAGACTTGGCTAACGGTACTGATGCAAATGCCATATTTAGAGCTTTATATGATGCTGATACTCCAGGTTCTAAATTACCTTCTGTTGTTGCATGTGATTCCCTCACTTCAGACACTTACTTCACCGGTAATGTCTTGGGTGATTACTTCTCTCATCTTGCCAGTGTCATGACCAATGGTTCTGCTCAATATTGTGCAACTGCTCAAGAAGATAACGCTTCTTTGGCTGTTTTCACCAGAATGGCTAAGGCTGGTTTGGTTGACTATTCAAGAGTTGTTATTATGAGAACAATCTCTGATTTCGCTAGACCTCCTCCATCTTTATCTAACAACACCGTTTCCTTCTTTACTGAATCGGATCAAGGTGGAATTGGTGCTTCTTTGGATAACTTGGTTATTGCTGGTTTGCCGTTAGTTGAAGATATTCTTACCAATTGGGATTCCGTTTACGCTAACGGCTCTACTTACAAGCCTGAAAACTATATCGGTGATATCTTCGGAACTTTAGGTGGGAAGCCTGATTTTGGAAAAGATAACTTCGAAGTTGCTTAATACATTTATAGAGTATATCACAGGGAATTTCCCATTTCTTCCGTTACTTTGAATTAGAATTCATGATTTAAAATAAAATGTTAAATATTAGCTTTGTAGGTGTGTTTTCTATGATACAAGCAATTGAAGGTATGTTTTCCAGACAAGCTTGTAATTGAAGGTGTATACAAGCTTTTTAATTGAAAGTAAGCTTTTATGCTCTTACGATTACTTCACTCGAACTTAATTAATATTGAGCAGGGTTTGGAAGTCAGTTTTGTGACTTTGTGATGCTGCCACAGAAGTTCGGCTCAAGGCAAGATGCTGCAGGGGTAATCACAAAATTGAAGGTATTTCAGTCAGAGATTACTGAGCAAAATGATAACTACATTTTGCAACCAATTCCGTTGCCATGCCTTACTCTACAATCTACCTACAAATAAAAACTATAACATAATATATTGAGATAGAATTGAATGAAATAAAATAAATATAATAAAGTCAATGGCTGTCCGAGTTTAATGTACTCACTCTCCATCTTTAAGTGTATGCCCATCTGCTTCATCAGTAGACTCCTCCTTCGTGCTTTCATCAAACACCAACTCAAAATTATGAATCAATCTTTCCAAAATCGAATTCATGAATCCAAAATTATTAATCAATGAATCCAAACTACTGGCTTCTGTCAAGGCAGGTCCAATAACCGTAGCCAAATTGGAAGCGGTCATCTTGTTTTCATCACTGTACTTTGCAATTTTCCTCAAATGTCTCAAAAGTAAACGCAAGGTATGATAATTGACCATTGGCAACAATGCCAATGTTTCCTTGTATCGTTCAATCAAAGCTGCCTCGTCATCTTGAGACTGCTTCGTAGTGAAAAATGAATCAATTACCTTGTCTGTCAATAATGCATCAGGTAACTCCCTGAAAAAGGACTTTACAACACTTGTTAAGGTATGAATGTCATACGTCCTATCTTCAAAGTTAATAGTACCGCTTTTATCAATAGCCAGTTTGACGGATGCAAGCTCTGTCATGGAGGAACTAATTCTGTAAATCCCCACATCTTTAATACCTTCACGCTCAATGAAATCAAATATTGAGGTCAAGATCTTAGGAGCTATAGATTGTTCACGATTACAAACAACATTGATTGGAATACCAAATGTGGTGAAAGTATGATTACTCTTGAAATTGAGTGTTCTGGAGTAAAACCAATGCCTATTGGCATAACCCAACTTCACCATCCAATCATTCAAATCCCCCTCAGAAGGTGCCTGGAAGAAAAAATCATCATTGGACGTTTCAGAATCAATCTTGAAACATAATGGCATCAAATAAACGGGGAAAATCTTTTTGTTCTTCAAAGATATCACCATAAATGGCTTTTGCTTTGGATCTTGTTGGAAATCCAACAATGGCAATTCCCTGGAGGAGACCACCTTTTCTGGGGCACTGGACAACCCAGCCGTAAGCGAGAAAGGTCTGGATTTCGTAAATAACCCACTGATTTTGAATCTAGAACTTGAGTTCGACTTGTATGAAATGGATTGTCTTCTCAAAGAAGAGTTGGAAGTCTTCTTATTGAGGCTTTGACTAACAGTGGTACTAACTTGGCTGTTGTTGTTGGTGTTAATGCTGATGTTGTTGATATTTGCATTTTGAGTTAACAAAGCCACATCACGATGGTCTTTAAGTTGTTTTTTCTTGTTATCAAGAGCTAAGATTTTACGTTGGGTATGAAGTACGGATCTGAACAACTTCACCTTATCTTTATCCAATAATGTGAAATCACGCAAACTTTGAGGATTGATTAAAGTTTCATCCAAATTCAATAGGAACTCAAATTCTCGGGTTTCATGATGTCCCAGCTCGTTGGAAGGATCCGAATCCTCAATACCCAATTCTTTGATCAATTTGAAAATAAGATACCTCTTGTTGAAATTGATGATATCCTTATAGAAACTAGGACATCTATTTGTCTCAAGAAGAATTTCAATGATCCAACCAAAACATGGAAGTAATGGTTCAGGACTTTGCAAATCTTCAAGGGTCAAATACAGTGGTAATAACAGATTCAAATCATCATATGAAATAGTGGTGACTCTACCAAACTCTTCATTCAATGAATTAGACGCCTTCACCCATAAATTGGTGAAAAGTCGCGATTCCGGTGAATAAATTACATTGGTAATGGCAGATTCAATACAAGAAGGTATGCAATCTTTCGTACCTTCAAAAACAAATTGATTGTCACCCATTTTAAGCTTGGATATTTGAACCATAAGTAATAAGGTCTTCATCCTATCCAACCTCTCATCAACGGTAGTACTCAAATCAGTCAATTGCACCAACAAATAAGCTCTGAATTTGAAATAAATCTTGAATAACTTCCTGAATACCAACGGAAACTTCTTTAATATCAATTGCTTTTCTTCAGGATCAACGAGAGATTCAAAGAAATGGAAAATATTAGATACCACCAAATTATCATCTGAAGTATTATTTTTTTGTAAGTGGAATTCAAACAACGCACTATGCTCAAATGAATGTTCCAAAACCTTATAACACTTGACCCAATCTTCGGCCTTGATTCCTTTATAGAAAACAGCCAAAAGTTTGTTGAATTTATGTAAGAACTTTTCAATTTTGGCAACATTCTTATGACCTGGAAGGTTACGATTCATCGGAACATCATGAAGTGAGTTGGTGAACCTAAATTCTTTGATTAAATATTCATCAAATCTCAGAACTTCAATTGGACGGTATGTCTTCTTCACAAATAACTTCTTCAATTTCTTATAGTAGTTCACCAAGCTTTCAAACGACTTTTCCAATGTGGAATCAATCTTCTTGGAGTTGTACCATTGAAGGATTTCGTTACTAAAGAGTTTCAACAACTTGATCAAAATGGTCTTATTCAGCAAATCAAGAGCAAAGTTGGAATAGAAATTATTCACCAAAACAATCAAAACTTTAAGGATGTTGATTTGGATCTTGAGCAATAATTCGTAGTCAACTTCGCCTAACTCATTCAAATCAACTTCGGTGTCAAGAGACCAATTAGGGAATTCATGGGTTGAAGCGTAGCCTCGATATCCTTGTCGATTTGGAGGATACTGCTGTTCCTGATTCGCAGTTTGACCCCCTTGAGCATACAACCGCTTCATCACCGATATTACAGCATTACCTGAATTAATGAACCTGTGGGCCAATTTGTCCAATAAATCCTTCGTGGTGACAAAAGTATTGTAGTTCAAAAGGAATACAAACCTATACTCGGTCAAATCCAAAGTGATGTTTTCGTGAAAGTACTTAGAATCAATCAATAACAAATCAATCAATTTATCAATACTTGCATACTTTGGAATATACTTCAAAGTCGGCACCCCGTTTGACTCCGTGGATATCACACTATAGTTATTAGGCTGCTTAGACTTCTCCTCACCTTCTCCTCCCTTCTTCGGCACTATGGTGAAGTTCTTGAACTTGTCGCTATTCAAAATATCATCAACGTCGATTCCCAAACCAGGAAGATCATCTTCATCATCAACATTGTCCACATCATCTAAGGCATTGGAAGGAGGTGGCGAACTATCAACATCACTTACAAAATCATCGATCCTAAAGGTTAAATCATCATCGAATACAAAGTTATGCTTGTTCAATGATGGATCCAAAAGTTGCAACTGCTGGGCGTGGGCTTTAGGGTCAGTGGCAGTGTTGGAATTGTAAACCAACTCATCGTACTTGACCAAATTCACCTTAAAGTAATTGTTATTAAAAGTTGGAAGTCTAGAACTAGGGTTATCATCATCAACATGCAACCCATGAGAATTTGAAACACTAGACACATTCGTTGTATGTAAAGTAGGCACATTCGATGCATTCAAAGTCGATCCACTAACAGACCCACCTAACGACGTGGAGGAATCATTCGAATGTAAAGAAATGTTCGACGCCACCTCAGGCAACCTCACTTCCGGTATGCGCAAATACGCCTCAGGTAAATCAGGTTCCAAGGATAACGACAACTTCATGATCTTCTCCAAATTCATAGAATCACAATTCAATTCAATCAATCTGATCAATTTGTACTTCAACTCTACGCTCTCTTTCCGCTTCTCCTTGACATCTTCATGAGCCAGTTCATCTCTCAAAGGCCTAGTCTCATCATTCACTCCAAGATATAACGCTTGATTCAAGCTCTCATTGGAGAATATAAATCTCATATTATCGTACCTTCTTAATACATCGTCATTATATTTGATGATCTCATCATAGTTGGTTAAATTGGACAAATACTCATTCCACCTATTGAACGAATAATTTATCCGCTTCCAGATACTTTCCAATTCCAAAATATTACTGGTTGAAGTCGATGAATTATTAATAAGCAAATCTCCAAAATACGGAATCACCGTTTCTTTGGGGTAGATCTTACCTAATCCACGAGGTGCCATGATATGATACGAATCTTTACTTACATCTTGCTCAGCATTCCCATCTTTGGAGTCATCTGCATTGGCTCCTCTTTCTGGGTTCAAGGATCCATTAGCCAAATATCTGCGATCCAACTCAAACAAAACAGGCGACCAGTCATTCTTAAGAAGTTTGATATACTCTGGTGATACCAAGGACCATATTTTGATTAATCTTAAAACAGGCTGCGAAAGTATGATTGAGCTTATCCCTAGCCATGAGGACATATTACCTGATTTATCTAAAAGACATCCCAAGTCAATCCACTTCTCAATAAGTCTAGCCTTTCTTTCAAGGATGGCTGACGAAAGCTTGGTACTATTGGGCTTTCCTGAGGAGGCCAATGGGGGTATACTTCCCGATAAAGGAATGCTATTCAAACTATGTTGTGAGTTCTCCACAAATAAATGATTAATTAATAACCTCGATAAATAATGAATATGATGATCATTGTTGAATATCAATGGATTCTTCTTATAGAAGAAATCATTCGGCCCGCCCTCTTCAAAGGAACTATTTATGGATGAAAACAACAACAAAGACTTGTCGATATTGGAGTTCCAGTTATTGAAGAAATTCAAATCGATCGATGTAATGCTTGCTGCAAATTCAAATAAATTGATCTCATCCATAAAAACAGAAGAGTTCAAATCTTGTAAGGGAGACACTTCGGCAGGAGGTATGTTATCGTTGGTGACCAAATTGATCAACGTTTGTTGTTTCAGCAACATGGAGTTTTTGAAGTTCTGAATTCTGTGGAGGTCGTCATAAACAGAGTGGGATTTCGAGTGGTCCTTGGATTGATTCTCCCCCTCACTCTCTTGCCCTTCAGTTGCAATCTTACCTTCACCTCGAGCTTGTGCATCGCCTTCTTGGGACAATTCCTCGGTGAATATCTCCAAAATCCTCAAGATCCATGGTGCAATGTCAGTCTTCAATAAATATCCATTGAAGTTCTGCTCAATATTATATAATAAATTTAAAACCCTTTGGATGATCAAAGTCAAGTTGAATCCCCCATTGAACTTGCCAGAAAAGATTCCATTCAAAAAAGCACAAATTAATTTAAGAATACGACCAAAGTTAGGCAAGATTGGAATTGTGGTCAAAATTATATTGATGGACAAATCATCAAGCTCGTCCGTATTGAACAAAACAAAATGAATCAATCCTTCTATTGTATTGGACCTACCTTGATTTGAAACATATGAAAGATTAATCGAGGAATTCAGCAGATTGAATTGATGATGTTCAAAGTCATAATGTAAATCAGGGTGAGGAATGGTTGTTTCAAAAAAAGTGATTGAATAATCTAAGGAATATTCATTAGATGAGGCTTCATGGATGGTCAAGTTAGAACCATCATTATGCTTGAAAATATCCAGTAAAGGTGTTATTGGGAGGGAAGAAGACGAATTCGTCTTGTGGGTGGTCAATAAGTTCCCCCCACCAATGTTGGGTGGTTGGATAAGCAATTCGGATTTGCCAGGATTTGGAATACTACCGTTTCCGGGAATATTACCCAAAAAGGCGGTTGTGGTGGTGCCTGTTTCAGAATTACTGATTGGGACACTATTCCCTGGAAGAGTTGAAGTAACGGGATTCCCAATGATGCTGGGCCCACCAATGGCTTGAAGTTGCTGTAGTCCCTCTTCAACCTTAAAGCTTTTGATGTTCAAGTTTTGAGGAGGTTTGTAAAGGTATAAATGCGAACCTTTCAACTCCGCACGAAACAATTTCAAGGCTTGTTCATTGATTTCATTCACGGAATGCAGGTTGACAATCCCATTTAGCCATGAGTTTTTCAATTGTTTGGTGTCGTAATCTTGCTTGACGAGAGAGGCGACGGTTTTATTCCCTGAAGATTTGGTTGGGGAGGAGTGAGTGGAGTGGTTGGTGGCTTGAAGGGTGGATTGATTCGATTGGGTGGTTGATTGAATGGATTGATTAATAGATTGAGACGAATGTGACTGAGTTTCTATTGTAGCATAATCGTCAAATAATAAGTCCTTAGATTGATCCGATTGAAGTCTTGGATTAAGAACTTGATGAACTCCTTGATTGGTACCTTCTTGTAGAGGGTAGAATTGACCATCTTCATATTGATAATCTTGTTGAGATTGTAAAGAAGTACTGGATAAAGATTTCCTTTTATCTTTACCTTCCTTTCTCAGACCCCATATCTTCCTCATGATTGACACGTCTTTAAGTTTAGCTGGGGAATGTTGTGAATGAAGTTTATCTGATTTAAGCTCCAAAGAACCTTTAAACTCCAAAGAACCTTTGTCTTGTCTATTTGAAGATTTTTCCAAAGACAACTTATCTGAAGTCGACCTACTTGAAGTAGATTTGTCCAAGGGTTGTTGGACTTGCTTTTCAGTAGAAGCTTGGAAAATCTTAGTTGAATTAAACCCGTCCAATGTGATTGATTGAATTGTAAATTATCGATTCAAACGGCTGTCGAGGTGTCTAATCCTTTTATTTGTAAGAACACGCTGGACAAAGACTCGTTAAGATCCGATTTCAAAGTAAACAAAAAAATTTAAAGAGCGGAAAAAAATAGAGGGCAAAAAAAAAAATAGGCGTATCAAGACGAGGACTTGGTGAGACGACGGCTTAATATGCTTAAGTTGGGGGTTAAAGGGGGATTTGGAGAACTCCTGATTTAATTAGGGTAGATTAATGAATGATTGATAAGTAATTGACTTCAAATGATTTGACGGGTTATGGTTGAATAGTGGGCTTTGAAGGGTGTAGTGACGATGATCTTTTGTGTTTTTGCTTTATATTGAAGGTGAAGGTGTAGAAGTGCATTATGGGTAGGTGTGTGGGTGTAGTTTAAGTAGGTGGGTGTTTAAGTAGGTGGGTGTTTAAGTAGGTTTAGGTAGGTATAGTTTATATTGTTTAGGTATAGGTATAGTTTAGTATAGTTAGGTATAAAGGTACAAGGTATAGTTAAAATAGAGTACCACCTTGTTAGTCTTCTTATCAATCTATGTAATATGGTGTATAATGGGTAGTTTCTTTGTGGGGTACTCTCTGCGATATCAGGTTGTTAGCCGCATATCATTTTGAAACCATCGTCAATGGTCAATATTCAACATATTACCATTGGTAGTTTGAATATAATGGATTAAATTGTTGGCGTATACTGACATGATTTAATGAGTAAATGACTGTGCATAAGTATATTATGGACATTTAATTTCATGTAATATAGTGCAAAAGTAATTAACATCTTATTTAAGTGTTTTAGCATGGATGACGAGTGTTTAGATACACGACCGATATATTCGGACATACTGGACATACTTCACCATTCCTCTGATTTCTTCCTCTGACCATTCCTCTGACTTCCTCATCCCTGTAAATCGTCTGTACGTCAGACACCAAAGAATACTCGAGATTATGTGCACTTCCTCATCTAAGCCAACCAAAGCCATTTTGGAAGTTCATCGTCGGTCTTTAGAGTAACAATGTTAATTAATCCACTTTTGGTTAGATAATCCACTTTAGGTTTATTAAACCTCAGCTGTTATGTTGATTAAAATTATTTGTATGATGTACTGTTTCGCCTCAATACTCTCTCATGATTAACTTAAATGTCTTGTCAAAATGCCTCACCAGTGTACTGTACCACTATGCACCACTGTGCGAAGCATAATGGTGGGTGTAACACTGTTCGAAATCACAGTGAGTATGGAAAATCTTACATGGTCAGCGGAGTGTAGCTAATTAGTTTCATGCGCGTTATAACTCAAATTCATTACAATTCAAATGTCATATTCAAAGTTCATCAAATTTCATTAAAATCTCTGCCCACCTTCTCAATGAATAATCTGTATCCAATTTACCTTCAAAATGCACCAACCTATGCTTTTTACAGCAAACTTCAATCTCTTCATCAATGCCTTTTTATTTAGTATTACCTACAGTTAGAGTATCAACCAAAATTACTTTCATGTCGATAAAATTTTCCATTATGTATACCTTTCCTCATCATAATACCTCATGTCCCTCATCATAATACCTCATGTCCCTCATCATAATACCTCATGCTCCTCATCATAATACCTCCTCTGCTCTAATTATCCTCTCATACTGAGTCCACCCACATTTGACTGCAAATGACACGTGACGTCCTTTGCAGCAGATCATGCACCTAGTACAAAATAATAATGGGAACCCAATCAGGACAAATAATGAATAGGGATGAATTAAGAAGAGTCAACGTAAGTTAAAATTAAATGTTATGTTTATATGAATTGTAACATAAGTTGTGTATAAGGTGTATAAGGTGTAAGTTAGGTGTGTATAAGGTGTAAATTAGGTGTGTATATATCAGTTGCGTGCATCGCGTGGTCATATGTTGTATATGTAACCATACGTTTCACAATGAAGTTGCTAATTGATTTCCTAATATCATAATGTGGGGTGAATTCTCCACAATAACCAATGCAACCCTCACCCAAAAATAGTCTTCATGACAGGTTTGCAGCCATGTTACAAAGTTCCACCTGGTTTGTTACCCTTCGAGGTTCTACCTGGATTGTATATTGCCAACTCTGATTATAATCAACTGCTAATTTGAATACTTACAAGACGGTTTGCAAATTCTCGATTTCTATTTACAGGATCGGTATTAACAATACCCAATATTTACAATGAATTGGAGAATATTTACAATGGTAAGGAGAACATTCCAATTGGCAGGAGAACATTTCCAACAAAGGCCAAATTCATCCATCCAGTTGAATTACTAAGATATTTTCAAAAGTACATTTGACAAAAGTCATTCATGTCATACATTACGCCAAAAGTGGAACCCCACGCCAAAAGTTGTACATTCACGATTTGTACATTTTCGAACAATGCATTCTCAAGAAACAATGACCTGCACATATCAACCTCTCAAGGGAACAATAAATGGTATCAGGGACAATCGGATAGAATGTTGCAACAAGAACCTCAACAATACTTGATTATCGAAACGTTACCGAATTACAAGATCTTATTCGGTAGTGTTCCATTATGTTGTAGTGTCAAACAAACTAGAATTACAAGGTGGTGTTCAAATTGTGTATTTGATTCAAACATAAATTGGAATTACAAGATAGTGATCCAATATGTTATCAAACAACGCCAATTATTGGACTGTAATCTCGGACGTATCTTCGTTCTTGAGCAGTGTTACAATTATTCTGAAAGAATAAAGGGCATTGCAATATCTCGGTTTGCTTGCTATTCTGAAAGAATGAAGGGCATTGCAATATCACTGTTTGCTTGCTATTCTGAAAGAATAAAGGGCATAGCAATATCACGGTTTGCTTGCCAATCTCCATTTATCAAAAGTTTTAAGCTTCCAAATAGTACCCACAATGAACACGCTCGCTTGAGACTGTAAGCATGAATTCTCTTTAAAACTCCAAAAGAACTCCAAAAAAGAGAATCAAAGAACGTCCAAGAGAACTCCAAAAACTTCCAAAAAAAAAGACCTTTCACACTTTCCAAAGAGTCTGCAAAGTCCCTTCGGGACTTTCCACACTACTCCAACACTTGGACATCCCCTCATTGCCTAGTCACATCCCTCACACTGCCAAAAACTAAAACATCTCCAATTCTTTCACTCCCACTAAATAACATTGCAAGGCGGTCAATTCCACACCCCCACCCACCAGTAGGAGGTAACCCATATTCCATTGCCTTTATATATTCCCAATCTGGAACCAAGCTTTCATCATCATTAAACTCATCCTTACTCTTTTGCTGATCTTGGAACTTCTTAAACTGTTCTTTCGGAGAATTCTCCTCTTCATATGAATTAACATATTCCCTACCATTGATGAACAACTCGAACCTTAATGAAATATCATAACTTTTTCCGTTGTATGCTATTGTTTTTGACTTTGCAAGTGGGGACATTTCTGCTGGTTGATTGTAAATCACAACTGGAGTATCTGGATGTGTTTTAGAAATTGATTCCAAGTATAATCCAGAAAGATTGTCTAGGAGATTTGCTGGTGAAACGTTATGAGGTATTTCAAGGTTAAGTTGATGGTAATATTCAATCAAATTGGATGAAGTTAATTGATTAGGAAGTGGTACGCCTGTTTTTTCATATAATGTTGGTATGAATTCATATCTCAAGAAGGGTTTATTTAAGTTGATTAATTTGTCAAGAATTGTTTGGTTTGAAGTTGCAATATCTTCGTCCTTACCACGTTTTATCACCTCGTCCTTGCCATGATTTATCACCTCGTCTTTTCCATGTTTTACCTCGTCCTTGCCATGTTTTATCACCTCGTCCTTAAGTTCCATCACTTCATCCTCACCATCACGTTCTATCACTTCTTGCTTATTCTCAAAGGCAACTACTTCCAAATAAATCTTGTTAAACATCTCTTCTGTTAAATTGATCAACTCTTCAAGTCCAATAAACCGTTGATAAAACTCACAAGTCATGAATTCCGGATTATGAGTCCCATCTATACCTTCATTTCTAAAATTATAACCTATCTCAAATACCTTTGGGAATCCTGAAATGATCAATTTCTTTAACCAAAGCTCCGGTGCAACTCTCAACAGTAATTGTTCATTTTCACTTCCTTTTAAAGTAGTACTAAAAGGTCTTGCATTCGCACCGGTTCCTAAACCAGCCAAAATCGGAGTATTAACTTCTAAGAAATCTTTCTCCAAAAGGAATTTCCGTATTGCTTGGATAATGATTGATTTTATTTGGATTGGTTTTTTCGAATCTGGGTTTACCAAATAATTCATCACTCGATTCGAGTTGATGATTTTTTTATCAATAAGTTTATTTGGTAATTCAGTGACTCTTGGTGATAAAACAGCAATGGGTACAATAAGCTTGAGTGTTAATTCTCCAACATTGGATCTTGAGGCATTACCAAGAACTGAGATATAATCTCCTTTTCTTAGGAATTGATGGATTTCTTCAAATTTATCAATTGATATAGACATGAGTTTATTATTGGCCATTAATTGTAGGTTGTTATGAATTGTGGTACCAGTACTCCCCAGTTGATCTATATCTATAAAATACATCCCTCTTCCCAGCTTTCGTATACTCCCAATTCTACCCTCTACGATGTAACTCTTTCCTGGGAACCTCTTTCCTGGGTACGATGAAAAATCATGGTTTCCAAATTCTTTCCAAAAGTTTGATATTGATGTTAAAGTTCCATTTGAAGCGGTGAATTTATCTCTTACTTGATATAATGGAGGGTAATGATCATTAGTTATTATTCGTGTTGAAGCTTCTTTATTTCCTTCTATTCCTTCTTTATTTCCTTCTTTACTTCCTTCCTTATTTCCTTCTACTCCTTCCTTATTTGAAAATTTACGATAATTGCTCACCTTCAAATAAATTAAACTCCTAAAGCTCTTGCTACCTTGGTGATGTAGTAATGTCCTTCCATTGACTAGTGGAAGCATTTGATAGAGCAGATCGCACCAAAATTCACCTTTAGATGGTTCATATGCAGGTCATACCAATTCGACCTCAATTCAAACTGATCAAAATTGAAGAAACAAAGGTTTTTAAAGTTTGATTTTGTTTATATGGATGTTAAAAGTGGATTAGGAGAGATTTGGGGAATTTGAGGAATTTTTGAATGAATTAAATTGGTATTCAGCAGCTTCTAGTGAGGTTTTCTGAGGTGTTGGGAATAGCGAGGTTTTTCAGGTGTGTGCAATGTAGTGACATTTATTAAACATTAAGTGAATCTCTTAAAAACCCTCCCATGATAACCTCCTAAAACTAACTCCTAAGACTAAGCTAACTCCCAATATTACACCTCCAAAGGGTCTTCAACGCGCGCTGAAAAATACCACCATAATATATCCGAAAAATACCACCATAATATCAGTGGATCATTCCTTCTAACATGGACTACTTCGAATCAAGAGAAGACCATGATGGGATCCGAGTGTCTTGGAATGCACTCCCTCGTTCCAAACTTCAACATCAAAGAAATGTTGTACCAATGGGAAGTCTTTATACCCCATTAAACAACAAAAGTCCAATCCCAGTGCTTCCACAAGAGTATATGTCGATGTGTACTCAATGTCGATCACTCATCAATCCATTTGTAGGTCTTAAAGGTGATACATGGATTTGTCAGTTTTGTAGTTTTCCAAATAAAGCTAATGCTTCCTTACTTTATCAACAAGATGAACAAGGTACTACTGTTTTAGCACCTCATATTACTCCAGAATATTCAACGGTTGAATTCCAAACTGGAAAATTAAGTTCATTACCTCCAATTTTCTTTTATGTGGTTGATACTTGTTTTGAAGATGAAGATGTTGCTGATACTTATAAATCTTTAAGAGATGCGCTTGTTGTTTCATTAAGTCTTTTGCCCGAAAATGCACTCGTAGGTTTTGTTTCCTTCGGTAAGCATGTTCATATTCATGATTTACTTTCAAATGATAATATTGTGCAAACTTTCAATGGTAGTAAAGAATATACTTTAGAACAAATCCAAGAATCTCTTGGTTTCATGTCTGGAGATGTTTCAAGGCAATTGCCAACCAATAGTAATAATTATTTGGATAATATTTTAAGTGTTGGTAGAAGATTCGTTCAACCTGTAACCATGATTGAATATCAATTGACCAATATCATTGAATCTTTAGTCACTAATACTTTTCCTCATTCAAAAATGAGTGATAGACCTGAAAGATGTACAGGAGCAGCATTAAACGTAACACTGCTACTTTTACAATCGATCTTGAGTAAAAATATCCACTCGACTGGTGGGCACATTTTATGTTTTATTGGTGGAGCTTGTACCATTGGTCCAGGTAAAATTGTCAATACCCAGTTAAAAGAACCTTTGAGATCACATCATGATATCGAGAAATCCCTTCAAAAAACCTTACCCCTGGCACCTTCAACTTCTTCCAAAACTAAGGTGGATCTTTCATTATACAAAGAATCAAAGAAATTCTCTAACAAAGTTAGTAAGAGTTTGGTTTCAATGGGTTTAACATGTAATTTTTTTATCGGGAGTTATGATCAAGTTGGTTTATTTGAAATGGATGAAATCTGTTCAAATACAGGTGGAACCATTGTAATGAGTGATTCATTTACAACAGCCATCTTTAAACAAAGTTTTGTCAAATTCTTTAAAAAGGAAAACCAAGATGATGGTGAATATTTAGACATGGCTTTCAACTCCTCCCTTGAAATTAAAGTCACTAACGATTTGAAAATTCAAGGCTTGATAGGAAATGCCACTTCCATACCTCCAAATAAAGACGACAAATATACTCACCCAATGATTTCTGCACAATCTTATGGTGAAGGTGCAACAAACGTTTGGAAATTATCAAGTGTGAATCCTCAATCAACTTATGCTATATACTTTGAGAAGTTGGATACTCCATCTTCCATCGTTCATGCGTACATTCAATATTTGTTTTACTACCAACATGCATCTGGTGAAATGAGATTAAGAGTAACAACAGTCCCAATAAATGTCATAGCCGATTCTGAAGTTGCATATTTGGAGTCTGGTTTTGATCAAGAAGCCGCGTTGGTATTAATCGCAAGAGATTCAGTCAATAAATTACAATCCAGCACTTCTGTTTCATCCTCAAAATCAGTCTTGACCCAAATGGCTGTGTTGAAACAAATTGATAATTTACTTGTGGAATTCTGTAGAAGATTTGCTGTCTATAATACAGGTTCAATGGAGTCATTTAGGTTGGCTGCTGCATATTCAATGTTGCCTCAATTCTTATATCATTTAAGAAGATCTCAATTCATCAATGTGTTTAATAATTCCCCAGATGAAACTTCCTTTATAAGACATGTCTTCATGCACGAAGACACAACTAACTCTCTTACGATGGTTCAACCAACCTTGTTATCGTTCGATGTGGATACCTTTGGGAGTCCAGATGAACATGGTGAAGCTAGAGTTGACCCGGATCCTGTTTTGTTGGATTCGGTTTCTCTTGGGCAAAATAAAGTATTGCTTTTAGATACCTTTTTCCATATCCTTATTTATCATGGTTCAAAGGTGGCTCTGTGGAGAAAAGCAGGATACCATGAATTGGAAGACTATGCGCACTTCAAGGAATTCTTGGAAGCTCCAAAGAAAGAAGCTATGACTCTTTTGTTTGACCGATTCCCATTACCTCGTTTCATTGATTGTGATGAGGGTGGTTCTCAAGCAAGATTCTTGATGGCGAAATTGAATCCGTCAACAAGTTATTCGTCGCAACCAAATGTGCCATTGCATGCTGATTCTCAGAATGTTTTGACTGATGATAAGAATTTGCAACTGTTTATGGAGAATGTGCAGAGGATTGTTACAACGAGGTAGTGTGATCAGGGGGGGTATTACAAAGGGGTTGCCTCTACAAGTGCTCGAGTCTTTAAGGTGTGAGCATGTCTTGTTTATTCCTTGATATTCAGCCAGTTTTGTCTTGCTTCCTTGATATTCAGCCTGTCTTGTTTTATTCCTTGATAGTCACCTCCGAGACGTTCATCTCCTCTCAACTAACCCTTTCCACTTAATATGTTTAGGCACATAGGGCATCTAACAAGTTGATTAGATAATAGAATACGCTATCTGGCAGTTCTGAGCAGTAGGCTTAAATAGATTTGATTGAAAGTTAACAATAGATTAGAATAAATGTATTGAAATAGAAATTGTATCTTCTATAAGAATTAAAATCTAGGTACTACAATGTAGTTATGTCAACAAGCTCACTCATCAGCTTGCAACGCTACTCCTGTGTCTCTTCCTTAATCAGCTGGCCGCGCTGCTTATTCCTCTTCCTTAATCAGAGAGCATCCTCCTCCTTAATCAGAGAGCATCCTCCTCCTTAATCAGAGAGCATCCTCCTCCTTAATCAGAGAGCATCCTCCTCCTTAATCAAAGAGCATCCTCCTCCTTAATCTGCTGACCACGCTCATTATTAATCTTCCTTGCAGCCTTCAACGCTCTCTTCAAAAATGCACTCTGGTCATTCGACTCCTCTCCCTCTGGGGATGCAGTCTTACTGGGCTCATCGTCTTCCTCTTCAACATTCGGTCTCTCTTTCGCCTGTAACCGCACAAGTTCATTACAAGTCAAATGTTCCTTGACTTTGCCTATTAATTCACCATAATCATCGAATACCAAGTCTGTCCCAACCAATTTTTTCCAGCTTGTCTCGTAGATTTTCCCATCAATAACGTTCATGTTATTAATGGACTCGCCGCTTGCAGCACCACCACTTGAAGACGTACCTGACGCACCACTATTGTTAGAGAGTTTGACCATTGGATTATCATGATTCAAATCCGTGATTTGGAATTGTGCAGACGACTTGATCAAGTTGATTTTGGATCTCGGCGTATCTGAATTATTGGCTTCCTCAAAGTGTTGGTTTTTCCCAATCATGGGTATATCAATTGTAACATAGAAGTCCTGAATGTTAGTATTTATTGAAGTGCTTCTTAAGATTAAGATCAATATAACCTGTAATGTATTATGAAATATAACCGGCAATGATGTAGTTGATATAACATAGCAATACTCAAGCCCGTATACAAAATAATACCTACAATGTTTGTATAGAATAACAAGTTTCAAAAGTTTGAAGATAACGTCTAACGAAGGCACTTCCATCTCACTAATAAAGTGTCTGCACTTGTAAAGAGTACCTCGAAAGTGCACTCCGCACCTCCACACCTCTAATTGGACGTCCCCAAAGTATGATGACACATTAAAGCTTATTACTCACCTCATATTCTCCCTCATCCACTTCTTCTTGAAATGCCCTTTGTCTCTCCTCTTCTTCCTTTCTTGCCTTTATATCCTCATCTGAACCAGCTTCGAATTGCGAATGGAATGTCCAATTCATTTCCTCTCCACCTTTCAAGAAACTGGTATTACCATTCATTGTGATTTGCCATTCCGTGTCATGTCTTACATATTTATCCAAAGAACAGGCACCTGCTCTTAAAATATCTTTATCTTCATTCAAGTAGTCTAATACACCACTCAATTTCAATAAAGACAGTCCCAAGGCGATTTTGGTGGCAGCATGTGTTATAATCAAAATGCTCGTAATCTGTGGGTATTTCTGTTCAAATATCGGGAAGAACTTGGACCAAAAGAGATTGGCACGGTCAAAGATTTCTTGTTCTGTTTCACCGGTCAAGTCTGGAATGACTCCTATGGTGTTATCTCTATGCCAAACACTTTCATCTACAAGAGTGTCTGCAAAGAAACCCTTCAATCTATCATAATCGGCAGGTTCAGGGACAATTGGTCTATGTTTCTTGTACCATTCTCCAACACCACGTTCTAAAACAACTTTCAGGGAAAGTTTTCTTGCAATTGGCTGACAAGTTTCAACACATCTATAAAATGGCGATGAAAGGATGAACTGTGGTCTTTCTTCAATTGGTAAGGACTCCAAGTATGTTGCCAATTCTTCAGCTTGTTCGACCCCATGTGGAGCTAAGGCTGGATCACTATCAATTCCCGTAGGATTAGGAGGGTGTGGAAGTGGTAACCAGTTGGATCTATAACCATGTCTGGCAATGTATATGGTGTTTATTGTCATTATGTTGTTTATGATTTTATTACGTGCGAAGTCAAAGTTGATGAACGTGTTAGAGTTGGGTGATGTCCGAAAATTCTTATATAAGGCTGATCAATAGGCTGATCAATTATTCTTCAATCTTCTTCTCAATTCGGTACTGCCTGTTTGTTAATCTCGGAAGTGGAAATTTATACTTCATTATAAACTGCAACACTATAAACTGCAACATAAACTTCAAAACTACAGTATAGCCTCGCTCAGTTGCTTTGCTTAGTTGCTTCGCTACTACAAGCCAATCGCCCGCTTGCAACTTCGCTTCGCTCAGTTGCTTCGCTACTACAAGCCAATCGCCCGCTTGCAACTTCGCTTCGCTCAGTTGCTTACATTCTTTATACAGGGACCATTTTATTTAAAGCTAAGAAAAATTTTAACCATTAGTAAACCTCTAGAATATTTGGCATAGTCGGACATGTCAAGATGCATTTAATACATCTCAAAAGACTCAAATGGTTCGTCAATGCGTTTGAACGGTCTAAATGACAATAACAAAAGTTACAACAAGATAATCGAGAAAGTGAGTTACACTGAAGTTTTAATCGCCAATGACAAATTAACAAGGATAAGTTGGCAAATTAACAAGGATAAGTTGACAATTAACAAGGATAAATTCTTATCAACTTTACCACGAACTCCTCACATCACCAACTTCAAAATAACACAGATATACCACTTTAACTCCACTTCCCATTATGCGCAAAATTAAATCAACATCTCTAAAGGATTTTCAATAATCTTCTTCAAAGCCTTGATGTATTCCCCACCAACGGCACCATCGATGGTTCTATGATCAAATGTACCTGTGAAGGTAATCACATCTTCAAAGACAAATCCATGTTCGTTTGCATCAGAAGGAACAGCCTTCTTGTCAACAGTTCCAATGGCAATGATAGCGGATTGAGGAGGGTTGATGATTGAGGTGAATGCATTTACAGCATGGTTCATTCCCAAGTTGGAAATACAAATGGTACCACCTATGTATTCATCTGGAGACAATCCACCAGTCTTTGCTCTCTTTCCTAAATCTTTAACTTCCTTAGAAATGGCAGCAAGTCCCTTTGTGTGTGCGTTCTTGACAATTGGAGTAATCAATCCAGTTGGAGTGGCCACGGCCACTGAAACATCCACGTTTTTGTAAGTTCTGATGATTCCTTGATCTTCCAACCATGCAGAGTTGGCTTCTGGAACACGTAATGAAGCCAAGGCAATGGCCTTGATCAACAAATCGTTGACAGATAACTTGTATCTATCTTCAGCAGTGGCATTTAATGAAGCACGTAACTTCAATAACTTGGAGACAGACACTTGTGATTGAATTATGTAACTTGGTGATTGTTGGGTAGATTGGAGTAATCTGGTGGCAATGGTCTTTCTCATTCCAGAAATTGGAGTGTCTACGTATTCGGCTCCAGCTGGGGCAGCAGCAGGGGCGGCGGCAGCTGGGGCAGGAGCTGGGGCCTTGTAACTTTCAACATCCTTAGCAACAATTCTTCCGTTTGGACCAGTTCCCTTAATGTTTCTTAAAGAAATCCCCTTATCTAATGCAATTGTCTTTGCGTATGGAGATGCAAAGATTCTGTCTGATTGAGGAGCAGAAGAAGAGGCAGATGATCCAGATGAGGAAGAAGAAGGTGCTGGAGCACTTTCTTCCTTTGGAGCTTCCTTAACTTCTTCAGTTGGTTCTGCAGGTGCAGCAGCAGGTGCACCGGCATCAGCTGCTGTGAAACTTTCAAAGGCAGGGATATCGGCAGCATCTTCAACATACACAGCAATTGGAGTACCAACCAAGATATCCTTAGCACCATCATCAAGTAAGATCTTAGCCATGAACCCCTCTTCTTGGAATTCCAAATCCATGGTGGTTTTATCGGTTTCGATTTCAGCGATTGGTTCACCAGGGACTAATTCATCCCCAACTCTTTTGGTCCAACTACCAATTCCTCCCAGGGTCATTGTTGGGGAAAGAGCAGGCATTCCAATCACAGTATGTGGAGGGAATTTTCCAGATGAATATAATCTGGCCAACTGGAACGTGGAGACCTTGGAGCAGGTGAGACGGCTACGGAACGCCAATCTGGAGGCACTAAACAAAGCAGACATGATGAGTTAGAAAGTTGGGTTTTCGGATTTTTTTATGGGAGGAGTTTTGGTGTTTGGTGCGGTTTTTCGATCGCATGGGTGTTTTCCGACGGACGTATAAATCCACCTTAGATGAAGAGTGTGATGGATTCAAGTAGTTTTGGATGATGAGAGTTGATTTGGAGAATTGAAGATGAGTATGTTAATTAGATTATGGTACTATAGAGGTGTAGGTTTAGATTGACTATGAATGTTTCCAAAAGTTGAATGTCGAAATTCAATTTATCCCGGGGATGATCGCGCAGTCTCGGAGCTTATTGGGTCTGTGGTCGGACCTTGTTGGGTCCGGAGGACCTGCGAAGAGGTTACTAAAACAGGTGAAACTAGAGTAGATGAGTAGGTCTCTATAAAGATTCTTGTTCAATGATTAACGATCGATGTGAGTAGTATATGTGAGTAGTATATGACTCTTTTTCAGTGGGTAGCCGTTGAAAGACCGCCGAGAACTTGCACTTTGAGGCTTAACATGCAATGTGCAGATCGGAGTCGTAAATCGGAGTGAGAGGGGAGTGGTTCCGGGGTGGATGAGACTGTTAATTGAGGGTGGACAGAAGCTGTTAATGGAGTGTGGTTAGATGAGCTGTTAATGGAGTGTGAGAGGAGTTGGAGAATAAAGGGCAGATAGAGAAACAAATTGAAAGAAGATATTCTGTCTTGGGATACTACAATGTATTTTCCGTAGCAAGCATTGAGCTTTTGAGGTGGAACTGAAATTTTTCAAATCATTATCATAGTATAAGAAACATAGCAAACTTATGAAAACACAGTAAACTTAAGAAAACATAGCAAATTTAAGAAAACATAGTTGCTTGGACTACAATTGAAGGCCCGGCAAATTACAATCTAAGAAATCCCTGATTATTCTTAAAAATCGATGCAATGGCTGCAAATATTACCAATTTTGGAGTTTATACAAAGAGTTTTAATAATATGGACATTTTCTAACTTACAAGTTCTGGAGAATTTTTGGAAAATTGCAATTTCTCTGGATTGGCTCTATGTATTCTATAATATGTCTTCTCACACCATCCATTATATCCCAATATCATCACTCAAACTATAATACCCTTTATCAACCAAAACCTTTTCATGATTAAAAAACAAACTAACATCTTGATACCCACCATCTGGTTTAACACATTTATCTTCATAAATCACGTTGGCCGCATCTGCTCGTATCAAACTATCCTTCGACGTTTGCCACAGGAACCTCACAAGACCGAAATTCCACCCAAATACCTTATCTACATTTGAATTGAACCATTTGGTAGTATTGGGATCCGAGGGATATCCCGATCCAATATTGGTTCCCCCCAATATTTTCTTATTGAAATATTCCAAGTTATAATCTCTGGTTACTTTTGCAACAATGGATGCCGTACTAACGATCGGATAAATACTATCTGCTTTTTTTGCAACCGTTATTTCCACCCCAGGAAAATGTCCTCTTAATTTGCGGGCATAACTATCGGGAGGTCCAACCGTATCAACAAACACTTTAGTTACGTTAACTCCTCTTTCTATCACTTGCTTGATCAATTCAATGGTTGTGTCATGAGCTTGTTCATTCAAATTGTATGAACCACGACCTATGGATGATCGTAACATTCCTCCCAGAATATCTCTAGCTGTCATTGTTGTTGTACACCAACCAACGTGTTGATGAAGCTCATCATCACCTTCAATCATTTGAAACAATTCTCTACGTTTATCTTCCTTTACAGTTTTTGAATCCGCAAATCCATATTTCGATTTAAGAATATCCAGGTATGATTCTGGAGAATATGCAACCCCATAAACCATTGGTCCCATGACTGGGCCTCTCCCTGCTTCATCCACACCTAGAACAACACTTTGAGTAAGATCGGCTTTGATTACAGATGGTATTTCCGAGTGATATGTGGATGATATAAATTGAAGAGGGGATTGTAGGGAAGATACCGAAGGTGGAAGCCAGTCTGGTACCTCAACCTTTAAAGTAGGTTCATCCGCTGATTTATTAAAACCTTCCTCTTCAGCATCATCGTTCTCTATTTTATCTTCTTCTTTATTGTCTTCCTTATCATCTTCCTTATCATCTTCCTTATCATCTTCCTTATCATCTTCCTTATCATCTTCCTTATCCTCTTCCTTATCATCTTCCTCTATTTTATCATCTTCCTTATCATCTTCCTTATCCTCTTCCTTATCATCTTCCTCTATTTTATCATCTTCCTTATCATCTTCCTTTATTTTATTATCCTCCACTGTTATTTCATCAACACCTATTGGTTCGTCAATTTCATCAACACCTTTTGCTTCCATTTCATCACCACCTTCAGCTGCACCTTCCAATTCAGCTTTCTCATAACCTCCCAAGGTAGTTCCTTCTTCCAATTCTACCCCAAATACTTGAGTTATAGATTCGTTATGGGATAGTAAAGCATCATCAGTTAACTTTCTTCTCTTCACTTGATCCATGTTGTGATTAAATTGACTTTTCGCGTTTGATGGATTTTGACGTGGTTCACGTAGAATTCCTTGAGGCTCAAGAGGTTTAGAAGTTAAGAGGTAGTAGTTAAGAGGTCAGTTTTAAGTGGTGTAAGGAATTAAGGATGTAAGTCGAATCTTTAGACAGAATAGTTAAAGGTATTGGAATAAATAGAAGTGAGTGTGTTTTCAATGTAAGTTTATTTGTTTCTACACAAGCATCGTGTTCTATGTTCTATTATACTCCGACTCATACTTCTACATTTTATACAAGTCTACATACATTGTATGCTACCCAAATAATTTACCATAGTGTTTTTCTGACGGCTTTTAAGCTTGCTAAGGTGTTACCTAAAGAAAGCTTATGATTCTCATTCGGAATCTACACTCATTGAAGCTGGCTTCGATTCTCTAGAAAGTTCAATTCAAATTTGCTTGAATGGTCTGAAGAATAAGAAGTTTATGTTTTAGTGTCTGGAGGAATTCGCATAGTAATTCACTCTCACTTCTCTCTCATTGCAAACCCATTCTTCGCGTTCCTTGACTCTCATTGATGCCTCGCTCTACCTATTCACCCTCTGTAAGAGTATCCTTCACAGTCTCATAAACCACAAAGGTAACAGCTGTCGCAGGTAAAACTCTAAGAACATTGGCCATAATTCCCTTATAAAATCCACGCCATTTACCTTCTCTCCATAATTCCTTCACTACATAACGTATTGAAACTTTTTCATTTGCAACTTGTAATCTTGCACGAATTACTTGACTTGGGTACATTAAAACCATACTAAAGATTTTTGAAATGACCAGGGCATACATATATTCAAAAGTAGATAATTTCTCTAAGGAGTTATCCCTTAATTCTTGTTTCTTAATAAAATCCTTAATATGATCATAAAAAGTAAATTGTAAACTCCCTTGAAACACCAGGAAAACACTAGGTAGAGTTCCTTTCCAAAATGAAGAGACTCCTTCAGTTCGAAGCATTTTACCAATGCCATCGAATATTGAAGAATATCCATGTGATTTATTGGTACCCAAGATTCTTGTTTTTAATACCCATATTGGATTGGTCAAAACACTTGTAGAAATCCCAGCCATGGTGGAAGCTGTGAAATATGTTGTTGTTGAAGATACAGTAGGATCATTCCGTAAAAGTTGTTTAAACTTGGAATATAATGCAAAATATAAACCCCACGCCGAAATGTTACCTATTAGATTGGGTCCAATTCCACGATAATATTGTTGAAGGATATTGATTCGTAATCCTGGGAAGATTCTGTTACCTCTTGTGCCTGCTTCGCTTATCCTCCTCTTATAAGCATCTCTTCCGTCATTATTAATCAATCGAACAACTTGGATTATACTTGCACCTTGAGAAAGTTGAGTATGATTCAATTGAAGTCGCACCTTGATTAAATCCAACGGATGAGCAATGATCGTTGATGCAAAACCTGCCGATAGACCCGCGATGAGTTCCGTTTGGATCGACATTGGTTGGAAATTTTATTCTTTGATCCTTCTATTACACACTAAATAAATTTACACTTTGAGGAATTGTTCTTTATTGGTTATCCTGTACCATAATTTAAAGGTTTATAAATAAGTATTCTGCTGCACCACACTAGCTGTACTATTCTACACTGCTGGACTATTCTACAATAGTATCTTACAGCGACACTATTCTGCTGACTATTACAACGTTGCACTGATTACACTGCTGCAATTTTCTACAAAACTATGAGGTTTGTACCATATCTTAGTATGTGTTTATTAGTTAATCTAATCTCTATTGAGGATTAATCTCTATTGAGGAGAAGATATCTCTATTGAGGAGAAGATGTATTGATCAATAATATCATAGAAAGTGAAACATGGCGCTCAAGTGATGTCCTAAGCAAGTTGGTCCTACATTCATTCATATCTAACTTATTCATTACTATATACATCCTACTTGTATTTAATACATTGCCAAACTAACACCCAATGTATTACGTATCTCTATCCCATAATCATGCTGATGGGAATGGAGATAATAAATTGAACAAAGAAGGTTTTTGAGGACTAGAAGACCATCCTAAATATAAAACAAATGGAATAAATCCGTAATGAGCAACAGTCTTGGAATATTCTAATACCTTGGTGATTCTTTCCTTGGATTCATCCGATAATGTGAATTGATATTGTGGAGTAGACATGATTGGAGGTTTTGGTGAAAACTTTTTTGGTCCAATTTCGTGAGACCAAGAGGAAGGGAGGCCTAGTAGGTGTTAGCAAAGTATGACAAAAAAGTGAGAACGGGGAGAACAAAAGGAGTATATTAACAATATAAGGTAGATATATTAATAGATGTATAGAGAAGTTTAGTACATCAGCAACTACCTTCTGAGAAGCTTCCATTATTCTCAAAGATTGGCGTAAATTCCATACCCCTTTGTACAATTCATACCAACGCGTATCTTATCTTGCTCGTATAGTGAAATTTTAATAAAATACATCAAATAAGATGGTGTGGAGTTGGTCGATTGGGATAATAAACTTTTCAGGGTGTTTAAGCGTAATATTAATAGACTTGAGATCCATCTTAAAATTCATTTGTATTTCTGTCCTATAAACACTAGCACTCATAATTACTCTTACTTCTTAATTACCACTCTTCTAATTACCACTCTTCTAATTACCACTCTTCTAATTACCACTCTTCTCCTAATTACCACTCTCCTCATAATTACCACTCTTACCTCTTAATATATCTACCAATCTTACCTCTCTTCATCAGTCCAATCCTATCATAATAAAATATTTCAATCATTTCGGATCTTTTCGATTGCAAATCAAGCGTTTTGTGTTTTCACATGTAAACTGACCATGTTGAACCGTGGAATTCTCAGGTGATTCTTGAGTGTTGATCTTATACTTTAAGTTTAAGATCCGGTTGAAGCTTCTCTGTTTGCTTTTCTATTTATTTCCATTACTGAATACCCAATAGAATCGCACAAATAAATGCTTACATTGAAACAAGTCTCACACGTATTTATTCTTTATTAACATATTCACACACCATTTAAACACCATCTACACACCATTTAAACACCATTTACACACCATAATCTAATACCCTACAATCAATCTACAATCATCTGAAAACACCTATATTAACATATCTATCTCTACTGTAAATAATAATAAACACCAACTGCAATTCCAAACACAGCTACAGCTATTAAAGGAGTTGAAATCGATGAATCTTGAGCAGTATTGTTTGGGATTCTAGCTTCTTTAATGACTCCACCTTCGACTTTACCGAGTAATAACCCAGCTAAAACTTCATGAGCTTCATCAGAGTGTCCGATATCATTGAATGCTTCAGTTGCATCAGTTCCTGCGACATCCAATACTACTTCTTCTCCACCTGGATGTTCGTCAAGATATTTGGTAATGTCATAAACCTTCCCATTGTAGACAACCCACAAGTCATCACTGGTATTGTGAGTAGCAACCTCGGCGAACGTATATACCTTTAAATCATCAGACATGGTTGAAGAAATTGTGATGGTTTTTTTTGGCCAGGTTTCGTTTATACCCAACAGCGAAGATTAAGAGTCAAGCATGTGAAAGGATTGATGATTTAGCGGAGGGGTTCGGGGCCAAGAAGCTATGAGAGGAGGGTATGATGACATGAAGTGATTAGGTATGATGATGTGGACGTATTTGATGTTCTAGTGTGTAACCAGGGTTTGATCCAGATCGGGACTTTTTGCCTTAATTGAGTTGTACGTGGCGATGCGATAGGGAGATATCGGGAATCAGTGCTTAGTGAACTTATCTATAACATTCTTCATACTGGATATGTAATATCTTATTACATATGTAGATCATCTACCAAGTTCTGCGTATTCCCGGCATATACAGCTTAGATTACATGATAGTAGGGCAGAATATCAAACGGTAAATATTTAGTACTAAGAGTAGTTACAAGATTGTTCTTTGAATTTTACATTACTATACTTCATCAGTAGTTTCTTCACCTATACGCCGTTCTGTACCAACCTAGTTTGACAAATTTAACATCCATTGCGTTCCTAAAGCTCAAGTTTTATGCTTTCTATAAAACTGAAATATCATAATCAAAACCTAAGCCATTTAATTCAGCTTGTTTCTGTTCCTTTTGCTTATTGAAGGCTTCAACCACAGCAGCCCATTCCTCGGCGGTTTTAGGATCGTCATTCTTTTCTCTATTGATTTTGTTCCAGTCAATAGGATTGAAAGGTCTATTAGCACCTTTGAATAACTCATCATGGATCGACTCTTGAATGTTAACCTTCAACAAATGTCCTTCCAATAAATAATTGTTCATTGTTTCAGCAGCAACCTTAGCAACTTCAAGAGATTCAAATTCGATGTACCCAAAGTGCTTGGAGGCACCTGTTTTCTTATTTCTTGATAACCTCAAATTTATGATGGCACCGAATTGACTGAAGTATGTCTTAAGTTCTCTTTCATGGAACCCGTGAGGAATTCTTCCAACATATACAACTCCTCTTTTACCATTGTTAGCTTTCACTTCGGTTGGTTTTACGATCGTTTTATTGATGGAATGACCTTCCTTGGTGGTTGTGGTTACGTTCTTGGACTTTTTCTTAGATGGTTCTCCCAATAATTCGTCGTTTTCATCTCCAGAAAGTCCGTGCAAATCTTCGTCGTCTTCTTCGGATGAATCTTCTGAAGATAATTCTTGTTCTTCTTCTTCATTGACTGGTTCTTCAACATCTTCTTCAGCAGCAACTTCGGACGAAGTTCTTTTGGTTTTCACAGCAGCCTTCTTGGTTGGCTTAACTGCAGCAGGCTTGGTGGCTTCTACTTTGGTAGATGTCTTGACATCCTTGGATCTTGTTGCTCTAGCCATTGTAGTGTAAGTTTTTGCGATGCGATGCCTGGAAAATTAAATTGGGTGCGAATTCAAATCGTAATGGGTGCGAAATTAGAATGGGTAAGGAGGAAAGAAGCGTGGATGTAGCGACGGAAGATTTACCTATGTTCGTTTATGGATGTAACTAAGGGATCTTGGTAAATTAACTTGCAATAGCAAAATCAAAAAAAGGAAAAAATCTGAAAATTACCAAACCAATATGAAACATCCCAGGAAAGTTATATGGAAGTCTTCAGCTTTTTGAAGTATCATTTTCTTTCATGACTCCACTTTGCTCTTTTCTTTGTTTTTACTGTACTTGAAGTGTTAATATCCCTATAAGCCTTTATATTAATAAGTATATATATAAACAATATCCTCCCTTCAAATGTGTCATTTTGCAAGTTCCTTGATACAAGTCCGGGTGTACCTTCTTTCTATACTCCGGTGTCATTCCTCTATGAACATTTTCCTTAATATGGCAAATTTATACTAAGAAATGACTATTTCCTACTGGTAGTTTCGAATCAATACTGAAAAGTCATACAATCACATTCATAAATTATCTAAGAATAATGAGTATGGTACGTAATTAATGTCTTTCCTTATTACTAAATAAATTTCAATTAATACCATCTTGTATATAAAACCTGTTTAATGCTGCAAATTGCCTCCTCCCACCAAAACTCACCAAGATGTTTGAAAATCACTAACATTCGAAACAACCATTTCCATTAATTGACTATGTATTTGATAAAGAGAATATTAGCTATTTATATAAATTAATCGGAGTATTATCTTATTTGACTTGAAGGGGTTGGTGATAACGTCAATTGACTAACCTGGTCTATGAGGTATACCAAAGATTTATTATACAAATAGTACCTCGAGACCGAACAAAAGTAGAACATGTTTCTCGCAAATCATAATAAGAGTCCGAAGATAAGAGTCCTTCGGACTCTCTAAACCCTCTCACAGTAGTCTCTTTAGTAATCCAAATGAACCCTCTTCTTGGAGCTCTCCCCTGCTTGATTCTTCAATTTCAACCCCTTATCTTTTATCTCCTTCAAGAAGTTCACCTTATGTAGTTGTTGTGAATTGAGGAAGTTCTGCACCTCATGGTCTCGTAGGCTTTGTTGTCTACTATGTAACACCATCTGCTCAAGTGTATCTGTATCCATTTCAAGAGCAGCAAGGTTGATCCCATTTGTAGAATCGTTCTTTGTAGGATCATCTGCACTTTTGTCTGAAGGGTCTGGAATACTATCCAAAGTCTTCCCCATACTCGACCAATTCTCCTTCACATGCTCGTATATATCATTTCTTGGATGACTTGCATAATGTTTATTGTGGTAATCTAACAAATCTTTTGAAGTGATTTGCATTAGATCTGCCCTTTGGTTTATTTTTTGTTAGTTGTTGTGAGGTTGATACTCACATATGAATTAAATATGTGCTATTGATTGTGTTTGAATCAAGAGTTAATGTACCTTGTGAATTAAGAGTAATGTACCTTTTATGAAGTAGTAAGTATGTGCCATATATATATAAAGTAGCCATAAAGGATAAGTAGAGAGCAAAAGTAGGGAAGTATCATACTACCTTGAGATGGTATAAAACTCCGATGTAGACACAACTGTAAACTAGTAATCAAACCTCATATCTTCGGGGTATTTGAAATTATTTCCAGATGTCCTATCACAGTATTGAGTAGTTCTTTCATAAACACTAGACCAGCCAGTGAACAATAAGCATTGCCTAAACGCGTCTTTGACATTACAATGCCTTCCCTAAAATCTTAAATACTTTATAAACAGGCAACCCAACAACATTCAGATAATCTCCCTTTATCAGACTGAAAAAGACATTTCCGAACCCTTGAATCTGAAATCCTCCAGCAGCTTTCTCCCCCTCTCCACTTGAAATATAATCCTTTACAAGTTGATCATTTCCAAAATCAAACACCAATTCTGTCTTTTCAATGTCATTGAATTGAGTAGTGGTGATGCCATCCATTTTAATTAAAGTAATAGCGGTGAAAACTTCTACGATTCCATATTGCTTATACTTTTGAAACATCCTCCAATGATCCTCTTGATTTGCGGGTTTCTCAAAGATTTCTCCATTACATGTTACGATTGTATCTGAACATAAGATTAATCTTTTGACTCCATCATTGGAAAACTTGTCCAAAATAGATTTGGCTTTATTTTGACAAGTTTCCAGGACGTATTGTTCATTTGTACGATCATGTTTCGATAAGTTCTCTTCAAAGTTGGAAACGATTACTTCAACATTGGAGATTTTTAATTGATCTTTAACGATTTTTAGGCGTTGGGGGGATTGGGACCCAAGGATGAATTGGTAGTCGTTGAATTTCATTGAGAAAAGTTTTGATCAATTGTCTTTAAATTGATCGAATTTTCTGGTTTTTGTTGCTAAAAGTTTTGATCTGCAATTGACCTCAAATTCTTTCTGACCTTCAACCGGGTTTAAACCTCTTGTGACCACTTGTGACCTCTTTTGATTCACCTCTGATTCACCTCTGATTCACCTCTTTTGATTCACCTCTTTTGATTCACTTTTTTTGATTCAACCAGTTTTGATTCAACCTCTTGATTCAACTTCTTTTATCCTACTACAACTACTTTAATATTTTGGTTGTCTCCTTTGTACGATCTTGTGTTTGCTCGAACTTTGGTCACATTTAAACTACTCTGAAGACCCTGAATTCTGATTCCTATCCTCTCAATAACTTTTGTATTACCTATATGTGTTCAAATTTCTCGTCTTTAATGTAATCCTTTTAGACAACTTACTATGGGTTCAACTATATTAATAGAGGATATCTATAGGCCTTAGTTTATTGAAGAGAAGGAACCAGTAAGTTACATTGATACATTAGAAAATGGTTTGGCTCTTAAGTCATCCTTAATTATTGTTAATAAATGAGCTTTCAATCCAATAGTTGTAAAGATACATTACAAATGCAGATTGATTACCCTCATACGCCTCCAACGACGCCTTCGACTTCCTTAACTATGGTGCGACTTCCAATAGCATTTTTCTCTGATCCATTTTTCACTCCAAATCATGAAGGTTCTATACAAAGACAACCCTAGAGTGGTGGTAATCTATTCGGAAACTCATTCTTTAACGTTCCAATACCTTAACCGGAAGAATACCGACAACACTGTTGCCATTGAGATATTACCCAATGATAATATCACACGAGAAACGGGGTTCCGAACATTAGTCAAAAGACCAGTCTTTGGATGTCTTGGGTTAATCAACATAGACAAACAAGTTTACATGGCTGTGATCACCGGATCAAGCAAAAGTGTTGCCAATCCTGTGAATTACGAACAAGTGGATAAAATTAATAATATTGACTTCATACTGTTAACCAGTGATGAATGGGATTTCATAGATTTGGATACAAATGGGTTGCCCATTGTAGGTGTAGAAAATGGAGAAGAGGAAGAGTATCCAAGATCAGTTCATCCATGTCATGAATTAAAGAAGTTGTTATCTAATGGATCATTTTACTTTTCAAACAATTTTGATTTAACTTCGTTGATCCAAAGTAGGGGAGTTGATAAACTGCTGCTTCAGCAGGTTTATTCCGGGAATTCAAGTACCTACTCAGGAGAATCAACAAGAGGGTCTCGCACAGGAGACGAACAAAACACTCCCCATGTTCACTTTGGGAAGCATTATCAACAAGATTATATGTGGAATTCCTTCTTAATGCAAGAATTATTCTCCTTTAGATCCAATTTGGAAAATTCGGCTAGGTCTATTTTGGATGCAAATAATTTCTTGACAATAGCCATACGAGGATTTGCAAAAACGGTCCCTCTAAGTGGATATGGTGATTCGATTACAGTCATCTCCAAACAATCTTGGAGAAGAGCAGGTACAAGGTTTAACGCCCGTGGGATTGATGATAATGGATTCGTTGCAAATTTCGTAGAAACAGAGTTCATCTATACAAATCCTACAAACAACTCCATCTTTGCATTCGTTCAAATCAGAGGGTCTGCTCCAACGTTTTGGGAACAGGATTCAACTTTGATTAATCCAAAGATAACCCTTACAAGATCCCTAGAAGCAACTCAACCGGTGTTTAATAAGCACTTTGGGGATATTTGTCAAAAGTATGGAGTATCCCATATTGTCAACTTATTGAGTAAAACAAAACCAGTTGAAGCTTCTATCCTGAGAAGATACAGGGAATTGTATAATAGATGTGATCTTCAAGATGAAATCTCATTCACTGATTTCGATTTCCATAATGAAACGAAACTGAGTGTAGGGTTTTCAGGTGCAATTAAAATCATTCCATTGTTACATGATTCATTAGAACAATTTGGTTGGTTTTATTATGACATTGATCTGGATGAAGTGATAACTCGTCAAGATGGGGTTTTCAGAACAAATTGTTTGGATTGTCTTGATCGTACCAATTTGATTCAACAAGTCTTGAGTCAATTTGTTTTTGAAGGAATCTTAAAGAATCAGAGACAAAGAATAAGTATTGAGGAATTGAATCTCAGGCACAATACCTTATGGGCAGATAATGGAGATGCTATCTCACAAATCTATACCGGTACAAACGCTCTTAAATCATCTTTCTCGAGATCTGGGAAGATGAATTTTGCAGGTGCGCTTTCGGATGTAACCAAGTCCGTTTCGAGAATGTATCAAAATACGTTTGTAGATGGTAAAAAACAATCCACAATGGATTTACTTGTTGGCTACGATTCCAGAAATTCCGTACCGGTGAAGATTTATGATCCAATCAACGATTATGTCACTAACAAGTTGAAGATGAGTTCCAATCTTTTCACAACCAAGAAGAATATTACAATGTTTGTTGGTACCTTTAATGTCAATGCATATGACATTAACAATAAAACGTTCGACTTGACTCCTTGGTTATTTCCTGAGCAGAACTCGGGATTCAGTTTGCCTGAAGTTTATGCCATTGGATTACAGGAAATCATTGAGTTGAATGCTGGTTCGATTTTGAGTGGCGATGCTCTGAGAGTTCAAAGGTGGTCTGAAGTGATCACCAGCCAGTTGAATGAAGCCATCTCAAAAGGAACTGCGAATGGCAAAGGAGCTAGTCAATCGGAGCAATATCTATTACTCAGAACAGAATCAATTGCTTCAATGTCCCTTTTGCTTTTTGTGAGGAAGTCTCAGATGGCTCATGTAACTCAAGTTTCAGGCTCAAGTAGAAAAACTGGACTTGGGGGAATTGCTGCAAATAAGGGTGCATGCTCAGTAAGATTTGATTTTGGCCTGACATCATTTGCAATGATCACTTCCCATTTGGCGGCAGGTACAAATGCTGTGGTGGAAAGATTCAATGATTACCAAACAATCATGCATGGATTGACATTCACTAGAAACATTGGACTTGAGGATCATGACCATATCTTGTGGTTTGGAGATTTGAATTATCGTATCAATCTTCCAAATGATGTGTGCAGGTCCCTTGTTGAGACTGGAGCATTTGATGAATTGGTTGCAGTTGACCAACTTTCTCATGAACTCGTTCAGAAAGGTGCTTTCCATGGTTTTAAGGAAGGCTTGATCAAATTCTACCCCACATATAAGTTCGATAAGGGAACTTCGAATTATGACACCTCAGAGAAGCAAAGAGTACCGTCTTGGACAGATAGAGTTCTTTATAAAACAGCCAAAGGTGTAGATCATTTGAAACAATTAAATTATAGTTCCTTGATGGAAGTGTATGCCAGTGATCATAAACCAGTATTCTCAACTTTCGAAAGTCTGGTTGAGTTCATCGACGAAAAGAAAAAGTCGAAATTGGCTAAGCAGTTGTATGAATCATATAAGTTGGAAGTGAATGGAAATGATACTTTGGTGGACACATCTTCAACTTCATCTAAGAATTCCGTCTCCACTCAAAATACATCTTTCAGTGCAGAAACCTTATCCGAGATGAACTTACTCGATGATTTTGATTCGCCAACTTTGCCATCTAGGCCGAGTGGAGCAAGCTTATCAGCTGGGTCACTTGATTCACCTAGAAGAATCCCACCTCCACCAGCAAGTAGGAGATCTGGTAATATGGAAATGGATGTATTAAAACCAAAGCGTAAGATCCCAGAGTTTGTTAATCCTCCAACCCCTCCTCCAAGAAAGGTTGTAGCTTCATCTCCGGCTATTGCCTTGGCAAGTACTGCTAGACCCGCCTCTCCAGCAAGGCCACCTGTTGCCTTACCCAATGCTTCCAGGCCCACCCCAGTTACGGCGAGATCTGCGAATTCCTTGCCAACTCCAACAAGACCACCGATTGGATTTTCTGCAGCCCCTCTAGTCCCTAGTAGGTCTGCTACTCCTTCGAACACGAGCTCTCGCGTTCATTCACCTGCTGCTACTCCAATAGCGAAACCAGTGTCAAATGGTACTCCTGTGTCGGGACCTGTAACGTTACCAGTGTTGGGTCCAAACAAACTGGGGCCTGTAAAACCAATGATTCCTACTAAACCATCATCATTATCTGGTAACAAGACTAAAGTGGAAAGTGAAGTTGCCACTCCAGTGAAAAGTGAAGTTATTTCCACTCCAGTGAAAAGTGGTGGACTGGGAGCACCACCTCCTCCGGCACCTAGAAGTATGTCCGACTGGAAGCCACTTGTTCCGAAATAGTACCGAGAGAAGGTGATCTAGCATAAATGTGTAGTATGATCTGACTAGAGTATTGAAGATCATTAAACATGTGGGATTTCGGATGAATGACATGCTAGAACTTTTGTGGAATTATAGACACTCGAGAATCAATCCTCTACTAATGGACTCCCCATTCGATCGTTGAAGGTGAAGCACTATAACTGCATCGTATTATACGCCATTAAATTATTATAAGCGTCCACATTAAGTGTTTTTCAAAATAATCATTAATAAATGAAAGCCTTAATATCTTTATCAAACTGTAGACCCTGGGCGTATTACTCTACCATTCCCAACTGTAGACCCTGGGCGTATACCTCTACCATTCCCAACTGTAGACCCTGTAAGGCGTATACCTCTACCACTCCCAGTCTTCGTGCCTCCACCATTTTATTATGCCAAAAAACTCCAGTGAAGATCCTACAACAACCACACCGTCATGAGTTCAGTCAAAAGAATCAAGTTCGTCTCTATTTCAGTGCCCATACTATATGGTAATAATGCATATAGGTTAACTCCTGAGATGAGAAAGGAAAATACGCCTGTTGATCATACCCATGAATGGACTGTGTTTTTCAGGCCAGTATTAAACAACATAGACCTAACACCTTTGATCAAAAAGGTCACCTTCAAACTACATGAAACCTATGAGAATTCCGTACGATCGGTTGAGAAGCCTCCGTATCAAGTGACCGAAACTGGTTGGGGGGAATTTGAAATCATAATTAAAGTACATTTTCATGCTGGACTGGAACTAGGTATTAATGAGAAGAACTTCCAGATCTTCCATGCATTGAAATTACATCCATTTAACGCTCAGAGAGTAGTCAAAGAGAATGGGGAGGTTCATTCTGTTTTATATGATGAGTTGGTTTTTCAAGAGCCAACCGAAGCTGTGTTTGAATACTTGACTCAAACCCCACTGAACTTATTACCATATAAATTGACATCTCCCGATATGAGAGATCAAGAGTATATTAGAACCGATGAAATCGATGAGTTAGCAAGATTGGATGTTTATATTAATAAGGTTAAGGAGGAGGTTGAGAATCAGAGGAATGAGTATAAGGATTTAGAGCAGGAGAAGTTGGCGTTGTTGCAGTAATTGGTGATTACTGAGTGTAAATTGATTAAAAGAATACTTTTACTAATTGAGAGTATACAATTTAATGTGCACCTTTATAGGGAGAATGCAATAGAAATTGGATTAGTCTTCGCAAATTTATAGTGTTAGGGAGAATCTCTCGCTAACAGTGTTCAAGTGATTTGCTACAAGTTATATGGTACCCAAGTTAAGCATTACAAGCTCAGGTTAAACATTACAAGCCCAGGTTAAAAATTACAATCCCAGGTTAAACAGTTCAATGCGTAATGATTGTGGTTCTTACATTCGGATGTATTTATAGATGTTTCATTAATGTGATGTAGTTATCATGGAGTAGTTTGATTACCTTTTATGATATATTGCATTTTAAGGGAGTGACTCCATTTCCTATTGGACTAGGAATGCTCGTATCAGACCAAATAAACCTCGAAAAGGTATACATAGCCTGAGAAGTAGGGTAGATGTCAGAATAGGTTAAAATAGGAAATAGTGATGGGAACATAGGGGAAGACCTAATGTCTAGTCTATTAAGTAGTAATATATTTTTTGATAATCTATGTCAAGTGGTGAAATGGTCTGTTTATGGAAAGTTCCACAGTCGCAATTTAATCTATGCGCTCAACCCAGCAACTCCATTATCTTGTATACTCTCCAATAAACCCACCCAACTCGTCTATATGAAGACCAAACCTAGCATGTTTCACCTCGCCACCTTTATTTTTCAAGTTCATTTGATGCATATTCTTATTAACCACCAAAGGTACAGCATACCTTATCCGATCTTGATCATCTAAAATAAACAAATAATCCAATGGGTACAGTCCACCTCCTAAAGGATCAAGGACGTTAAATTCTGTAGATAATTTCATACATTGAGAATTTGTTGAAATCATCTCCCCTTCAGCATTACAGGTTATTATCAAAGGTTCAATGGAGGATCCAAAATGGTTTCGAATACTTTCGATGTATTCCTTACCTTGAACTCCAAGAAAGAAGATGAATCTTATATGATTATGATTTGTATCAAGTTGTTCAGAATTAATAAGTTGATCATTAATTTCAGAACTAATAAGCTGATCATTGATTTCAGAACTAATAAGCTGATCATTAATTTTATCTATAATAAACCCATTTCTTGTACTCGCTTGATCAATTTCTGTTATATTTATTTGATCTACTTTACTTTCCACTTCAAACACTTCAACATTACTCATAATTATATCAACATTCTCTATACGACGTAGTATATCAGAGCTCAATTTCGATAATTTATGAGCATCAGCAACAGGTATCAAATTCGATTCCAGATGTTTGGGGATCCTTTTGGATTTTGGATAAGATCCAACATCTATATTTATATCAATATGATGTAGTATTGTATCGTCTGATGATCTTTTCAAGTGCATGCCGTAGTATAGAATACCACAAGTAAACTCTCAAACCTTGAGGGAAATTCTCTGTCAAGAGATCCCGGGAGGAAATGTGCTTATATATTTAAAATCCCCATATGAAAAATTCATTTGTGGGGTCGGTCGGTCTCAAAAGGTTGTGGCTGTGGAAAATGTGGATAAACCAAGTAGAGGGGTTACTATTTAGAATTGTTGCTTTATGCAGCAGCATAACTCACCTATGCATATATAACTCACCTAGGCATATACAATAACCTAGGAATACATATCTATACAAAGTAGGTGAATTACTATGGCGGTCCAAAAAATGAAATCCTGGATACATGAAAAGTCACCATTCTGTCAATTTTTAGATCCTACATCGTGTAGTTCTTTGTGGGTCTTGTGAGTACAAGAGGTGAGCTTCAATGGTTTAATTAATAAAGATTTAACTCTACAACTCTTTCAGGTGTTACTTGCAACTCTTTCAGGTGTTACTTGCAACTCTTTAAAAAGCATACCTTAAAGTAGCAAGTGAAGAAGCTTAAATACTTCCGTTTGCCCTTAAAGTTACGCGTGAAATGTACCCCAAGCTAATAGAAATCCCTTTGATAAAAAATCAACACTTTTAAAAAAATGGTCCCTAGCAGGATCGAACTGCTGATCTCGGCGTTATTAGCACCGCGCCTTAACCAACTGGGCCAAGGGACCTTTTCATGCTTTTTTCAGACTCTCTTTTAAATATACTGTGTGCAAGACTCAAACATCCATACTACAATAGTTAAAGATTACGATAGTAAGGGATCAACCCCCACTTGGCTGAAAAAATTCATGTCATCTTTAATGCCTTAACTTTAACTGGGCGTTCTTATGTTGGGTATATAAAAATCTTAAATTCGTTTTAGACTATTCGGATTTGTTCGCTGTAAGATCCTGAAGATTCAACGTGAACTTATACCGGAGGTAAACGTGGAATAAACAATAACAGAGTTTCTACTAAGTCAATATACGTGTAATAGGTAATCTTCACTTAATACATATAAATTCTATCCTTTCTCTATAATTCCCTCTTATGCTCTATTATTAACTGTTATATCCCCTCTCGTAAGCTTCCCTGCCTTTGGTTACGCACCTTGACAGCTCCAGATGTTCCTAGCAAATAAAATTTCACCTACAGGCCCCACAGAAACCTACGATGGCTAAACATCTAGTTACGTCTCCATCTTCGTACAGTCAATACAATGACGAGCTAATAGAAGACGAACTACATTCTCATACACAAAACACAGTCATTCCGAAGAAACCCAATGACTATGAATCCATCTTCAAGAAGTTCGATATCCATAAGAATGGTGAGATTACCTTACTGGATTTCAAAGAAGCATTGAAGAACTTGAATCATCCTATCAGTAATAATCAAGCTTTGATTGGCCAGATATTCAATGCCTTTGACTCTCAACATCATAAAGTTGTTGACTTTGATGATTTTAAAAAATATTTACTTCAAACAGACGAACAGATCTTAAAAGGATTCCTCCACATCGATCAAGATAGTGATGGGAAAATCAGCAAGGCTGATTTTGTAAGGTACCTCAAGAAAACGCTCAATTTAAAAGCTACGGATTATGATATTGATATCTTGTTCAATCAAATTGATTTTAAAAATGATGGATATATTACATATGATGAGTTTAGAGACTTTTTGATTTTGATGCCTAGAATCAATGGTTCAAGAATCATGACCGCTTTTAATTATATAGTGGAGGAATTGGACGTTTCTTCAGATGGGGACGTTACTTTAATCAATCATTTCCTACATGGTTTCGGGTTCTTTTTAGCAGGTGGCTTGGCTGGTGTTGTTTCTAGAACCTGCACTGCTCCATTTGATAGAATCAAAGTGTTTTTGATTGCAAGAACAGATCTATCATCAACCGTGCTTCATTCGAAGAGACAAATTGCAGAACAAATCAAAAAAGGTGCTTCCAAGCAAGTTATCGATGCTGCCAGAAAGAAATATGCTCTTGATTCCGCTGCTCATGCTAAACAGATAGTGGCGGAAGCTGCCCTTCATCCAGAACATGCGAAAACAATCAGATCCCCTATTATTCAAGCTGCAAGAACCCTATGGAAACAAGGTGGAATCCGTGCCTTTTACGTTGGAAATGCTCTCAATGTATTGAAGGTGTTTCCTGAAAGTGCTATCAAATTCGGTTCATTCGAAGCAACAAAGCGTTTCTTAGCAAGATTGGAAGGTGTGGAAGATACTTCTAACTTATCCAAACCAGCCACTTATCTTGCTGGTGGTGTTGGGGGTGTAGCATCTCAAATGTGTGTTTACCCTGTAGATACCCTTAAATTCAGATTACAATGTTCGAACTTGGACTCCTCAATCAAAGGTAATGCCCTTCTAATCAAAATTGCAAAAGATATGTTCAATGAAGGTGGCATTAGGATCTTTTATCGTGGGTTATTGGTAGGAACGAGTGGGATTTTCCCTTATGCCGCCTTGGATTTGGGGACATTCACAACTATAAAGAATTGGTTAGTTAAAAGAGAATCAAAGAAAACTGGCATTAGAGAGGATGATGTGAAATTGTCTAATTATGTGGTATTATCACTTGGTGCTGCTTCAGGAACTTTTGGTGCAACGGTAGTGTATCCTATTAACTTGTTAAGAACAAGATTACAAGCACAAGGAACATACGCTCATCCGTACACTTATAACGGGTTTAGTGATGTTCTAAAGCAAACTATTCAAAGAGAGGGATATCCTGGGTTGTTTAAGGGATTGGTTCCAAACTTGGCAAAGGTTGCTCCTGCAGTTTCGATTTCGTATTTCATGTATGAGAATTTGAAGCAGTTGTTTGGGTTGACAGCGAAGGTGTAACCAGTGAACACCTGCGCTTACACGACTGTCTGTGCTTACACTACCGCCTGTGACTGAATACCTGGTCCAATTATGATCCTACAAGCTATTGCGTCGCTAAGGTGAATTTGATATTATTTTTTGACACTCCAGTTAACTTATGAATTTCATTACAATGGCGGACTGTATGGATTTCATCAAGAGGAGCTTGTATAAAGTAACCATCCAATAGTAGACTATTGTCGTAACTTAAGTAGTCGAATGGTAAAATGTAGCTACGGGTTCATATAAGCAGGATAAAATGCTACTATTCCAGAATCTATCTAATCATAATATTCATTATAAATATCAAAATTAATCAACCCCAAACTAACCTCACCTATCGACTTGACTTTATGATTCTTCTCCCCTGTGCCCTTAACTCTAATCCAATTCGTATCTGCCAAACTTGCAGATTCATCCAATTCTATAATAATTTTGAAAAACAATTCAGAAGTTGATTCCGAGGTAGATGGAGATGATTCTGAGATTGGAAGTGATGATTCAGATGTGACGGTTAATGGGATCTTGATTTCATCACCTTTTAAAACATTCAAATGTTCATATAGGATGGAACTAAATTGAGTATAGATTTCATTCCAAGTGATACCTTCAATATTGATTAGACTGGACCTATCTTCATCATCTAATTGACCTAAAGTCTTGCCTAGATCAAGCAACAAGTCGTTGAAATGTAGTATGTACCTCCTTTTTATATCACCGGAAGATTGATGGAATATAATTATGGAAATTTGGTTCACCTTGGAACCTCCTGTTTGTCTACCTATTAGAATATCTAAAAAGGACTTGGTAAGTTTGTTGACAAACTCTTGTAGTTCAGGGTTCCTATTTAATTGTACAATCAAACTGAATGATTTTTTACGGTCAAACACTTCCTGTGGGTAGATTTTGTTGTAATATAAGATTTGATTGATCCAAACGTTGATGAATTCTTCAAGTGTTGCAAGAAGGTTTTTGGAGGAGAGTCTCATGACCGATGATTTGGAGCAACACAGAAGATCTCAGATGTATCGTTTGGCGTAGTATTCTGGTTTATGAAAGTGTCCTCCCTACACTGTGTCCTATGTTACCTTATCGCACCTTAGAAGAAATCAAGTACTTCCGGAGATTACCTCGTTGATATGTCAGATCGTATCAGCTTTTCTGAAGTCACTTGGTCACACTTAACAAGCCACACTGACCTTCAAGTCACTAATTGATCACTGCAATGACAAAAAACCAGTACAGCCCAGAATGTCTGGTTGTGATATTCCACTAAGTATTAGTCTATATCCTAATAATAGTTGCAAACAGTTAGTACAGTATTAAGACTTGCCAACCAATCTGTACAATCAACCTAGTCAATCGCAGTCCCACTGATCTTAGTACCCCAGATTAAAATCTGGCACGTCTGGGAAAAACGCGATATTTAACCAGACAGGTTTAAAGGACTTAAAGGTTCGCTATTTAGACACAGCTCACAACGATTGCCTAATAGAAGTAAGAATACATTGGATTTATAGTTATAAGTATATCCACAAGCTCAGTGGAAGAAAGAATTAGTAGGTCACATCAATCACCAGGAAGATCAGTTCACACACACGAGTAGTTGATAACTGCTGCCACACTCACTAGTAGAAGTTAGAATAATTGTTGCTACTCACCATGATTAAAACAATTTCAGCTAAAGATATTAGCAAAATCACTTCTGGTCAAGTCATCATTGACCTCAAATCAATTGTTAAAGAACTAGTAGAGAATGCAATCGACTCTTCCAGTACGAAAATTGATATCACCTTTTATGACCAAGGTCTTGAGCAAATTACAGTTCAAGATAATGGAACAGGAATTGATCCAAAAGATTACGAGTCCATTTGTTTAAGAGGTCATACTTCCAAACTACAAGAATTCAATGATTTGGATACACTCCAAACATTAGGGTTCCGTGGTGAAGCACTTTATTCAATTTGTTGTCTAAGTCAATTGAAAATAATAACCAGTTCAAAGTACCCAATAATTCATGAATTGACTTTTGATAATCAAGGTCATTTATTAAACAAGACTAAGTGTCCTCCTACCAGTTTGTCCCATACAGGAACAAAGCTTTCAGTACAAAACTTGTTTAAGACCTTACCTGTTCGTTTCAAAACTCTTGAAAAGGATATAAAGAAGGAATTTATTAAGTGTATGACTCTCCTAACTCAATACTTGATCATGTATCCGCATATCAAATTTTCCATTGTGAATATCACCTCCAAGAAGAAGCAAGTCCTCTACAACACAATTGGGGGCCCCAAAGCTTCGATTCTAGATAACATGCGGACAGTATTCGGAAGTTCTGGAGCGAAAGGTTTATTGCCAATCCAACTCTCTGTCAATTCAGATATCCAAATTGAAGGCTTCATATCGGACTTCTCTTTTGGTCTCGGCAGGTCTCATACAGATAGACAATTCGTATATATCAATAAGAGACCTGTTCAATTTCGAAAATTGACCAAATTGATTAACGAAATATTTCACGCCTATAATCATACCCAAAGACCGGTATTCATAATTGATCTACAGATCAGACCCCAGACCTTGGACTTGAATGTGGTTCCAGATAAGACCATGGTTTTCATCCACAATGAAGCTAAAGTCTTGGAACAAGTTAGAGAAAGCTTTGTGGGTTATTTTGATGCTCAAGATAATTACGTCTACCCAAAGAACAAACTGGAGGTGGAGAGAAAGATTGTAGAAGCACCGGAGGAAGAATCTTTGGATAATTTGATTTCGAGTTATAAGGTTGCAAGGGATGTTAACGCAAAGGAGGTTGTTGAAGTTCAAGAAGAAGTTCAAGAAGAAGTTCAAGAGGGAGTTCAAGAAGATGGGGAAGTTCAAGAAGATGAGGACGTTCAAGAAGTTGAGGGGCATTCAGGACATCTTGAAGTTGAAGAGTTCCTGCAAGTTCAAGATCTTTTGAAAGTAATACCAAATCAGGAAATTGAGGCAGATTTTGAATTGGAAGCAAATCATTCCTCGGATAGTCCCAGATCACACTTGGTTAAAAAAATAGTATCAACCCCAACAGCACTATCTAAATACCTGTTGGAATCTACATTTCAAGTAGCGAATGAGGATAGTCTATTCGTAGATGAAGAGGTCCCAGATTCGCCAAATGGATTTAGTCAATCCTCGCCTCAAGGTCTCAAGAGATCTAATCCAACTCCAACACATAGTCACAAACGCACCAGTCCTAGTAAACAGTCAAGTCAATCATCTGTACTTATTGGTGATAATTATGGAAAGAACTTCTACCCTGTTAACGAGGGAACTAAAAAAACCAAGACTGAACATATCCATAACTTATCGAAATATATCCAACTAGACGCAAAACCCAAATTTCTTGTCAAAGAGAAGAAACTGAACGTAAAAAGAGTGCTCATTGATGATATTGCACTCGCAAGACAACAAGAAGATAAATTGTCTTCCTATATTATTTCCAAAAGTGATTTTGAGAAAATGCAAATTATAGGCCAGTTCAACCTAGGTTTCATTTTGGTTAGACGTGAAACGCTGGATGGGCAAGCTAATATCTTTATTATTGATCAACATGCTAGTGATGAGAAATACAACTTTGAAAAGTTGAATGATGAATGGGAAATCAATTATCAAAAGCTAATATCCCCAGTTCATTTGGATCTTAACATTATTGAAAGGGGTTTGGTATTGGAACATCAAAAGGTTTTCCTGAAAAATGGTTTCATCACTGAAATAAATGAAGTGGAAGATGTAATTCTTTTGACAACTTTACCAACTTATAAAAATATCATGTTTTCAACCGATGATTTTTATGAATTATTAGATTTGATTTCTGATAATCCATACAACAAGGCGGTCAAGCTATCCAAGATAAGAAACATCTTGGCAATGAAGGCATGTCGTAAGAGTATTATGATTGGGAAATCTTTGAATGTCAATGTAATGAAACAAGTTGTTAAGAATTTAAGTTATTTAAATAAACCTTGGAATTGTCCTCATGGGAGACCCACTATGAGGCATTTGATTGAAACAAAGTGGCAGTCTAGTGTTGACGATTATGAATTGTAGTGGGATTCGTTTGGAATTGAAAGCTTGCATAGTTAGATTTAAGTATTGCCGAATAGATCTTGAAGCAAATTATATGTTGAATACAACAAAGAAGTAGCCAATAACAGCAAATTACATTGCTCAATTTCAACGAAAATTACCTCTATCTTCTGGTCTCTCTCTCCTGGTCTCGCTCTCCTGGTCTCTCTCTCCTAACCTCTCTCTCCTAGGTTTAAAAAAAATTGCAGCCATTTATTTTAATCATTAAAATGATTTTCAAATTTTTTTCAAGCCCATTTTACACACTCAAATATTAGTAGCTCTTCAGTCTCTTTTTATAACGTACAAGGTTGTGTAGTGTAGTGGTTATCACTTCTGGTTTTGATCCAGTCAACCCCGGTTCGAATCCGGGCACGACCTTATTTTTTTCAAATATAAATAAACTTTATCGATGATCATAAAGGAGAAACATAACAATCAAATAGGAGTAAGTCACATGATAATACCGTAACAGACCTCGAAAGGCGTCAAGTGTTATCCGGGGTTATAATTAAACCTCTAATCACGCGATTCTCTCATCTTGGCTATGCTTGTTATAAAGCCGAATTTGAAAGGGTTTATTTTTTTCCACAACCACGGAATTCGGGGTCTAGACTTGATGGCATTGTGGCTTATAATGCTTTGGCCTCCATTAGGAAGTTTAAAAGTAGGTACCTGAAGTTTAAAACGCGACATTGAATAGACTAGAAGTTAATAATACTTTTCAAAAAACAATGTAGAAGTCATAAAATGGCTGTCAATTGAAAAGCTAAAGATTATCAGTCAATATACCAAAATTCTAAATTGAAATGGGAAAGTTGGAAATTATGGGACTTGATATACGAGCCAATACAAGCATTCAATATAAAGTTCATCCCCACAAGTCTACAACCTCTGAATATCTCCTTGGAATCCCCTCACTGAAATTTACCTACTAAGTACAGTGAAATTTCGAGCCTCGTTCAAACACTTCTCCCAGAGTAATTTAGACCGAGGTATGAGATATGCAAACTCAATTCGATTCATGATCACCCTGAAACATTCTACGCGAGTACAACATTCTGTTGGTACAGCCTCGCAAACAATGCTCAAGTCACCTAAACTTTCCGGATTTCCTTCTCCTGCATAATGCCAATGCCCTTAAACGTCATTGTAAATATTTGCTGTGCCCTGGAAGACCCTCGAATTAGAAATTCCGCAGCTGTGGGGCGAGACGATTCTGAGTTGCTAGTTCGACCTCCAATGGTATAAGTAGGAAGCTGTTTGCGGTTAATTTTTCAGTCATAAAGCTATACAAAGGATTCAACTTGTATCTCTTAATTTCAAAAACTTATTAATAAATTAAAAAATGTCTGATATTGCTTCTGCTCTCGGTGCTGCTGGTTCAGTAATTGGAGGTATTGTGGGTACCATCACTAGTGGTGCTGTCTCCGTTGCCCTGGTTGCAACTGCTGGTGCTGCTTCTGTGGCTGGTGATGCTACTTCTGTCGCTCCTGGTATCTTGCTGACTGTGGTCAGTGGTGCTGAAGGTATCGCTTCAACAGTCACTTCTGCTGGTGGAAATGCTGCATCTAGAATCACTTCAGAATTCAATAGTTTGACCTCAGCTGGTGCAAGTGATCTTAGTTCAATTAGATCTACTGCTTCTGCCGGTGGTAGTTCAGCTGCTTCTGCTCTTTCTAGTGGAGCTTCCCTGATTAGAAGCGGTGCTTCAAGTCTCGTCAGTGCTGCTTCTAGATCTGGAAGTTCTGCTGCTTCATCTGCTTCCTCCGTTGCTTCATCTCGTGGATCTGCATCCGCCTCCGCTTCTGCTTCAAAAAGCACTTCGAATGGTGCTCAAGGTAACTTGGACTATGGCTCTTGGAAGTCTGGCTTTGCTGTTATGGGACTTATTGCCCTTTCAGTTGTATTTAATGTATAGTCTATGAAAAATGACTAACCTAGAAAATTCAGTGTTAGTAAACTAATTGATTGTAGGATCGTCATAATATTGTAGCTACGGTATCCTTCCGTATCTACGGTTTCCTTGTACTAACGCGCAACTCATACACGTTTAAGCACACTTTGAGGTGAAAAGCTGGATAGCATTCTCTTTCTCAAGGAGATCAATTAAATCAACCATGTTGGAGAATGATTCAGAATACTTGTATTAAGAATGCATTCCATATATTAATATGGATAAATGCAAAAAAATAAGATTGGGGCATACTGGGAATTGAACCCAGGGCCTCTCGCACCCAAAGCGAGAATCATACCACTAGACCACACGCCCTATTCTTGTTTTATTAAGGTTGTGTGGGGCTATCCTCTGAATTACAAACCCACTCTATTACCAGCTAAATTTAGAAGAATTATCAATTACTTAATAGTAACAAGCTCCCAAAATTAAATCAAAATCAAAATAAATAACCCAACATAAATACCTTCAACATAATTAGCAATATTTGCTTAATTAACTAATTAGCATTTTTTACTTAATTCGCTTTTTTTTGATAAAATATGGCTGCAAAATCGCCCAAAAGGTCAAAAGATAAAAAAGTTAAAGCATACACAATCCATGAAACATGTTTCTGTTGAGGTTGGCATTCCTACAAGTTTTAGTCTATATTCTTAGTCTATATGAATCACTTGGACATCCTTACAGGCGATCTCTTTACTACCAACTCTCACAAGTGAGACCAAGCTAGCCCAGATATTTTCCAATAAACTTTTAATTTATGTGAACAAATCGTATTATAAAGCTCCAACGAATCTTTATCACCTCCCTGGACCTCTCAGTGCTCATTCTAAAGATCATAGCCTAGTACGACCCGTTACATCATTGAACATTAATTGGTCCCTTGGCCCAGTTGGTTAAGGCGCGGTGCTAATAACGCCGAGATCAGCAGTTCGATCCTGCTAGGGACCATATTTTTTAAATGTAACTTATGGGCATTGATTTTTTGATAATGCAAATGTAGACTCATTGTGACGTCCATAAATGAGAGCTGATCAGTGATCCAGAATAGATCAATAAACTAATCTGTCTTGTGTTTTCAACTTTATCCAAAGTGCTCACGTGATCATCCATATTGGAAATTTTTTCACATAGGCAAATCAAATCAAGCACCACCAAGCAAAACGAAATATGTCGGTACAAATCTTTGGAGATCAAGCCACCGAAGAAAGAGGTGAAAATGCGCGTTTGTCTGCATTTGTCGGTGCGATTGCTGTTGGAGACCTTGTAAAGTCAACCTTAGGACCTAAAGGGATGGATAAGTTATTACAATCATCTACCGATGTTGAGCTGGCCATGGTTACAAATGATGGAGCCACTATTTTGAAATCCATTCCGTTTGACAATCCAGCTGCCAAAGTGCTTGTGAATATTTCCAAGGTACAAGACAATGAAGTTGGGGATGGTACCACGTCTGTTACTGTTTTGAGTGCTGAATTATTAAAGGAGGCCGAAAAGTTAATTGAGAAGAAGATCCATCCTCAAACGATCATCGAAGGTTATAGAATTGCAAGGAACGTTGCAGTTGAAGCGTTAACCAAGACGAGTGTTGACAACTCCAAGGACCCTGAAACATTCAGAAAGGACTTGATAAATATTGCAAAGACTACCCTCTCTTCAAAGATCTTATCACAAGATAAGGATTTATTTTCCACATTAGCAGTCGATGCTATTTTGAGATTGAAAGGATCTACCAATTTAAATAACATCCAAATCATCAAGAAAGCAGGAGGTAAATTAGCTGATTCTTTCTTAGATGAAGGGTTTATTTTAGAGAAGAAGTTTGGGATCAATCAACCTAAAAAGATTACAAATGCCAGAATCTTGATTGCTAACACTTCAATGGATACAGACAAAGTAAAGATTTTTGGGGCCAAGTTCAAGGTGGATTCCACTGCCAAATTAGCAGACTTGGAAAAGGCTGAAAAGTTGAAAATGAAGAACAAAATCGAAAAAATTAAACAATTCGATATAAACGTCTTTATTAATAGACAATTGATTTACGATTACCCTGAACAATTGTTAAGTGATGCCAAAATAAATTCCATTGAGCATGCTGATTTCGATGGGGTTGAAAGATTGGCATTGGTGACTGGAGGAGATGTTGTTTCTACATTTGACCAACCTCAGAAGGTAAAGATAGGCCACTGTGATTTAATAGAAGAAATTTTAATTGGGGAAGACAATTTCATCAAGTTCTCGGGTGTTGCAGAAGGTAGAGCTTGTACTATAGTATTGAGAGGTTCTACTGAACAAGGATTGGATGAAGCTGAAAGATCGTTACATGATGCATTATCCGTATTGTCTCAAACAACAAGAGAAACCAAGACTTGTCTCGGTGGTGGATGTGCTGAAATGATCATGTCGAAAGCTGTGGACCAAGCTGCCGCAAATGAAACAGGAAAGAAGGCATTAGCAGTTGAAGCATTTGCTAGAGCTTTAAGACAATTACCAACAATCTTAGCAGATAATGCCGGGTTTGATTCATCTGATTTGGTTTCAAAGTTGAGATCTGCTATTTACAATGGTATGACTACTTCAGGATTAGACTTGAATAATGGGGTGGTGGCTGATATGAGAGAATTGGGGATTGTGGAATCTTATAAGTTGAAGAGAGCTGTGGTTTCTTCTGCTGCAGAGGCTGCAGAGGTCTTATTGAGGGTGGATAATATTATTAGGGCGAAGCCAAGAACTGCTGATAGAAATAGGTAGTCTGGTAAATCGGTGGTTATAATGAGGTAGTCTGTGGTTTTAATTGAGCCTAGTCTGTGATTGTAATGAGGTAGTCTGTTGTAATTGAGATTTTGCATCTTCCTTTGAACTCAACTGCTTTAATTTATCTCATGGGCTACTAATGAAAGTAAAGTACGCTCAAGTAATTTCAGCATGATAATTAGGATAATTCCATCGCACTTCAATGGCTTACTACGTAGGATACGCATCTAAATTTCAAATGTCGAGAGGTTTTCAATGGCAAGTTGCACAGATGTTGTGGTTTCTGCATGTCTAGTCTACCTCTGTTATTTTTTAAGTCCATAATATAGAAGACTTCAAATGGCGCCATTCCCGAGGTGTTTTCTCAAATTCCAATTGTTCGAGTTTATAGAACTTGCTAACTCACATTTCAAATATTGATTAAATGTACTGGAGTGTAATTGTTCGTAAGTTCTCTTTGTTGAGTTAAATGATTGTGTCCAATTTCTCTATGAACTGCGAATCTAGAATGGAAGGTTCCGTAGCAACTTTATGTATTATTGACACTACATAACCAAGTCAATTGTAAGTCCGAGTGTTGTAGAGTATTGCTAAGGAGGACAAAGTACGTCAGATAAGTAAGAAGAATATAGGGTAAGGAAGAATATAGAGGCCGAGTAAATATTCATAAGAGTATTGCGTATAACGAATAATACACTACTATAGACAATTAAACTATTTCATGATACGTCATCCAGCGTATAAAGAAGATCACTCCATGCTTATTCTGAAATAGTTGATTTTACTTCCAGTAAAGTGGATAATTGGCCATTTTAAGACGTGTCATCATATGCTTCATCAAAGCATTAGTTATGGTTAGAGTAGATTCCCACATAGGGTACTTTGGTAGGAAATGCCTACCACATAGGGTGTTGTGGTTAACACGCAAACGCCTAGTGTACCTTTGTACTGTTGCTGCTCCCCATGAAAAATGGACAAAGTTGAATTTTAAGAACATACATGGGAAACGGGTGGACTCTAGCATAACGATGTTAAAATGATGTAAGGAGTATGAGGAGTAAACCACATTGAGCAACAATGAAATTTGCACAAACGTGGGATCAAAATAATAGAACAAAAGAGAGTGACGATGGAAGTATGGAAGAAGAAAAAGGAAGCAAGGCATGTGATACAATGATATTAAGCTTTCTAAAAAAAAAAGGGGTTGGGATGATGACTTCATTGGTAAGGGTTTTGATTGATCATTCAAGGTGGTGATGAAATTATCCGGAAAATCCCCAAGATCGCTTTATGGACCCCAAGTGCAATAGTAAGAATAAAACGGCGCCAAATTAACCCCACATTTTCATGGTGAACCTTCGAACTTCATTCTTGTTAGAACCTTTTCATACTTGTTGGTAAACCTTCATTCTTGTTGGCAAACTTCATTGGAAAACCATTGGCAAACCTTCATTCTACGTGGAGGTTGGGCCTACAAGGCTACATAAAAAATCTTGAGTGTATTCAATTTTCAGCACCCAATGGAATACCGCCTTTGCCATTCCTTACCATTCTTTCCCATATTTTTAATATTGACAAGGTAACATTCCCCTCTTAAAGAATATCCTTTCACACGAAGTGGATTGGGCGTAATTCCATGTGGACATTGTTCCATACTCATGAACATTCTTGACGATGCCAATGACTTCATATGTTTGGTTTGGATATGCAGCATGAATTAGATGTGCTTCAGATGTTTCAGATGAATTATGCTCAACCAAATTATGAAATATGTTTAGTGGAGTATGAATTCTTAAATTGAACAAAGGTTCTTAAATTGATAGTTTATGTAAAGGCATAATCAATTGCTAATCAATTGCTAAACAGTACAAACTACTAACGAATAGTACAAATCATTAGCGAACAACACAAAAGAACACATGAAATCTCAAAAGCAGAATGTAAGAAGCTTTACAATTACACACAATTACAATGTACAGCAAGTTGTTGAAAGTGGCTTAAAGCAAATTTCACTCTTTCTTTTATATTTTTTATTACAGCTCGCAGATCATGGGTAAAGAAGGGTTACACAGTTTCAATGTAAAGAAAACAAAGGAGACGACTGAATAGGGTTGTGGCAAAACACGGGGGTGGAATTGCATACCATATTGAAGAATTGAGGAGAAAGTATAAATATCAAGTGAAAGTATGCTACTTTAATTTACAACTTCAAAATGGTATTCGGTTTCGGTAAAGATGATAATGACAATGACAATTCAAACTCAGATTCTTATGGATCTAAAAAGCAACTGAGCGGATATGGTGACAATTCCAATGATGATTCTTATGGATCATCAAATGCTAGATCTGGTTCTAACAATGATGATTCTTATGGATCATCAAGATCTGGTTCTAACAATGATGATTCCTATGGATCTTCAAACACTGATTCTTACGGTTCATCAAACAAGAAATCTGGTTCTAACTATGGTTCTTCTAATGACGATTCTTATGGATCTTCTAACCAATCCAATGCTTATGGTTCTTCCAATGATGATTCTTATGGTTCTTCAAATAAGAAATCAAACGATGATTCTTATGGATCTTCAAACACTGATTCTTATGGTTCATCAAACAAGAAATCTGGTTCTAACTATGGTTCTTCCAACGATGACTCTTATGGATCTTCAAAACAATCTAACACTTATGGTTCTTCCAATGATGATTCTTACGGTTCTTCCAATAAGAAATCTAATGATGACTCTTATGGATCTTCTAATGATGATTCTTATGGTTCCAAGAAATCTGGCTCCAACTACGGTTCTTCTAATGATGATTCTTATGGTTCTTCTAATCAAAACCAAAGAGGTGGCCAAAGCGGTAACTACGGTTCATCAAACGATGACTCTTACGGTTCATCAAACCAAAGAAACCAAGATTCTTACGGTTCTTCCAACAACAATGATGATGATTATTAGGCAACTTATGATTATCTATGACGATTAAACGCAACTAGGAAGTTACTTGAGAGTACCTAGATGCATGATGATTTCCAGTACACTCTTTTTTTAGCTAATTCTACAAAAGTGTTCTTAAGTGTAGTTTGAGGAAGTGTAGTTGTTTATGGGTCTAAGAGGGGCTTAATAAAAAGTAATATGATTTACGGACTTGTAGTTTAGTTGAGGAATCTTAATATGGAGTTATTGTACAGTTGATTTCAATACTGAGTTATTGTACAGTTTAAGGATTTCAATACTGAGTTATAGTGTAGAAATGCTTTAATATCAGAAATTCTTCAATATCGTGTAAAACTAGCTTTGGTAGGCTATGCCCTTCCACCTCTCATTTAAACTATCGCAACAATACTCCTATATGCAGCTTTTCGCAGCCACTTTATATACAGGCAGCTTGCTATGGCTTGCGGGTGTTGGCCCAAGTGTGGGGCCAGATTATTATCTAGGCGCAAGGAGGCAGACGAATCAAAGCTTGCGTGTGTTCTAGAGTGTGTATGTGATAGAGTGTGTATGTGATAGAGTGTGTATGTGCATGGAGTTGCAGTTACCGGATGAACCGGGAATATTGTCTGGAGGAGATGGCCGGGCGTTTCGAAAGGCGCACTCCGGTAACGGCATCTGTATGGAATACTTTGGTCCTTTAATTTTGCATAATCTCCCAAAGGTATTTTGAGGCGTCTTGGTAAGGGGTTTTCATCACGGAGCGAGACGTGAAGGTTATGTCGCTTCAGTTTTTATGCAGCAGCAAGCGTTGTAAGAATTAATAGAGTGGTGCATTGTATGGAGAGGCATAGTAAGTAGCATGGGAACGTCTAAGATGAATAATATGTCACCTATATAATCCAGTATTATCCCTCTAATCTGCACAATCCCTCTAATCTGCACAATCCCTCTAATCTGCACAATATCGCTTGTTGAAATGATCTAGTTTATATTAAGCTTAGCTCTACAACGTCTCCTATATATTATGTCAATCTAAACTAATAATCTAGTGTATGCAAAAGGATTATGTTCCTTTATTTCTGTAGTGGCCTCGCTGTCAATGGGGTTCAAAAGAGGGAAAGAGATTCTTCAACTCATACGAAACCAAGTTATCCTTGTTTTTGCCTAACAACTCGGTCCTATATGAAGGTGAAATACAACTCTGAAGGTCCTAAGGAAAGATACAACTCTGAAGGTCCTAAGGAAAGATACAACTCTGAAGGTCCTAAGGAAAGATACAATTCTGAAGGTCCTAAGGAAAAGTACAAATGGCCAAAGACTGAATCAAAATTCAGACTGTTGAGTTGATGATTATGACTAAATTTGTTCACTAATTCTACAGTCTAATCCGCATCGTTCTCGTACGTAGTTGTTGTTCTCCATAAAATGCCTGTGTCTTCACAATTCAAAATGCCTGTGTCTTCAAAATGCCTGTGTCTGAATGCCTGTATATTCAGAATTCCCTACTGCTGTAAAGGAGCATATAAAACCTGTGTCACATACTTCCTCTTATACCTTACAATGGAAGCCACGGCCAAGGTATTATGTTTGATACTTGTTGTTGCCAAATGGTTCAAAACAACATGATTTGGGATCGGTAAGGCACCCAGATTATTATCTCTATCTCCTGTATTGAAATTATTCAAAATGACATTTTCCAAATGAGGTGGTAGTTGAGGAGGATGCAACCAAGCTTGAGGTTGTACGTTTGGAGTTTTTGCTTGTTTATCTATTGCCTCGTAATATTGTTCCATCACCTTTGGATCTGTGAAGATTGGAGGAATATCATTTATATAGTGAAACTTCCTTAATCCAAGATCCCCAGCATCTATATCATCATGGTACCTTGAATAACCATTACCCATATCATCATCATCATTTATCAAGCCCCACATAGAATCACTTCTACCTGCTCTCGTTAAAGAAGACTTTGTACGGCCGAGTTTCGGTTCTGCTTGTGGTTGTGCTTGTTCTTCTATGGGTGTTACTTGGGCATTTGGGTGTACCAGTAAGACATGCTCAGGAGTGACTTCTACGTAATTTACGAAATTTCCCATTTGATCGGTTGCCGTTGGAAGATAATCCGAGAATCTCAACTCATTATCAACCACGAATCTAAATCTATGAGTTCCAAGTGGTAAACCTAAAGTGATCATAAATGAGTTATCAGATTGTTTGGTTAAACCAATCATTTTCCTCCATCCTGTGAATGAACCAGTAACATAAACTTTTTCTCCTCCTTGAACCCATTTTATATCAACAGGAACATTCAAATTAGGATCTGGGGTTGGTTGGGTTGGGGTTGGAGTGGTTTGTTGCAGTTGTTGAGGTACTTCTTGTTGATCTATATTCATTTTGTCCATATCATCAGTTAGAATTAAAGTGGATTTTCTCCTTGGTGGGAATTTGGGTTCTACATTTGAAACATCCACCATGGAGATATCTTTCGTTGTGTTCATTATGCCTTTTTTTGGCGGGTTATTATAAGATGGTTCTTATTACAATTCCTTTGGTTACGTTACAAAGGATTGGAAAGATTAACAATGCGAAGATGATTCTGTGTTGTTGTCACACGTATATGGTTAATAAACGTTTGGTGTTTTTTCGTTGAATGTGAAGAGTCACGAGGTCGGAGATAAATACGCCTTAGAAGAGTGCGTAGGCTTGCAGAGGATCTAAACATAGGACTTAAACATGGGACTTAAACATGGGATTTAAACATGGGACCAAACATAGGACTTAAACATGGGACCAAACATAGGACTTAAACATGGGACCCAAAAATAGGACCTAAACATGGGACCCAAACATAGGACCTAAACATAGGACCTTCATGACCTTGTAAATATAGGACACATAGAATCTCGTAAACATAAGACCTCGTAAAGAACCTCGTAAGCATAGGACCTTGTAAGAGTGACCTCGTAAACATAGAGTTGACCTTGTAAACATACAGTTCAAATAAACTTGGTAAGAAATAATTTCCTAAGAGTATATTTACACCTCCTCATCTCTTTTTGTGGGGATCTCATAATTCTGGTTGAGTGCCTTTGGATCTTTTCTTTCACCATATCCTGAGATATACCACATAATTGTTCGATCCATCCCTTGAGCATTTAATTGATGTTCAATCCATCCCTTGAGCATTTATGTTTCATGAATCAACAAGGTTTTTGGACCTTTTACGATTCATTTTTCAAAAATTGTACAATTTCCAGATGTAACTCTATTGAGTTAATAGGATGAAGCTAAAGGGAATATAAAGAGAGCTTGTTCTGAAGACTTATTAAATATGTCAAATTCAAATTTGTCTTGTTGAATTCGATTTTAAGTGTAAGAATAAGAATATTAAGAATGTATATATTAAGAATGTGTATATTAAGAATGTATATATCAAGTATATTTCAAATTGATAGTTCTAATTTAGCTGACTTGACAGTCATTTGAATGGCGGCCTTACTGCCTGGCACTGCGAAAAAATGGCATCCCAACAGATCACCAATTGAAAGTCTATCTCCATGGGAGTACTTCCTTTGAAACTTTTCCAACTTGAGTGATGAAATTAATCACTTCATTCTGAAGGGAGTTCTTCCTTTGAAACTTTTCCATTTAAAGGATAATCACTTCATTCTGAAGGACGATACTGGCGATCTGCATATAAACATGCTAACCCTACTGGTAAGAAAGTTTGTAAGTATATTCCTAAGGTAACCTGAATTCCTGGCCAATTCGTTTTTCTTTCTCGATTCTACAGTGTTACTCCATTTCTTATTACTGCTTTACTTCACTTGATTATTTTATTACTATATACGACGAGTGGACTGATCAACAATCTTAGTCTTTACTCTGCCTGTGTCATATTCTATTCAATCTTAATCAATAAAAAGCTCTTCTTAATCAATAAAGCTCTTCATAAATAAAGCTCTTCTTAATAAAGCTCTTCTTAATAAAGCTCTTCATAAATCGAAATTAGACGTGAATGAGGATAGCCCGCTTACACACACACTCCAAACCTACTTCCTCAAAGCATCAAGATTCGTACTAATAGCATGATAAACCAAAATCAAAACAACAGAAGCAAACCCAAACCCTAAAGCAATGGTATTCAATTGTCCATCCGAAATCATGTTGTGTTGTTCATTTCATTCCTAGGTTGATTTTCTTCTGAGGGTACACGGTCCTGCAGGGTGGTCCCACTATGAAAATTTGGAGATGGCATAGTTAAGGAGTATCCTAGACCTTACTTAATAGAGTATCTCATTAGACTTAGAGTATTCACTTAGACCTCATTTAGACTACTCACTTAGACCTCATTTAGAGTACTCACTTAGACCTCACTTAAAGAATAACTACCCTTACAGAGCTGTTATATATCTACTATATTTCATAGAGGGCTAATTGCAATTTAAGTGACAAGAACATATGATAAAGCAAAATGCTTCTAAGGTTATTTAAATCACGACCGTTAATAAGGCAATATGCTGGTCCATTGCAAGGAAGTTTAGTGGGGAGAATACATTCAAGATATTCTACAAAGGTTGATAGTGTGGAACATAAATTTGAAGCTGTTATAAGGGAGACAGAAGGGGTGGGTAATGGGGAGGTGGACTTACAAGGAGATGTGGATAGCTCAGTTCATAAAAATGAAATAGGTACGACAATTCAGTCTGAAATAGGAGCAATCCACACTGACTTAAAAGTACAAGACATTGCAACACAAGACTTAAGTCAAGATGTCAAAATACAAAACAACACAACCAAACACCTTCAAATTAACTCTGAATACCCCGATGAACCTACATTATACTCAGAAATTCTTCAGGAGGTACAATTACTTCAAAAAGAGGATCTTGCAAAGAGGTTTTCCAAAGATAGCCTGACGCTTGAAGGTCAAGTTAAGAATCAGGATTACCAAAATGTGAATCAAGATAATGTAAATCAAGATAATATGAATCAAGATAATATAAATCAAGATAATATGAATCATATAAATCAAGATAATATGAATCATAATATAAATCAAGATAATATGAATCATATAAATCAAGATCACCAAATCAACCTTGAACCAAAGACTCCCAAACCAAGGCGAGAATCAAAAGAACAAAAACTTATAAGGAAACTTCGAGAAAAAGATTCAGAGTACACACCCATGGCAAAATTCGAATGGGAGAAACGGGATGAATCTCATGCTAAAAGGTATGGTGCTTGGAATCCCACGAGGAAATTATCACATCAACAAATGAATGATATAAGGAACCTTAGTGTTCAAATGCCTCATCTTAGGACAGTTGATTTGGCCAATCATTTTAATATCCTGCCTGAAGCAATTCGAAGGATTCTTAAATCTGGATGGGTTCCAAATGCTCAAGAAGAGGAAAGGTTACTTAAGAAAAATGCTCAAAGAAAGGAAGAACGAATTGCTGCAAAACAGGGAATATTAAAGGAATTGGAATTGGTAAAGAAAAAGAGAGCATATGCTAAGAGTGTCAATTTGGCTGATATTCAACAAGACAGACAAACTTCGTTTGTAAAGAAATATGATACAAAATTCACTTCAAATGATGGTAGGATTAAATATGATAGTGATTCAAACCATGGGTATTATAACAAGCATAAAGAGAGAGAGAGGAAAACTCAAGGGAAGGCAAGTAATAAGAAGGGGAAACCTTATGGTGGTAAAGGGTCTCACACCAGAAAACCTTATATTCAAAGTGCTGGGGATCTTATTGATTAAAGGTCCTTATGAGTTCCAATAAGAATGTAATGAGTCCAAGTCCAATGATTCCAAGTCCAATGATTCCGATAAGAACGAAATGAGTTCATTGGTAATATGAGACCACATTGATGGTATATAAATAATAATAGAGCATGTATATAGTAATGAACATATTAATAAGTATAAGTATAACTATTCAAGATAATGAAAGGTCGAAACTTATCAAATGTAATAAAAAAGAGACACTTTATAAAATTCACCTCTTTGGATCTACCTATTTCTCTCTTATATTAGTTCTCTTTTATATACGGCCGAATTTGCACCCAAACCTGCATACAACACCAACCGAGGGATCAAATTCAACCAAGCTCCGCATTTCATCACCAACATGGTGCCTGTGTTAACAATTCCTGAATCAGCGTTTGATCCTAGCCAATACAGCCGTGGGCAAAGGAACAAATCAAGCTTAATCCAGTTTCTCCTTAGACTCACGCGAGGTTCTGCATTATTACTTACTGTGAGCTACCTATTAGGTATCCTTTGGCTTAAACCTCTCTTAGAGACAGGCGCTCAGAGACGATATGAGTACTTGGAACATTTCAGACATAAAATGAGAGACTGTTATCTTGGTCTTATAGGGAAGGTGAGTCATATACCTATTGTAGCGATCAATAGAGGAGACGGTTCCGGAAAGTTGTATGCTGATGCTATTGTCCAGACCGATGATTCATATTTGGACATGAGTAGACAAAGATCCGAAGAAGAAAAGACTCAAGAATTTCTTGAAAAGGACACTTTGGGTCAAGGGCGGGTTGCAGTAAAATTGGAAGCGTTGTCACTGCGGTTGAAGGAATGTACCGCATATTCAATAGGAGAGATTCCTCATTATAAGACTGTGAATTTTACCTTGAAGGAATTACAGAATAAGATCGATTTGGTTTATTTGAATACAGGTGAACCTTTTTGTTATAGATTAGTGGAACAAGCAGGAAGGCCTCAGAGGAAGAAGAATATGGTATCTGAAATTAGAGATGATGTGAGGGGGATTAAGGGGTTATTTATGAGTGGGAATGCTTAGAGAACGAGTGAACGAAGTGAACGAAGTGAACGAAGTGAACGGAGTGAAGAAAGTGAAGAAAGTGAAGAAAGTGAAGAAAGTGAAGCAGTGAAGCAGTGAAACAGTGAATCAAGTCAACCAAGTGAACCAGTGAACCAAATGAACTTTGTTTCGTAGAGTTCTTCATGTTCACTGCTTTGATATTATCCGTTTCATATCACATCCACAAGACTTTATATATGCAGATCAGAATAAAGGTAATAAGGTGATATTGATTTAAGTAGGTGATGAATTGAAAGTGGATACCTAAGTTAGGTTGTAGAAGAATAGAAATAATACTATACTGTACGTACTCGACGTAGTGTCAATACTCTACTAAAAATGCCGTAGTAATTTATAATTAAGACGGATCTAAAGTGAACCCCAACACTGCCAAAGTGTACCCATGGTCAATTACATTTTTGTCCCTATTGACAGATTCGAACCCCGGTAGTGGAGAAAAATTGAACAATCTCACCAAATCGAATATTTACCCACTCTACAATCGAATATTTACCCACTCTACACACCATGAGTTCAACCCGATATGAAGACGACCTATCACCTAACGTTTCCTCCGAATTAAGCGATGCTGAAGATATTGATGAGGAAGTCCTTGGACTTGAAGATGAAGAAGAATTCGACGCTGGATTGGGACACCAGAGAGGGGCCAACGATGATGACGATGAATCCGATTCGGAAGAAGAAGAGGAAGAAGAATTGGAAGATTTCGATCCAATATCGGAAGATGAAGCAACTTACAAGCTTGAAGATCCAGATGAAATGGATGAGGATTTGGAATTACGCGACGAAGATGATGAGGACGAGATTCCAAGCACAGGGCCAAGGAAGCTCACCCTCAAATTGAGTCCCAATAAAAAGCCAGCTGTCAGTCCAATTAAAAACAGAACAACCCCGAGAGAGTCTAGGAAGAGGCAGTTGACCTTTTATGAAGAAGATGATGAGGTTGATGAAGATTTCAATACACCTAATCCAGAAACAAGCAAAAGAAGAAACCCTGTCTCAGACCCATACCGTAAGAGTACCTTAGATGCGGATTTGATACTAACGGATGAAGAAGTCGAGTATGACCCTCACGCAAACCCCGATGTGTCGAAAATGACAGAGAGGCAGCGGTCTCGATTCTTGGAAGAAGGCAATCCGAACGACAACAAATTCATCGAGCTCACGGATTTGAAAAAACCAAACGGGAAGAAGAAACAGAGTGACGAGGCAATCGCCCTAAGAAAGGCAGAGAGTGCAAGGAGAAGAGAGGATTATAAGAATAAACAAGAAGAAGAGGAAAAAAAAGATACTTTGAATAAGTTACTTAAAAGAAGAGCTACAAAGGCAAGAGGAGATGATGATCAAGATGGTGAGGATGGGTTAGCTGGGAGAGGTGGAGTCAAGTTAAGGAGGCCGGTGTTGGAACATCCAGCGTTTTCCAGGTGGGTCAATGGTAGGTCTGGTTCTGTGTTGGGGTATAATTATGGCGTTGAAGCGGGAGTTTCAGTAATTGCAGAAGTTCCTGGAGCAGCAGTTTCAGAGGCGGTATCGGGGAGTATATAGATTGGACCAGTATAGGAAGAATGGCAGGTTAAGAGTTACAATCGATAACAATATTCTTTTTTTGTATCCTATTTTGGGGTGTATTATCACTTAAGTGTATTCACTGGAGAGTTCAATCGTGTCTTTGACTCAGAGTAAGAGTAAAGTTAATAAAATGCTGGAGTGAGATAATATTAAAAATAAGATTAAAAGTCAATAAACGACAAGATTAAGAGTCAATAACATACCTACGATAATATGCTAGATTAAGAGTCAATAACATACCTACGATAACATGCTACGATTTGATCTGAAGAAATAATAAATACTCCATTCCAAAGCGTTGAAATGACGTTCGTATTATGTGATTCATACACCTTTTTAAGTATTCAATGTAACTCTTTTGGTCCCGATCTTGGATCTTAAGAATTGAGGTCAATTTGGGAGGATCCAATTATATACTTGGATGGCTGTACAACACTCTCAATTTGTACACTTTACTCACTGTATAAAATTATTAATACACTCACAACTATATACACCCAGCACACTCCTACTATGAATCAAGGACCACTCTTGCGCCTTGTCATCACTGGACGCTTACCTAAGCATCAAGGATCTTCACGTGACGAAGATCCTAGTCACAAGTCCAATCACTCTTTATTTAAAGACCAGTTATGTAGACTCCAAAACTTTAAAAAAAGTACCTTACAATACTACTTAACAAGTCACCTAAGTTTGAATCAAGATTTTAGGTAATCACTCGTCTCCCCATGTCTTGATGTGTTAGTATTGCACTTTGGATGTTCCACAATGTCCCAACAATGTCGAAAAAGTAATGTCGGGACAGTGGGCAATCCCAACCCAAATTATCATTATTTTCCTGTAAGAAGTGATACTTAAAACCCTATAGAAGATAATTTCTCAAGTTAACTACTCTTAAACTCCAACTATTCTTAAAAATCGCCCTTTTAGGAACAAATCTGATACCACGATAAATCGAACACCCAGGCGGTGGAAAAAAACAGGTGGGATTCGAAAAAGCGCACTACCCAGCCAGCCAGCAGACTGTAGTTGTTGAAAGAAGTCAGCATTTGAAGAGCTCCGTTAGTCAATCTGGCCATTTTAAAGCTCGTAGCAGGTTCCATTTGAATGAATGGCAACAACGTCAACATGATGAACATGGGAATGAACATGAATGGGTTGAATAATAACCAACAAGCGATCGCAGCTGCATTGATGCAGAACCAGGGGTTCAACAGCACGTTGTCTCAACAGCAACAGCAACAGAACGTCCACCCCAACTCTCAACAACAGCACCCGAATCCGCATCAAAACCCTCAAAATAATCAACAAACCCCCCAGAACCCCCATCAACTGCTTCAACAACAACAGAACCCACAACAATTGTTTGGGCAGAATCCGCCGGTGTTTACATCGGCGGGTGCAAGCACGACGGGTGGTGCCAGCAGTGGGAACATCACCGGGCTTGGAGGACGCTTGATGGTGAACGGCTCTCAATTAAACTCAATGAGTCCCGGCATGAACGGTATCCTTCCACAACAGCAGCAATTGACGCATCAACAATTATTGGCTCAACAGCACCAATTGCAACAACAACAGGCTCACGCACAGGCTCTTGCCCAAGCTCAGGTGCTTGCCCAACAGGGTGGTCTACAGGGACTTCAAGTTGGCCAGACTGGACCAAGGGGACAACTTCCTAATTCCACAACTCAACTAAAAGGTAACGGGAAGGCCAATGGTGGTTTCTCAATGACACCAGCTCCGGTACCTGCCGGGTCTTCAGTTCACAATTCACAAGGCCATACACCCCAATTAAGGCATCAATCTCAGCCGTTTAATATGATGCTGAATCCGCAGCAGGCATCAATGGGAAGTGTAGCACAACAACAAACCCCCATGCAACAACAACAACCAAACCCAATGGGGATGCACCCGCAGATTGGTCAGAAGATGAATGGAGGCTCCCAGGGCGTACCGAATCCACCCGTCAGGTCCGGACTGATTTCGAATGGTTCCCAGATCCCACTCATGCAGAAGAAAATGGGCGGTGGTCCCAACAAAGCAGGTGGGACGCCGGTACTTGTAGCTTCCAATGGGCCATCCAATGGAAGTGGAGGCAATACTCCTGGTCTTTTATCGGCGGGTCCTCCTTCTGGAGGTTCCAATTCGGGTCCTTCTTCAGGACCTCCTTCGGGCAATGCATCAATTGGGAATTCGGGTTTGGGAAGTACAAACAATCCTGGGCTAGCAAATAACCCAGGATTGGGGGGCCAAGTGATGAAATTCCCTGAACAAGAACAACTTCAAAATGATATCAATGCAAGGCTTATTAAGCGCAATCTTGGAAATTCCGGGGTTATACGAATCCTTGATATTATCGAGCAGATCTCCAACGAATCCATGGACAACTTGGTTAGCTTGGAGTATTGGCAGCACGTAGTTCAAGCTTTCTTCCTACCGACTTCTGTTGTACGATTCACCACAGCTCCTACGTTGCCCAACCTTGGGAGCTCGGATTCCGATATCAAGAAAGAAGAAGATGATCGTGACGATCCAGAAGCGCCCATATATAACTTGGGTAACGGCGGGCCTCCTAATGATGCTGCGAGGCAGTTTGAAATTAATCCATCTACGGCACCTCGGTTCTTGGCTGCAAACTTCCAATCTGGTGGGATGCTGCGTAGCACGGTTACGTTACCAGGACTTAAGTTCCAGGTGTTGAACAACGGATGTATTTTCATCATCTCGAGATTGCTGATCCAGTATCTCTACCAGGATGGGCTGATGGCCAACCTTAATGGGAACGTGAAGTTGTTGATGAACCGTGACTTGCGTATAGACTGGATCGATGTCCATTGTTTACATTATCAAGGGTCAATTAGTTTTGGAATGCTTGATCGGAAGTGGAAGCAGAGTCAACATCAACAAGGCGAGAAACGCCAAGCGGAAGAAGACTTCCTCAGTAAGTTATACTCGAACGCCGAAGCGCTCAAGAATTCCTCCAGTTCTGGAATTGGAGAGAATGCGATGCGTGTTTTGAAGGTGAGTGATGTGATGAGTCACTTACGACTGTTAATGGGATTTTCCATGGTTCATGGGATCAATTCGCCAACTAAGGCAATTGAATTGTTTATGACTCAACAACAACAGCAACAACAGCAGCAATTACAACAGCAACAGCTACAACAACAACAGTTACAACAACAGCAGCTTCAACAGGGTATGGCGTTTGCTCCAATGCATGCTGGGGCTGTTTTGAAGAACAGTGTGAGTGCCGCGGGGTCTCCATCACCGGATAATGTGGGAGAGGATAGTAAGGGGGGATTAAAGAAGAGAAAGATGTCTGCGACGATGAGAAAGTAGTGACAAAGAATATCGCATTGGACTAGGCTTGACAAAGAATATCGCATTGGACTAGGCTTGACGGTGGCAAACAATGTAGCGAAACACTGTAGCTATGCCTTTGAGTAGTATATAGCGCAGAATGGACAATTCAGATGTCGATTAATGTAGTGATCCTCAGCGGACTAAATAAGACTGATGAGTGGTGTTTTAATTGAGATTGAAGATTTTCGTCAGGCAAGAGTAGAGATGATGAATGTAGGAGGGTGGAGTGAGATTTATTTGTAGCATAGACATTGACCATCTGAAGTGGTATGCCTCATCGCACTCGCTGGGATTCGAAGCGCGCCGATATGGAAATGGGGTTGGAACGCGCCCAAGCTATATAATACACCTTTAAAGATTTTAATAAGAACGATCTGAGAACCAATATAATGCAAAAGATCCCACTTTCTATAAGAATACGACCGCAGTCATTACGAGATTACATGGGGCAAGACCATTTGGTCAATCCAACAAATGGTCTAATTACCAATTTCATTCGCCTTGGGTACCTACCTTCAATGTTACTTATGGGACCACCAGGTGTTGGAAAGACCACCTTAGCTTCGATTATTGCTAGAGAGTGTGGATATGTTTTTGTAGAGTTTTCAGCTACAGATACATCACTTGATGATTTACGTGATTTATGCAATACTATCAGGAAAGAGAATAGGCGGCGATTGAATGGCGGAAGTAAGGTGCAGACGAATGATAATATAGGAAATGGACATAACTGGTTTGATGATCCTAAAGATGATCAAACTAAGAATAATGATGATCATAATCAAACCAAGAATAATGCACCTAATTTTGAAAGGACTATCTTCAAGGTGGTTGTTTTCATTGATGAAATCCATCGCTTTTCAACAACCCAACAAGACTTCCTCTTACCATTCATAGAGGACGGAACGTTTGTATTTATAGGAGCCACCACTGAACCTAAACGATTACGACTTGCAATTACCTCAAGGTGTCAATTATTTCATTTAAAATCTCATACCGAAAAGGATATTCTAAGAGTAGTGAAAAGAGCAGTTCGATGTAGTAATGTGAGATTTGATGCTGGATGTCTTGAAATGATAGTTCAAAGTTCAAATGGCGACACTCGTAGAGGAATCAATCTTGTGGAAATTGTAACTGCTCTGTGTATTGATGGGGTTGTTACAATGGAACATTTGAAGGAATCTATAAAGACACTTGAATTGTCCAAAAATGGTCTTCAATTTGAAAGAAATGGTCCAATATTAGAGAAGTTATTGGGAGCCTTGAGGGGGGAGATTGATTCTTTATATTTTAATGAGGGTTATGAGAGGCAGGATTATACAGAGGAACAGGGTTTGGATTATTCCTTTCCAAAGACAGACGTTTTGAATACTTCTCCGAAGACAGAAGTTTCGAATACTTCTCCAAAGACTGAAGTTTTGAATACTTCTTCAAACATTGAAGTGAATACATCCTTTCCAAAGACTTCTGATATTAGCATGTTAACAGAAGCTGAGCAGGATGAACTAAGAGATATAGGTGGGCAAGTGAATCAGGACCTTTCAGAAGATTCATATCCATATACTTCAACGCAATCACCATGTACTTCACAATACCCACATACATCACAATCATACCCACATTCCACAACACAGGAAGCACTGCATTCAATTCCTGATGACGATCTTTTCTTGGATACTTTCAAAAGTACCAACTTTGAAGGATACCCAGATTACGTCTATACTCATCAAATGCAAGTATCTGATGATAGCGAATGTGAAGATATTGTTTTAGAGGAGGTAGGTGGAGACCCACCTTCTCCTATAAAGGACTATCCCACTGAAGATTTCTACACAGAAGCTGCCATTTTTTATTTAATAAAACTCTTAGATGGTGGAGAACTTCCGTTATACATTGGCCAAAAACTTGTGATATTTGCAATGGTCTATACCAACGACGACTGCTTACAGAAACTATTGTCTCAAATGACTGTGATGCAACAAACTAAAAGCTTCTTGCCTGTATTGTGTCAATGCATTGAGTGGATCCGTAGACATGTAAAGGAAGTAAAAGGAGAAAATTTGATTGATAGACTTAAGGAACTTAATGAGTATCATGAACAACAGAAAGTTGAAGTGGATGAAGTGGTTGAAGTGGAAATTGATTATTCAGTGGAAGCATTGGAGAAGGTTTTTCTTGTGGAGGAGCAAAGGGCTGTTGAAGTAGCGGTCTTTCCTGTGGAATATGATTTGGGGGACTTGAGAGAGATTTGATTGGGAGTTGAAAGAGATTTGATTGGGAGTTGAAAGAGACTTGATTGGGAGTTGAAAGAGACTTGATTGGGAGTTGAGACTTGAATGGGGAGTTGAGACTTGAATGGGGAGTTGAGACTTGAATGGGGAGTTGAGACTTGAATGGGGAGTTGAGACTCGAATGGGGAGTTGAGACTTGAATGGGGAGTCGAGACTTGAATGAAGTAGGCAAACTAAAAAAGGTTAAATTTTAGATTGTGCGGGCACGAAAGTTCAATGACAGAAATCCTATAATCAGAAGTACCTATTAGTGTTGTATGTATTGTGCTAACTTAAACGACTAACAAGCATGTTGTAGCTGTGTATGGTTTTGACGCAATTTAATATGCGATGCTACCAATAATATGCCACCATTAATATGCTAATCAAATGTCCATTCAATCCTACCTTATATAACGTTCATCAGCAATAAATGCTGTGTAGGCATAAACGCTCCTATGCAAGCTTCAGATTTCTCAACCGCCCTTTTTCGCACAGTTTGCAGCCAAAATTTAAACGCTATGAAGGAACTCAAATTAAATCCACCAGAGCCAGTTCCTTTAATTGAATCCATTAAAGAATCGACAATGGATACAATACCTGTTGAATCGACAATGGATTCAAATGAGAATGGTAGCAATAAGAATTCAAGCTTAATTTTATTTTATAACACGTTAAGTTTCTGTATGAATCAATTCCTGATCTTCTTGACATTCATGGTCAATTTGATTGTCAATTACTTGATTTTTGAAATCATGGTGTTATTTAATATCCGTGATAAAATCAGACTATTGAATTTGGTGGTCTTACATTGTACCTTATGCATTGTTGAATTTTCAGTCATGTTCCATGTTTTATTTCTTAAGTTGATATATTATGTTACAGGTGCTACTACTTCTTGCGGGAGTAATTCTGTTCATAATGCCTTCTGGACAAATGATAATGTTAGCTACGATAGAAACTTCAAGGGAGATGGAACTCATCAGAGTAGTTTGAATTTTCCTGTCCAAGTCTTTCTTGGTGTCTCTAAGAAAGAATCAAAAACACCACCAAGATGGAGGTTTAATTTGAATTTAAAGTTTGGTTTAAAATGGAAGTTTCAGGATACCATAGGCAGAGTGATTAAGGTTGTGGGTACTAGTAAATTGGGTAGTGAAAAGCCAAGTGGAAGTGTTGAACCAAATGGAAGCAAACCTGTTAATAAGATAAATTCTTCAGTGAGTGCAAGTAAGTCCCTTGTGAATTTGCCAGTCAAATGCATGTTTAACAGTCCACTTAAGAGTCCAGTTAAACTGAAAGTCAATTCAGACTCCCCAGTGAAGCTCCATGTTAACTCCTCCACCTCCAAGTCCCCAGTGAAGCTCCACATTAAATCCAAGTCCCCAGTGAAAGTCAACTCCTCCACATCAAACTCCCCAACCAAACTTCCAGGCAACTCCCCAAAAGGTAATTGTGAAACAAAGAACAACCCAATCAAGGTTGAATCACAATTCCGAGGTAATGCCCAGAGTTCAGAAGAGTTCAAGTTGAAAGAATTCAAGTTAAATGAATTGAAGTCAAAAGTTGGCAAAGATGAATTATTTGAAACAACTCCTAACAACGAGTCCAATGGAATTAAATTGAACATTCCCATTCAACCTTGCTCTGAAGATGATTCTAAAGAAAAACCTACGGATGATAAACGGTGGTTCAAACATCCGAGAAAATGGAGCAGATATGATAATTCTGATTTGAGTGGTGGTGATAAAGAAAGAGATCTTGGGGTTAAAATTGAAGGGTCAATCAAAGTTGAATCCAAGTCATTGGAAAGTAATAATGAATCCAAGTCTTTGGAAAGTAATACTGAATCTCACGAAGTTACTACCACTCATAAAATTGAAGAATATCCCCATGAAGGAATGTCTGAATGCATTCTTATACCACCCCAAAATACATCAATTGAATCTTTTGATTCAAAGAGTGAAGCAAGATATCATCGTCTTTCAAGTATGTTTAAGAGGCCAACGTAGTATGGAATTGTTGGTTAATATAATTGAATATAATTGTTCATTAATAGAGCAGAGTTAATAAAATTGTATATTAATTAATATAATTGTACATTATGTATATTTCATAATATATCGGTTAATTGTTTTTTAGTTTTGGCTTCTTAGGCTACTTGCAATCCAAATTGGAGAAGAGTTTGAAATACGCTAAAGTATTATGACTGGAGTGGAAACTAAAGGTCTAACATTGATGATATAAGTTGATATTCTAACATTAATGGTATAAGTTGATCTAACAAGCCTAACATTGATGCTATAAGTTGATATTGATGCTATAAGTTGATATTGATGCTACAAGTTGATATTGATGCTACAAGTTGATATTCTAGCAAACCTACGCTACGCTCCTGTTTGCTACGCTACGCTCCGGTTTGCATGATATTCTAACAAACCTACGCTATGCTCCGGTTTGCTATTTGCTACACTCCGCCGGTTTTCGACTATATTACAATATCTAATTATGCTATCAAAGAGAAATTACGCTCCCTCGTCATGATCATGAGAAAGATATGCAAACCTATTGTTTGTAGCAGATTCAGTTCTTTTGGAGGTTTCCCTTTGGACACCTGGACTACCAGACGACGCTCCCGAACCAGACCTTTGATCTCTGGAAGAACCCAGGTCTCTGTTACCAAAAGATTGGTTTCTTCTAACTTGGTTATTACCACCCTGGTTGGAATGACCAGAATTATTGTTATTATTCCACCCAGATGGACCTCTTGTAGAGTTGGATCTGCTTCCAGAATCACCACCATTTCTCCTTCCATTTCTTCTTTCATTCGAGATCCTTTGTTCTTCCAACCTTTGGAGTTCTGCAGTTCTATGGATTTCAGTCAAAGTCTTTGGACCATCATCATCCTTATTGGACTTCCAACCACGAGTCCTCAATTCAACCAAGTCCAACAACATAAACTTGGATCTGGATGAGATCACATAGTCTCCGTTCAACACTTCATCGATTCTATTGAAGGCAAGTTTCAATGCAGATCTCTTTCTTTCATCAGCATCCAAGTTTGGACCCACTGTTTTGAGCAACTTGGTGAAATTCTCCAAGTTTTCTTCACTAACATCTTGCTTGCAACAATCCTTGATACATACAAATATAACAGAATCATTCAACAAGTGTGCATTGTACAAGTGACCAATGAATTCAACCAAACCAAGACCTCTTCTCTTAGCAGATGCCATGGCATAATATTCATCCGACATCATTTCTGGCTCCAATGGTGTTCCATCTTCATTGGTTGGCAACTTGTCAACCCAACCCTTTTCATACTCGGTTTGACAAGTGGTCAATAAAATACGTCTTGCCAAAGCACCACCGAATGGTGCCTTTCTATCCTCCGTGTCTTCCACAGTCTTATCCTTGATTTCGTCAGAAACGGTGGAAATCAACTTGGCACAGAAACTAGCATACATCTTACACCAATGTGGTTCATCAGTTGCCTTAGCAAACGTCAATGATAGTATGGTTTGAATGGTGGTCAAGTCCTCTTCGAATCTGGTTTGATTGGCAATTCCAACCAATTCATCCGTGATTTCAGTGAACATTTCTAATGTCAACTTATTCAATAACGATTTCACCTTTCTATGGACATCATCAGCACTCAAGAGAATGGACCCATCTGGTGCATATTTCACCTCTTCAGTCTTCTTCTTTGGTGTCCATCTGGTGGCAGATTTCACCAATGGTTTGATTTCTTCAATAGGTATGGTTATTTGCTCAGCATCATATTCATCTTCGTTATTATAATCTCTACCACCTCTCTTAGATTGACCACCCTTTCTGGTAGACTTATCTCTCGATGAACCACCACCAGATACACCACCCTTCCTCTTGGAACCTGATCTGGAGTTTTGTCTAGTCTCATTGAATTGAGATCCTCTTTGGGCTCCACTGCCACCAAATCTTGGGGCCATTCCACCTCCGAATTTGTTACGTGAACCAGAACCAGAATGTGGACCATTTCCACCTTGAGATGGACCGCTTCTCTTTGGCTGGATGTTAATATCAATGATGCCAATCTTCGCCTTGAAAGCAGAATCATTAGGGTACGTTATCAACTTTTGGAATTGCACCAAGAATTGAGGGTCGTATCTATATTTTTTACTTTCCAATCTTCTTTCGGAACTAGGTCCCGTGGTTCCTTCAGGGTATGCAGTGGTGTAGATGTCGTCAATGCCGGCGACAGAGTCCAATCTATCCAAAAACTTGGAGATGGAGAATTTTGTATCGTCATCTTCCTCTTCTTCAGGTTCTTCTTCTTCAGCAGCTTCGTCTGCCACGTCTTCTGTAGTTTCATCCGCTTCATCCGCTTCATCGGCGTCTTCATCAATATCATTTGATTCTTCGACATCAACTTGGGTTTCTTCCAGAACTATTGATTCTGGTTCTACGGTTGGTTCTTCAATATTAACAGGTTCAGCTTCGGATGCTTCACTCTTTGGAACAGAAACTGCTTCGGGTGCAGGTTCAGTCTTTTCAACCACTGTTTCGGGTTTTGGTTCAGTCTTTTCAGCCACTGTTTCGGTTTTTGGTTCAGTCTTTTCAACTACGGGTTCGGTTTTTGCAACTGGTTCAACCTTTTCAACTACAGGCTCAACCTTTTCAACTACTGGTTCAACCACCGGTTCAACCACCGGTTCAACCTTTTCAACTACGGGTTCAGTCACCGGTTGGACCTTTTCAACTACTGGTTCAGCCACCTTTTCAACTTCTTCCTTCAGACCTGCGAGCTTTGCGGCCGCATCCTTTTTGGACTTTGCAGCAGCCTCAGCCTTTTCTCTGATTTTTCTTTTGAATTCTTCAGCTGCAGAAACGGGTTTACTTGAGTCCGAGGCTGGAGTTGCAGGAGTAGGTGCTGGAGTAGTGGAGGTTGGAGTAGCATGTGAATAAGCTGGTTGTGGAGAATATTGAGTTTGTCCATAACTTGGTTGGAAACCTGGTTGGGTAGATTGAAAAGCTTGTGCTTGGTAACCTTGCGGATGATAAGTACCGGGAGCACCTTGCGCACCCGCTTCCGGTGATATCACATCTGAAGCCAGTACCGGGCTTGAGACAGAGCTGTGACTTCCAGCATAAGCATTTGCAAGTCTTTTCTTCTCCTCGAGATCAACCACCTTTCCATCTTTAGTTGAAAGGGTTACTTTTGGAGTTGGTAAGGGATATTGGGGGAGACCATATGGGTTCACAGGATACCCATATTGACCAGCTACAGGATATTGATACCCATACACTTGCTGTTGTTGGTACCCATAATTATTGTAATTTTGTTGTTGCGGGTGTTGTTGTTGGTATTTATTTCCGCCTGATGGTTGATTTGGATTGTACGAGGAAGATGAAGAAGTGGACTTCTTTTGGTACTGTCTGTTATTTCCAGGGACATTTGGTGCGGAATTATTGTTATAGTTTTGTCTACGGTCATAATTCTTATGATCATAGTTCTTATTATAATAAGGTTTGCCTGTACCGGCAGGGGTTGATGGGGTGGTTGAGGTGGTGGAGGAATTGGAACCATTGGAACCATTGCCACTAGTGGAGTTAGTACCACTTACACCGGGGGATACATCCAATGACGGAGTAATCACACCAACCACAGGTTGTTCTGATGAATCAGTCATACTGTTACACGTTCTCAACAAAGGTGAAACTAATCAATCTAGCTCACTTAGCTTGCTAAGGTAAGGTAAAAGGGGTGGGAAGCTGGGTTGTTTCTTGTCCTTGGGGAAAGAAAGAAAGCTGAGAGAATGAAAATTTTTTTAGCACCTTTTTTCTCAGCAGACTCGAAGAGACGGCGAGGTGGTGGGAACTTCCAACCTGGGTTCTTTGCTGCGATTCAAGGTTGCTTTGTTTGGGAGTTGTATGGGGGTTACCTTGGGGGGTTGTGGTTAAGTATGTTTGGTTACGGCTTAAGGAGGTAAGTATAGTGGTATGGATCATTGGTTACATCCGAAGTGCAATAGTTAAATGGGATCAATTTACAGGGCCATTGTGAACTCAAGGGATTATACAGGCAAGATGTTGTATATTATGCTGATGTTTTATAAGGCCAACGTTTTATAGTGGCAGTTCTCGTTCTACTCTTATGGCCGAGGGCAAAACGTTCTATTAATGGCCGAGGGCCAAACGTTCTATTAATGGCCGAAGGCCATTGAAATACATTAATTTTATTAGTGGCCGAAGGCCATTGTAAACTCTTTGGCCGAAGGCCACTATAAATGCTCTACCTTCTATGTGTGATATCTTTTGTATATTTCTATAAATGACTTCGTTTAATGATCATAAGACGTGTATAGATGGCGATAGTTATATGTATACGCGTAGTATTATTATTAATATTTACTTTGATATATACCTATTGACCTGTAAAGAACATATTTAGATTCTAGAACTGAAAGCTTAGATAGACTAGAATTGAAAAGTTCTGATAGACTGTACTGAAAGTTTGAAGACTCTAGCTTTAACTCTTTTGAGAGGTTCTACTATCTCGATCATTTGATAGCTTCTAACTCTCCGGAACTGAAGAAAACTTGTAACTCTCCAGAAAGCCTCTGATAATCTTAACGCCCCCTTCGACATTCAAGACTGAAATATTACAACCCTTAGTCGACTATTACACCCTTACTGTCGCCAATAAACCCACCCACTATACCCCAACATCCCTACTACAACCGTGGTAAACAGATATATAATCAACTTTTCTTTAAATGATTCAACCTGATAACAACTGATGATGATCGCCGAATGGCCTGGAACCAATTCATCTGGTTTCTCCTTAGCTCCTGTTTCTGTATACGAACATAATTCAGGTTCTTCTTCAAGGCAAAACTCCTTGGTACATAGTCCACATTTATCAATTTGTCGTATAATATGCTGGGAATTACATTGACATCGACAATATTGTTGATAAGCCGAGATTCCCAAGAGTAGGAAGACAATGAATTGAAGTTTCATAAATGCTTTGGATGTGTAAGAGGGTCTAAATATTTCGTGTGGGCGAGGGGCTTAACTATTGCAGCTCGGGTGTTTCATTAGGTTTAACTGAATAGCAGAAAGATAACTTGGGAAGGTTTGATATAGCCTGGGAAAACATAACTAAGAAGTGAAGTATGACGAACACAGCTTGGGAAAACATAACTAAGCACTAAAATATAGCTAGCACGAGGGAAAATATGACGAACGCAACTTGACAACTTGGGATATTTTGATCATAACTGAGAAAATGAGCTTAACAACACTAATAAGCTTATGGTGTTTTAATAAATTAGTTCAGTTTTATAATCTTTAAAGCTTGTGATGATTTATAATCCCCAGTTTGCGTCAATGTTCATTATTGGCTGCAATATTTAAACTTGGGATCCGACTTTCAAAAGTAAGAAGCTAAGTATTGGAAATAATTTGAGATCTGGGTTTAAGATCTCTCTCTCTCTCAAGACTTTAAATGGTTATTGTAATCTTCAGCAATTAACAAACACTCTTCGGTAGACTTCCTGCTGGATAAGAAACTTTCAAAGTATGAAGTTACCTTAGTAAACTTATAAAGAATAAAAGACTTACCTCATTAAATCTATAAAGAATGAAATAATTACCTCATTAAATCTATAAAGAACAAATGACTTACCTCATTAAATCTATAAAGAATAAATGACTCACCTAAACTTATAATATAGTTTAAAAATTGTCTTTACAAGCCCATATTAATGGTTACACGCTCACAGCTTAAGAGTCAATAAACACTTCCCTCCCTTCAGAATAAAAGTCACTTTTTGAAGCTTTCGCACCAAAACAAAATTAACAGTGGCGAACTTAGTAACCACCATGACCACTGTTGAAAAACCATACATCCATGAAGGAGGGATCAGACCCTACTTTGAGCAGCAGATCCAAGATGCCGAGATCCGGATCCAACAAACCACTCAAAACTTGCGTAGATTGGAAGCTCAACGTAACAAATTAAACACCAAAGTACGTCAGTTGAAAGATGAATTGAGGTTATTACAAGAACCCGGTCTGTATGTAGGGGAAGTGGTCAAAGTAATGGGACTTAAGAAGGTGTTGGTGAAGGTACACCCTGAAGGGAAATATATTGTTAATATCACCAAAGATATTGACATCAAGAAGTTGACTCCATCGTTAAGAGTATGTTTGAAGTCGGATAGTTACGACTTACACAAAATTTTACCCAACAAGGTGGATCCATTGGTTTCATTGATGATGGTTGAAAAGGTTCCTGATTCCACCTACGATATGGTAGGTGGTTTGGATCAACAGATCAAGGAGATTAAGGAGGTGATTGAGTTGCCTGTCAAACATCCCGAACTTTTTGAAAGTTTGGGAATTGCACAACCAAAAGGGGTCATTTTGTATGGTCCTCCAGGTACCGGGAAAACTTTGTTAGCGAGATCGGTTGCTCACCATACTGAATGTAAGTTTATTCGTGTAAGTGGGTCTGAATTGGTCCAAAAGTATATAGGAGAAGGTTCTCGTATGGTTCGTGAGTTGTTTATCATGGCCAGAGAACATGCTCCATCCATCATCTTTATGGATGAAATTGATTCCATTGGTTCTTCTCGTGTAGAAGGTTCATCCGGGGGAGATTCCGAAGTCCAAAGAACCATGTTGGAATTACTTAACCAATTGGATGGGTTTGAATCTTCTAAAGATATCAAAATCATCATGGCAACAAATAGATTGGATATCTTGGATCCAGCTTTGTTAAGACCAGGTAGAATCGATAGAAAAATCGAGTTTCCAGCTCCAACAGTGGCTGCAAGAGCAGATATCTTGAAGATTCACTCCAGGTCGATGAATTTGACAAGGGGAATTGACTTGAAGAAAATCGCTTCCAAGATGAATGGGTGCTCGGGGGCTGATGTCAAGGGGGTTTGCACTGAAGCTGGGATGTATGCTTTAAGAGAGAGGAGGATTCATATTACCCAGGAGGATTTTGAGTTGGCCGTTGCAAAGGTGATGAATAAGAATGATGAGGGGGCTGTTAGTTTGGCAAAGCTCTTTAAGTGAGCGCGCATCTTTGAGCGCAGCGAAAAGATCACATCCATGTGTGAATATGGGCCGTGTGTATGGGCCATATGTATGGGCCATTTGTGATTTGTCTGTAGTAAATGTGCCATGGTAAATGTACAATTTGTGGTAATTAATGTGTACTGCCATAATAGTGTGTACTAATTGCCCAATAATGTGTATGCCCCAATGTGTACTTATGCCCCAATGTATACTTAATGCCCAATAAAACTGGGGCACCTGAAGTTATCAATCACTCAACGGAAATAGTATTAAAATATATCAGGTATGTTGTAGAGTAGATATGTTAATTCTTACTTAGGTGGAGGACCAGACAACTGGCCTACGGCCAGTGCCATCAAATCGCCTTCGACCTGGCCTTGGCCTGTAATGGCCTGCGGCCAGTGCCATGAATTGGCCTTCGACCTGGCCTTCGGCCTGTAATGGCCTACGGCCAGTGCCATCAATTCGCCTTCGACCTGGCCTACGGCCTGCGGCCCATCAATTCGCCTGTCACATGACCACACTACGCACACGTAGATCGCATCTGAAATTCAAACCAGACCTGACAGGTGTCAAACATGATCATAAATCTCATCTGGCCACTCCTAGCCTTTACTACAACTGTATGTGCGACCCTACTTCAAGATATCAATGCATTAAACGAGCTTTACTCAACAGAAGGTCCTACGAACGAAGTTTTATCTCAATATGAACTTGTATTGGCATCCCTTCGTAGGCAACAAAGCACTGAATCGCCCGAAGTTTTGGCTGCACTTCCACAACTACACCTTAAGAAGGCTTTGATTGAACTTACCCTCAACAAGGAAGCACTTGCTTTAGAAGATCTTAAAAAAGTATTGGAGTTGGAACCAACAAATAGAGTTGCGAAAACCAAGTTGGTTGATCTTCTCCTCAGTAAAGGGAGCTTTGAACAGTTGGCGCCGTTTTTGAAAATAGGTGAAGATGACGCCATCATGGGCAAAATCCAGGTTTGGGATTCCTCCATGTATAATGCCCAAAAATTCTTTAGTGATAAGGATTGGGTGCGGTGTATTGAAGAGTTGGAACAACAGGTTTTTCCTTTAACTCCCAATAGTTATGGTGCTGTTGAATTACATTACCGTGCACATGAAGAAATCTTCAAGCAAGGCGATCCTTATGTTAAGGTGGGCCATAGTGACTTGGCGCTCAACAAAGTGCTTATTGGTGATATTTCGAAATTACTTAAGATCCAACCAATGAGCGACATTTCTTTGTACCTGAGATTAGCCAATTTGATTCTTTTTACCGAAGGTAGATTTGAAAGTGCAAAGAACACGGTGAAGGTGTGTCTTAAGATTAATAATGAGTACAAGCCATGTGGAGATTTGTCCAAGTTCTTAACCAAGATCCTGGATTTTGCAACGGTCTTGCAGGATATAGGCCAGTACTATAACACACTCGAGAGTCCGATTGAAGAAAATGTCGGGGAACCGAATGTAGATTTCGCCTGGGTTGAGGATTTCTTGTTCAATCAAGATATCAAAGCTTCTAAATCGGAATTGCGTAAACTAAAAAATGTCAATAATAATTTCGAGTACTTGGTTAATAAAGTGGCTACGTTTTGGTCAGGATCAAAGTCTACTACGCCTCCACATATTTTGAAATTCACTCAAGACTTGAACAAACTTGTTTGTGAGGCACTGGTAAGAGGTAACAAAAGTTCAGCAAAACTCTGTGCTAAAGTTGATGACCAGTTTTTCCCAAAGTTTGTTAACCAAATCGACAAGCTCTTTAAGCAGCAGAAGTTTGGTGAAGCAAAGAATTTGATGGACCAATTCGGCGTCAATGTGAAGAAAACCCACCTTTTCAGGGAGAGGTACGTCCAAATCGAGCAATTTGAACAGCAACAGCAACAGCAACAACAACAACAGCAACAGAGGCAATGGCAACAACAACAACAACAACATCAACAGCATCAACAGAGAAACCAGAAACCAGCCAAGGACTACTATAAGATTTTAGACATTTCGCGCGATGCAGATGAACGGACGGTGAAGAAGGCCCATAGAGCGCAAACTTTGAAGTTCCATCCTGACAAATACAAGGGCACAGATTTGACTGCTGATGAGGCGGAATCGAAAATGCAAGAGATCAACCAGGCTTATGAAGTGCTATCCAATAAAGAGTTGAGAGAGAGGTTTGATAGAGGAGATGATCCAAATGATCCTTCTGGAGGGAGACAGCAACAACAACAGCATCATCAACAGAACTTTGGTGGTTTTAATTTCGGAAGGAATTTCGGAGGCAATTCATTTAAATTTGAATTCCATTGATTCAACAGGAGCGCAGCGAGTGTTGGAAGAGTACATAATGAAGAGTGCAACCGTAAAGTTGAGAGTATAATGAAGAGTGCAAAGTACAGTTGAGAGTATAATGAAGATTGCAACGTACAATTGAGAGTATAATGAAGAGCAGGTGCGTACATCCATTGGGTTGGGGTTTAATTTGAGTGATTGGAATATGGGGAATTTATTTAGTGATTGGAATATCGGGAATGAGTGAGTGGTATCGCTCGAATTCCCTAGTGGATATATAGAGGGGTTAAGTTACTTGTCACTAGGAAATAACTAGAGTGAATATGTAGTAATTTATTGTCTATTATATAATGTAGAATTGGGGAAGATTTAAGGACGTACATGGGGGACACAGGCAACATGCTGTGGAGGATGCAAAATTACAATATTCACCTAATGTTCTATTTAGACAATATGTGGAGAGTCCTGATGATCTCTCCAAAGGTCATACGAGCCTACAACTTGATAAGACATTTACCACAAAACCAAATGCCGTTTATTGTGTGGTCAATACAGTGGTGAGTCAGAGTTGAGAAGTGTGGGAATTCCAGCCATAGTTGTGGCGAGATTTAAAGAGCCCGCGGTGACAATGTGCGATATATAAGCAGGAAGTTAAATCATATATCTGACTAGAAAACCTGCCTTACAGAAGTACGTTTGACCTCCTTATCACTCGTAAAATGGGGAGTAGTAAGGGAGCGCAGTCGAACATTAGACTCTTTGAAGCTATGAGTAGGTGGAGGTTTCATCTACAATACATAAGCAGGAAGTTTCTTAAATATATAAGCAGGAAGTTCTTAATACACAAGCAGGAAGTTCTTAATACATAAGCAGGAAGTTTCTTCAATACATAATCAGGAAGTTCTTAAATCATACATAAGCAGAGGTATGATTGTACTCTCCCGCATTTGGATACTTTCAACCCAAATGCGTCCTTTTGTAAGCCGATAAGACTCCTTACATAAGCCAACTCCCCTTACATAAGCCAACTCCTTACATAAGCCAGTATATAAAGCTCGCCCGTCTCAATTGGCAAACCCACCACTCCTTATCATGAAGTTCAGCATCATTCTCACGTTAGCGGTTGCTGTGAATGCCTTTAAATTCCAACAAACTGTTTTACAGAACGAAATCGAAAACCAAGTTGAAACCTTGGACTTTGAAACTTATAATGCATTACCACAAATAGAAACCGAAGCAATCCAATCACTTATCAATAAGGCTGGATTGGAAGAAAAAGCTGAGCAATTGTATGCGATTGCTCAACGTAGTGTTAAGAAATTCGGTCACCCTACTAGAGTCATTGGATCTCAAGGTCATTGGGGTACTATTGGATACATTTTAACAGAATTAAGCAAACTTCATGGGTACTATAAATTCCATACTCAAAAGTTCCCAGCATTGGATTCCAAAGTGAATTCGTTTTCTTTGTTGATTGATGGAACCAAACCCAAATCATTGCTTGCACTTGGGTTAACTCCACCTACCAAGGACGTTCAACCTGTTCATGGACCACTTGTGTTGGTTAAGAATTTTGGATGTAGTGTGGATGATTTTTCACATTTGACTCCTGGTTCAATTGTTCTTATTGAACGTGGAGAATGTGCATTTGGAGTCAAGTCTTCCAATGCAGGGTTATCTGGTGCTTTAGGTGCGATTATTTATGATAAGGATCCATTACATGGAACTTTAGGTACTCCTAATGGAGATGAAGTTGCAACTGTTTCAATCACCACCAAGGATGCTCAACCATATATTGATCAACTTTTATCAAATAGCACCACTCCAATTGATGTTACTTTGTATGTTGATTCTTATGTTAGAACCATTAACACTATTAATATTGTTGCAGAAACTACTTTCGGAGACCATGATAATGTTGTTTTCCTTGGAGGACATTCTGATTCTGTTACTGAAGGTCCAGGGATTAATGATGATGGATCTGGGTCGATTTCTTTATTGGAAGTTGCTCAACAATTAACCAAGTTCAAAACAACCAATGCTGTTAGATTTGCTTGGTGGGCTGCAGAAGAAGAAGGATTACTTGGAAGTGATTATTATGCCAGTTCTTTAACTCCTGAAGAAAATTCCAAGATTAGACTTTTTATGGATTATGATATGATGGCCAGTCCTAATTATGAATATCAAATCTATGATGCTAATAATGTGGACCATCCAGATGGTTCTGGCAATTTGAAAGATTTATATATCGATTGGTATACAAGTCATGGTCTTAACTATTCTTTGATTGTATTGGATGGTAGATCTGATTATGTTGGATTTCTTGATCATGGTATTCCTTCAGGTGGTATTGCTACTGGTGCAGAAGGTGTAAAGACAGTAGAGGGTGCTGAAAGATTTGGTGGTAAGGCTGGAGAATGGTTTGATCAATGTTACCATCAATTATGTGATGATTTGACAAATGTGGATTATGAAGCTTGGATTATTAATACCAAGTTGATTGCTCATTCTGTTGCGACGTATGCTCATAGTTTTAAGGGATTTCCAGAAAGAGAGGCTTCCAGTGTGGGTATTAAGAGTGCTAAGGAGGGTTATAAGTATCATGGTCCTGTTTTGGTGGTGTAAGAGCTTTGAAGTCCCGCAGGGACTTTGGCTGTTAAGGAGCTGTTATGTCCCGAAGGGACTGAAGGTTGTTTTAAGGAGCTCTTAAGTCCCGAAGGGACAAGTCCCGAAGGGACTTTGAAGGTTGAAGGAACTCTGAAGGTTGAAGAACTTTGAAGGTTGAAGGACTTTGATGGCTAGCTTTTGAAGGAGCTTTGAAGTATTTTTGAAGGAATTTGAAGGATTTTTCAAGTAACATTTAAAGATTCTGATAGAATAATTGAACCGATCTGAGAACATCTGAGAAAATAAATAGTTATGGCTTATAGAATGCTACAGCTTATTGAAAAAATATGATTCGCGTATGGCTCCATAGTTGGAGGTTATATAACGTATGAAAGGATATAATGAAGGGTAATGATCCACACTCCATATTAAATAAGGTCATGGAGAAAATGAGGAATAGAAGGATGATGAAAATATAAAGAAATAGAGGATGAAAATATAAAGCAATAGAAGGACTTGGTTGGAAATATAAAGTGATGAAAGGACTTAGTTGAAAAGAGAAGGTGATAAAAAAGAATAAATTGGATTCCAAATTTGCAGCCATGAAAGTGTCCGAGTACATTCAAGTGACTTCACAAATTATAGTTAACCAATTGCTAATATAAAAAACCAATCAATTCTCAACTCTGATAAATACTCCTCATAAAATGATAATTACTCTATGGAATGATACTAAACGCTAAAGGTAATCTGTTTATATGGATACTTACAAGACATCTAAAGTAAAACCTATCTTGTCACAATCACAAGCAATTATGGAAAATGAACTAGAGCTGATAAATTAGGGAGTAACCCAACGCTCAACATGGGAGTATGAGCACTCATTTGTATGTGCATCCAATATCCCTACACATAGCACCAATAAGAACACCTCTCAACAAATCAGCTTTAATTTCTAGTTGAATACACTGTCGTTGTAGAGATTCACGAGATGAACAGAGGCATTGGGACTTAGGGAGCTTTTTTTGTGGGTAGTAATGGAAGAAACAAGAAGTGAGTAAGTAATGGAAGAAAGTGAGTAAGTAATGGAAGAAAGTGAGTAAGTAATGGAAGAAATGAAGTGAGTAAGTAATGGAAGAAAAATAAGGAAGTGGGTAAGTAATGAAAGAAATATGTAGGGCTAATGAAGCCTTGTGTGGGAAGAACCCCACTGCTTTACTTTCGCCCCCAAATCTCCCCCACACCCCATGGGGTACATTTCTAGTATAAAACCAACCAAATCAGCGGCTTATCTAAATCACCCAAATGGCGATTGTATTAAGACTTGGAGCCATCGGCTATTCTCATGCCAAATGGACTGAATTATCCAAAATTGCTACTGTTATTGAATGTGCTTCTGCCAATAGAACTGAGTTCTTCAAGGACTTGCAAAGCAAGTACAAGGACATTACCCACATTGCACGTACTTTCGATAGTATTGAGCAAACTGGTAGATTTGATGCTGAATTGGTTTCTCATTTACCAAAGGGATTGATTAGTATTAGTCATTGTGGGGCTGGATATGATCAAATCGATGTAGAACCTTTGACATCAAGAAAGATCCAATTATCCAATGTCACGGAACCGGTTGAAGGACCAACCGCCGATACCGCTGCATTTTTGGTTTTATCCACATTACGGAATTTCCAACAAGGACATCAATTTTTAATTGATGGTAAATGGGGTAATGGTCCTCTTTCGGTACCTATTGGTAGGTCCCCAGAGGGTAAAACCGTTGGAATCTTGGGAATGGGAGGGATTGGACGTGCTATTCGTGATAGATTGAAGCCTTTTGGGTTTTCCAAAATTATTTATTATAATAGAAGTAAGCTCAATGATGAATTAGAAGGTGGAGCTGAATATGTTTCCTTTGATAAATTGATCTCGGATTCTCATATCATTTTAATTAGTGTACCTTTAAATGCTAACACAAGACATAGTATCAATAAGGATGTGATTTCGAAAATGAAGGATGGTGTAATTATTATTAATACAGCTAGGGGTGCAGTTATTGATGAGGCCGAATTGACTTCAGCTTTAAAGTCTGGTAAAGTTGGATCTTTTGGTTCCGATGTTTTTGAATTCGAACCAAAGGTTTCACCAGATTTATATAATTTGCCTAATGTGGTTAGTTTGCCACATTTGGGAACTTATACTTCTGAGGCAAGAAAGAATATGGAAGATTGGACTATTGAAAATGTTATTCAAAGTGTTCAGAGTGGGAAGGTGAAGAGTATTGTTCCGGAGCAATATAATGTGGAGTTTTAAGTGGAGTTGATGGGATAAGAGTAGAGATGATGGGATAAGAGTAGAGTTGATGTGAACAAGAATTAAGTTGATTTCATAACAAGAATTGATGTGATTTTTTAACAGGAATAGGTTGATGTAATTTCTTATCAAGAGTAGAGTTGATGATTAAACTATCAAATTAAAGTGTTGACTCTTCAAATTAAAGAGTTGAAGATTTAAGGAAGTTTTATAGAAGTGTTGAAGTTGTTGCTTAAATTGACTAAATTTTGAAGTTGTTGCTTAAATTGACTAAATTCTTTGAATTAACCAACTAAAGTTTAAATGGATTGACAGTACCAATGAACACCAATTCATCCGTGGGACTTTGTAGGTGCATTTCCCACTGATGGGTGATTCTTCATGGTTTTACCGTTCATATGTTATTAACCTGCTAAAGTATGCTCAATCTCCTTAACCTGCTAAAGTATGCTCAATCTCAACCTGCTAAAGTCACTCAATCTCCTTATCCTACTACGTCACCCAATTCCCTACGTTCACACGCACGACAAATGAATATCAAATCTAGAGCCTTTACAAATCCGGCCACTGTAGGCCCATATGAACAGAATACACCCAATATGATTGAATATGATTAGATATATGATTAGAATTAGAATGAATTAGAATGAATAGTGAATTATTTTTCTTTATCTCTTACACCTTTTTTTTGATAAGGATACACTCTAAGGCTCACAACTATGTCGATAAGTATATTGATAATATTAACTAACTTGTGTTTATATTTATTCTATGTATATATTAAATTCTGTTTATAATAACTTATCGTGAGTTCACACAACCTCGTGTGAATCGTTTCGGCACATGCTCCTGCACCCCGATCTCGGCTCATTAAACAAATTTTTCAACTACACTTGCTAAACATGGAACATCAACTCCAGTTCTTACCTAAGGACGACAATGAGATTGATTACGAAGCATTACCTCAAGGGGCCTCATTAACGGCACATTTGGTAGCTGGAGCTTTTGCCGGGATTATGGAACATACAGTCATGTTTCCAATAGATAGTTTAAAGACACGAATGCAAATGGCAGGCAATGCTGGAATACCGCTTACAGCATCTCCACTCACAAGCACCATCACTGCCACCTCAGGTGTTGTATCGCTGATTTCCAAAATCAGTGCCAGTGAAGGAGCATATGCTCTTTGGCGAGGTGTTTCGCTGGTCTTCCTTGGTGCGGGGCCTGCCCATGCAGTCTACTTCTCCGTCTTTGAAGCCACCAAAACGGCATTGGTCAATACAATCACCACCCTGCCTCATTCAAATAAAATCGTCACCGACGAAAACCATCCTCTCATTGCAAGTTGTGCTGGGATAGCTGCCACCACGGCTAGTGATGCCCTCATGACCCCATTCGACGTTTTGAAACAACGAATGCAAGCATACACTTCAACCACTTCCAAGAGAAGTGTCAAGTTGGCAGAAATGGCCTTGGATGCATACCGTAAAGAGGGCTTTGCTGCCTTTTATGTATCGTACCCAACAACATTATTCACAAATATTCCTTTTGCAGCCTTGAACTTTGGTTTCTACGAATACTCGCTGCTGCTTTTAAACCCAACAAATCAATATAATCCTTATTTACACTGTGTTTCAGGTGGAGTGGCGGGTGGTATAGCAGCTGCCTTAACGAATCCATTTGATTGCGTCAAGACAACCTTGCAAACAAGAGGTATAACTCAGAATGAAAACTTGAAGTATGTGAATGGGTTCAAAAGTGCTGCCCGTGCATTGTATCGTGAGGGTGGTTGGCGTGCATTTACAAGAGGATTAAAACCGAGAATTATCTTCAATGTTCCAAGTACCGCAATCAGTTGGACTGCTTATGAGATGGCAAAGGAGATTTTATTACGTTAAGTGAGATGAGAGAAGTCTTAGGACATTTAATTCCAAATCACTTGTACTTTGAAGTATCAAGTTACTTTGCTATCAAGTAATTACTTATACTTGCTTCATATCAAGTAATTACTTATATTTGCTTCATGTCAAGTAATTACTTAAACTTGCTCCATATCAAGTAATTACTTATACTTGCTCCATATCAAGTAATTTTACTTATCCTTTAAGGTGTTTGACAAGCCCAGACATCCTTACAAAGTTGTAGCCAATGCAGTTCACACTCATTGAAGACTCATAAACATCAACGAAAATAACGACAAGGTATTGAAGTTCCAATGAGAGATTTCAAGAATGCCATAGCTAATAAATAGTGGGGTTGAAACTCACCGTTCTGTATATATTTTAAACGACCTATGGCTTGTATATATACATATATATTAGATTATATGGAGATGTAGAGTGAGCGAAGCTGTTGAGTTCCGAAGGAACTCAACAGAATGGTGAATGCTGTTTTTGATTCAGAGCTTTGCAAGATAAGCGAACCCAAGAGGCCTGTAAACGGTGCCAAGCGTGCAAGTGGTACGGCTGTAGAGGAACAGGCATCCTCGACATCTCTCTTGACTACGAGGCGAGTGCCTGCACCCTCTCATTTAAAAGAGATGAGATCTCATGCTTTAAAAGCAGAGAGATGATTGGAAGTTGAAAGTGCGCAAGCATTGGTAAAGCAATTGAGTAGTACAACTCGCAAGTCGGGCAAGCATTACGACTTCTTCATGGAGATTTTGGCCTTTTGAGAGTGTCCTTTCACACTTTACTCGATACAATTCATTGAGAATTGGCTCAGTATTAAGCTAATGTGTCAATATCCTTGAATCAGAGAATCAATGATACTCATAAGTTTATCCAATTTCACTCACAAGTCAATGAGTTCATTGTCACTCCTAAGAACTTCTTATCCAAATCATTCAAAGGCATTTGAACTAGCTCCACTCCATATCTACCAGAACATGCGATATGGTTCCTATTTAAAACCTCAAGCTTCGCAAACCTATTCCTCAAGCTTCGCAAAAGTGGTTCACAATCCAGTGATATTCTGCATTGTAGTAACTGAGGCAAACGGCTATCAATGGGTGATCATTACTTCACTATACATAATCATCAGCTAGTCTGGGCTATTACGTAGTACTCTCATGATCTCTCTTTCAAATTAAATACTCCGGTCATAGTTGCCATAAAACGTATTATTCTCATCCACCTTACAATATCCTATGGGATAACTTCTGAGCAACGAAGGAAAAGATCACACATGAACCAAGAAATCCCAACAAATGAAAGAACGCTCTTCTTGAATACAGCCTCTCCTCTTCTTCTGTCCTAAACGATGTGAATATCCTTCTGATACTTGCAACAATCATTGTGTAGGGGTTGGTTTGTTTTTTTGACATGTATTCGATTTTAAGAGCTGGACCCAACCTAGGTAGGAATCGAACCTGGAGAGATTGAAAAAGTTGGGAAGAGCTAGGAATGACAGGAGAAGTCAGAGGCGATCCTTAAGTGAAACTAGAACTTTACATATCTCTTCAAAACCCTACTCGTGGTTTAGTTTTGAATAGTGATTGTAGTAGAACAATTTATTCCTTCATCATCTACACCTACAATATAGCGATGGAAGGAAGTACAAGTACAAACTCTATGGAATGATTAAAAAGAACCCTCAACGAAAAAAGAACCCCACTCATAACAATGATCGGTATCGGGTACTTACAATGTAAGTTCGCATATTGCACTCAACAGCCCTTCCTCATATGAAGAACCAACCATCCGCAGTGCCTTCCCATGAACGTCCGAAAACGTTCTGATTTCTGATGACACCGCCCAGCGTTTGCACGCCAGGAGCTCTCAAGAGCATTTCTTACCATTACTGGTGGATGGAGAGAACCACCGAATTTCCCACCCGCATTGAAGTTGACTTGGAAGTCCTGATGTTGACGGGTAAACGCGAAACGTTACGAGAAGAGTTGGAACGGTTATGCCATAGGCACAGTTCTGAGAAAAAAGTCGTCATTTGAGGTGTTATTAATGTCGGTATTACGTAAGCATTCCCAGGTTGAATGCCACGGTTGAATGCCTCTTATGTCAAGAAGCTTTCCAAATCAAGGACTTCACACGTCATCATTTCGTTTCATGTGCATCCACTAACCTTATCTGGATCAACCTTGGATTAGGTCACCTTCCCCGTAATTTTGAAAATTTAATCTGTTGCTATTTTCATAGCCCCAAAA
>JAJMER010000031.1:0-106321 GCA_030574295.1 Kodamaea arcana
AAGGTGGTGTAACCATAGGGTTACCTGGTATATAATTATCAGCATGACCCATAACATTAGGCAGTTGGGTGGAGTGGGAGGTGGAGTGGCAGTGGGAGGTGGGAGTGGAGGTGGGAGTAGGAGGTGGGGGGGTGAGTTGAGGATGTTATTTTTAGCTCTTATTTAGGACTAATTAGTTGCATTATCTAGATGATCCATGCATAATAGAGTGAGGCTATGTTTGCTTGGTTGGCTATGGTGAGTTCTTTTTATCAGGCTAGATTTACTAAATATGACTAAGTAGTTGAACACAAGGTGTATTGGATATTTTTAACATAAATGACCTTTGGGAGGGATAAGGGAGAATTAAGGGAGAATTAAGAGAGAATTAAGATCAATGATGATATATTAAGATGATGGGTAAGATGATTAGGTCTAATATGGTCTGACTTATTTAAATTTGCACAGATTAATATGACGTCCCTCCTTAATATTAGTGGTAATTTTACTACGACCTCGTTAAATTAAGCGATCCGTCGTTAAGTTTAGTGCGATCCTCCTTAAGTTTAGTGCGATTCCCCTTAAGGTTAGTGTGAATTCCCCTTAAGTTTAGTACGTCTCCCCCTTAAGTTTAGTGTGAATTTTACTCCAATTCTACCCTCCCTCGTTAAGTTTACTCCAATTCAACCCTCCCCCTTAAGTTTACTCCAAATCCCTCCTTAAGTTTACTGCTCCTCCTTAAGTTTATTCCAACCTCCCGCTTAAGTTTAGCGCCAATCATCCCTCCTCCTTAAGTTTAACGCCAATCATCCCCCTTCTTAAAATACCTCATTAAACCACTGCCACCCCCTTAATCAGTACAACCACCAAACCTTAAACTACAAAAATAAAGTACTAATGAGACGTAATAGAGATGGCTCAGTAGAAGTTAGAGCATGGCTACACTTTGTTTGAATGTAATTTGGGTGTGTCTTCCTTATTAAACTGGGGGTGTTTAGTGGAGGTGAATGCTTCCTAAAGGGACAGCGTAAAAGGGACTGGGAGTGTATGGGAGTGTCCGGAATTCACCTCGACTTTTCCATAATCCTTTACCCACCTTCACCCACCTTCACCCACCTTCACCCACCCATCCTACACCTTCATAGCCTCAATATAGCCTCCCCCTTCCCCTACACTCTTAAAGCTCGGCCCATTCCCGCCAAGTCCGCCAAGTCAGCTTAGTCAGGATCATAAGCCCCAACTGGTCATCCATTGTAAACTGCAACTCCTTGATAGGAAGTCATCTTTGTATGACCAGAATGAAGTGACGTATTGGATTACAAATAAGGTGGACATTCAAGTGCAAGTGAGTGTCAAGTGGAGTGATGTAATCCTTCCTAAAGTGGAATTATTTCCTAAAGTGGGATTACTGAAAGAGGGAGAAGTGATCAGCTACAAGATGAAGAAGGTGATCAATTTTAAAGGAGATCAACTTTAAAGGAGATCATTTGAACATACAGAGTAAACATTTGAATGGAAATCATTCAAGTCATGAATCAAGTCATTGAAGTCAGAATGCTTTTTAAAATTATACACTTAGAGATGACGTGAAGATGCAAAACCTAAAAGGGAAATACCTAATAAGGAAATATTACCAAAAAGGTAAATGGGGTAAACTGTTAATGTAACTTGCTTGAATGGACTGATTATTGGGACTACCGAGTGTAAAGATGAGCATAAAGCTGCACTTTCTGCACTTTCTACTTTCTGCACTCTCTGCACTTTCAACACTTTCACTTTCACTTCGATTCAAAGACAAAGAATTAAACTAAGCAATGCAAATGCCCTTTCTAATCCCAAAGATGATGCCGAGTTAGAAGAGGAGCTCAGTGTGTTACTTGAGGAGCTTCTTAAAGTTGTGTTGGCAGGATTAGCACTGGTTGTGTTGCTGGTGCTGGGGGTAGCGCCACTTCTTGTGCCAGTTGCGATAGTTCTACTTGCGACAGTGCCACTTGCGACAGTGCCACTTGCGACAGTCCTTGCACCAGCACTAGCGCCAGCGCTAGTGCTAGCGCTGGCCTGACCAACACCAACCTCAAAACCCTCCAAATCAAATACCAAATACAAAGATCGTAAAACATTAAGACCAAGAGTACTTTGAGCCGTACGAGCCTTTGCAACTATATCAAGCCTACAAACCCCCTTTGAAATTGGAGTAACAAGGTTTGAAAGTGGTAAGGAAAACGATTCACCCCCAAAGGTGAGATTGACCATTGTTTTATCTGATTGAGCTGGGCAATTAAGAGTATAACCTGAAGAAGATGAAGAAGCACCCAAAGCTAAGGCAATTGTTACAACATCATTTTCTTCTAAATAAGTGAATGAAGATGCTGTGTTTAGGAGGACTTCTTGAGAACCTACTACTTTTTTACCTCCAATATTAATATCATCAAGTAAAATGTTGAAAGTTTGATTATTTGTGATTTTTAAAGTAACCAATTGTCCTAGATACTTTGTATGATCAATTTCACCAAATAACACCGTTCCAGAATTATCATTAAGAAATAAGGAATATGAAGCTTTTTGAATGATCCCAGCATTCTTTAAACGAATTGGTAGGTTTTCATATTCAATTGAAGGTTTATTGAAAGTTGTAAGTTCATTCCCAGGTAGTCCAAGTCCAAGGATTCCTTGAGTTAAAGTTGAGATGTTGTAGACTGCAAAGCTGAAATTGTCAAGGGTGATTCCAGCAATTTCAATAGTATCAGTTCCCCAAGTTGCAACTGTATTGGTTGCAAATCGACTTGATGAGGTGATGTAGGTATTATTTGATTTGAATGTTGATGATGAGGTATCGAATGTTCCAAAGGTTGTACAATCGTTGGATCTAATGTGATGGTTGGGGATTTCTTTGAGATCTTTGGGAGTTTTGGTAACCTCAACGTCAACATCCAACTTCATCCTAGACATGGCTAAACATTCAACATTCGATCCAATTAATAATAAATCACTACTTGAAATATCGATTGTTACTTGAGAAATCTCCCTTTCAGATCCAATTGCTATTTCTGCTAAAAAGACACTTGCACCATTCTTGATATCTAATGATATTCCATCTCTTTTCACTATACTATCTTTTTGATGTATTTGAAATTCTAATGATAAACTGGCATGTACTGAATATACTAAACTGGTGAATATTATCCTGTTAAGTTTCATTTGATGGTTTATGTTGGATTTGTTTTGTATTATATAGTGCCCTGCTGTGTGGTGGACGCTGGATTACGTCACGGAAAAGTGAAGACATTTCCGGAGCAGCTTCAAATTGAGCGCAGCGAAATTTGGAGATGATTAAACCAAATTGAGAGGAGCGAATTGGAGATAATACAACCAAATTGAGAGGAGCGAATTGGAGATGATACAACCAAATTGAGCGCAGCGAAATTTGGAGATGATAAAATGAAAGTTTGGTGGGGTTTCAAAATCTCTCGCTACGCTCAAGATTGTGCTGAATTTCACCTTCATTAGATGATGATGTCATATGTCAGATTTGTGGTCATGGAGAGTAGTGGGATGAGTTTGTGGTCTACGCTCCTTGACCACGTTACTTGACGATCTTTGACGATCTTTGGTCAATGAAGGAGCGTAGCGAGTCATTCCTACGCTCTTTGACTGCGATCTTGAGAGTCAAAGAGAGATCCTTGATTACGCTACTTGAGCCAGTCAAAGAGAGCTCATTGACTACCCTATCTTTACTATGCTCCTTGATTACGCTCCTAGATTACCTTGACTAGGTTACTTGAGTTAGTCAACTCGCTACCCTCCTTGACTAGGCTACTTCAGGTAGTCAACTCGTACACTCCTTGACTAGGCTACTTCAGTTAGTCAACTCGCTACGCTCCTTGACTTTCCTCAAAATCACCTATATCCACTCCTAACGTCTCCTAACATCTCCAATGAATCTCGTAATTATGCACGGCGGTTTTGACTTGACATGATTCCATGTAGTAATGGCAATAGAAGGACGGGTATAAATAGAAGCGGGGGGATGGATATGAGAAGTAGCAGGTTGGGGTAATACAAAATGGAAGCAGTGGGTTGGGGATGGAAGCGGGACTCATGGGGTTATACAAAATGGAAGTGGGACTCGTGGGGTTATACAAAATAGAAGCAGTTCATGGGGTATTCTGAAATACAAACGGTGGTCTCATCGGCACATATTAACGCTCCCAATTACTGTCGCTTCGCTCCCAATTACTGTCGCTTCGCTCCAGTAATACCCTCCAGTAGGTTGGGATAGGTTTTAATTTTAATCTACAACCCCCAGTGTTGACCTTTCCAATCGTATGGACTTCGTTGTCATTCTTAAGGCCATGAAGGTTCATTTGGTTGGATTAAAGGACATGCTCATCAAGAAGATCATCAATGAAATTGTAACATTAAACTGTAACTATCATTAAGTCACTACAAGAAGAACATGAGCTAGTAACGATGCTGGATAACTTGATCTCACTGAATAATATGCTTTGAAGTTGAGTTGTGTGTGGCCCATTGTGGCTTAAATTGGGCTTGTATATGAATGGAGTAGTCAATATGAGAGGATTTCAGCTGCTCTTAGAATTTGGACTAATCGAAAATTTCAGCTGCTCTTGGAATGTGTATGATTATTTGGGGTTGGAATGAAATGTGGAGAGTGCTAAGTTGTATGAAGGGTTTGGTGAGTTATAGGTTTTCTAAGTTGTATCTTGAAGTTGTTATATCTTGAAGGGTCTGTTGGATTTGCTAAGTAATAATGATGCCTTTAATTGCAGAGATAAGGCTTTAATTTAAAGTGATATAGAGGGCCTTTAAAGAAGACCTTAAATGAAAAATGAATTGGTGTTGCTGCATTAACTATACACCTTCATCAAGACAGCTTGAAAAGATAAGGAAGATTTTGTAAGCTATAATCTTGAAGAGGCTAACTTAATGACCAGGCTAATAAAGGGAGGTGTTGTAAGATGGCCCGTCATTAGAATTTCCAAATAATCATCAAGATTTCAATGAAGAAGTTTAATATGTTATTTCGTATAGCCCTCCCTGAAGCTGAAGTATCACACTCCAACTAAAGATATTAATGAGCACAGGTAAGCTCAGGTCTACCTCAAAAGGATTCTTCAAGGTAAGCTCATTACCTGTATTATGAACTCAAATCCCCCTCCACCTCCCAAATACTACACTGACACACCCCCACCTTCAATTAAATTACAAAACAATACAAGAAATAAAACCCATCAACAAAACAAACCCACTGATGGCTGTAACCTCAGCATTATTGGCTGAAGTGGAAGCTAAAGAACTTGGGGTGGAGCTTGAAAAGGTGGAATTACGAACTGAGCTAACCAAGGAAGTGGAATTGACCGCAGAAGTGGTAGCAATGGAAGTACCAGGAACGGGTACATCAACAGCACTAACGGGGTTTAATGTGGCAGTAAGGACTATTGATGGAGCAGCTGATGAAGCATCGGTGGAGGAGGCATGGGTGGTAACAGATGGGGAGCGGGAGGTTACGTTGGATGATGAAGTTGAGGAGGAGGTGGAAGTTGAGGAGGAGGTGGAAGTTGAGGAAGATGAAGCTCCAGTTGAGGAAGATGAAGACGAGGCTGCGCCTACACCTACAGTTGAGGAGGCCACGCCTAATGTTACACCTACAGTTGAGGAGGCTGCGCCTAATGTTACACCTACAGTTGAGGACGAAGCTACGCCTAATGTTACACCTAAAGTTGAAGCTCCAGCTTTCCCCGGAATCGTACTCACAATATCCTCAACATCACTAACCGAAGTGTAAACAACTTGTCCAATAGAAAGAGCTCTATCTTCCAAATCATACACCACATACAAACTCCTTAAGATGTTATCACCAAAAATACTTGCCGTAGCAAGGGTTTGTTGGAACACACCAAGATAACATTGGGACCCACTAAGCGGTACGATCAAATCATTGACCGGAACATGAACAGTTGCCCCGTTAAAGTTGATGGCCAAGGTGTTGGAATTGGAACCAGGACATGGTACAATATAAGCTCCCGCCGAGGTGGAGTAAACTCCACCTACCGCCGCAACAATCCCTGCAAGTACATCTGAAGGGACGTAAGACAATGTTGTACCTGAATCCAAGATAGCAGTAAGACCGCTGGAAACAGTTGTAGTTCTTCCTCCCACGGTGATAACAAGACTATCTAGCTGGAAAGCAAACCCAGATGGAGAGTTTGTATTGGCGATAGGAACGGTGGTTAAGGCTCCGCTATACTTGGAGTGGTCAACAGCACCAAAAAGAACACTTCCACTGCTGGCGGATGCGGAGTTAAGATACAACGAATAGGCGGCTTTATGGATGACTCCATCGGCCTTTAACCGTAATGGAAGATTTTCAGTGTTGGTTGTTGCAAAACCAAGTCCAAGAACACCTTGATTAGCCGATGTTTGCAGAACAACTGCGAATGAATAGTTCGGGAGGTTTACATTGGCAATACTAATGGTATCACTACCCCAAGTTCCAGAAGAAGCGGTGTTATCACCATACTTGACTTGGAATGCGGATCCTTGTGAATGGAAGGTGGTGGAAGTTAATTGGTTGAATGTTCCTGAGCTTGTACATTTACGTTTGGAAAGGTTTTTGTAGCCTTGGGGGGACGCTTTACTCCTTAATTCTTTTCTTAACTCCCTCTTATTCCTTAACTCTCTCTCCTTCCTTTTCTCCCTATTCATCAAATCCTTCCCATCTCTCTTGGAACTACATGCAACACCATCGGCCATGACCCAAAGGTCGGAACTACCTGTGTCAAGTACAACTTCAATCTGTTGGCCTTGTGAACCTACCTTTAAAGTGGCCAAATAAAACATCTTCTGATTAGCCAAAGAGAGGGTTACCAGGTCGTCTCTAGGAACCAATTCGTGAACCTTTTTAATATCAAAATCCAATACAAGGGCCGCAAGGGCCGTTGAAGCAACACTGGCAAATGTTAAGAATCTCATTGGGGTTTGAAAGTAGCAGCCAATTCATTTATATATGTGCTTGATGCTAAGCCAGCATGCTGCACCACGTAAAGTTGAATCGTGCATGAGGCGTATGTATGCATGTTTTGTTAGGCATATTATGTAGAATTTATGTCACCTGCAGATAAGTGATCTATAAAACGCAGATTCTGCATACGCTGCAATATTTCTGCAGATATTGCATCTTCATTCCTGCAGGTAAAGTTTTTAGTGATCTGCCTGCATACATTTACGAACTGGGGCCACTAGGTTGAAGACTCAATTAATGTGCGCTAGGTAAAGACTCAAATACTGTGCGATAATTCGAAAACACAATTACTGTGCGCTAGAAGACTCAATTACTATGCGATAAATCAAAGACTCAAATCAAAGACTCTATTACCGTGCGCTAATCAAAAAGAATTAATAAGTTCAATAAGGAAAAATCAACTACCAGCATAAGTTTACACTATAAGGAACGACTCACTTCTAACTCATCCCTGCCTTCTACTTTGCAATTCGGAGATTGTGTCATATTCCCATATGCGGGATTGTAGTGCACCTGCGGGTTTGAAGTACATCTGCATTGTGTCATTATTATGCCATGCCTCTTTTGATCAACATCAACACCTTGATTTGGCAATAATGAAAGATGCTGGTTGATCCGTAAGTTTGGGTGGGATTTGGACTTGCAATTGCAAATGAACTTGTGACGATTTGAATGGCACACCCATTTGACAGAGTAAGACATAAGGAGTTTAAGAAGTGGCTTTACAATTGTGAATAAAAATCACCGACCAGCCTAGAGTGTTAATTTATTTATTTGAATAACTTTTGATACTCCTAAAGTGGTATTATTTCCCCATTTGAGTACCTTCAAAATTGGTATTATTTCCCCATTTGAGAGCTTCCAAAAGTGGTATAATTACCTCATCCGGATTGAATTGTCCAAGAGACCTCCTAAACTAGCAATTTACCCTATTTAAGAATTACCCAAAATGGGAATATTACTCTATCTCACATATGCTGCTCCATATACTCCTTCACAATGCCACTATCAAAATCAAACCCCCATAAACCTCCACGCAAACGTTGAACCTCGGCCTCACCGAAAGTGACCGTCAAGGTCACTTTATCAGCCACATCACTATCCTCCACATGGGTGAAGCATTCGGCAACCTTCTCGACATAAGCCAGCAACGTCGCACGTGAGCCAAACTGCGTGTCGATGATGGAAGACATGGACAGCCGGGTTAGGAAGTCGAAGGCCGACTCCCAATTGGTTTTCCTGCCTGTTGCACGACTCTTACTGCCGAGGAGGTGGGCTGCAATTTCCCGTGCAACCTCCGCTGTACGGCTGTACATCCGCGTGCGATCAAGCAGGATGTCCAGGTTCGTAAAGATCTGGACCGTGGCGACGAATTGATTGAGTGTGTACGCGTAAAGTTTTGGGATATTGAGTTTCTCTGTGCTGGAGGCACCCGATTGGGCATAATCACCTATTTTGGAATTACCTATTTGGGATGACTCACTTTTTTCGAAAGTGCCTATTTTTGAAATATCACCTTTTTCGGAAGTACCCATTTTAGAAATATCACCTATTTCGAAACTACCTATTCTAGAAATATCACCTATTTCGGACGTTTCCACATACTTCTCCAAAACAACCAAATAAACACCTTGATAAACCAAAGCAGCATAAAACGGCCGTAAGAAGTAATAACGGTACCGATCGGCAAGAAGGCGTAATAAGCCACCTCCTAAAGCACGGTCCATCACATGGAACTGGGTGAAGATACTTTGCATAGTGGACACGTACAGCAAGTAACGTAAAGAAGCAAAGTAACCCTGCTCTAGCCGGATGAACAGCAACCACCGCACAAACAACTCCAAAGCTAGGACATTACGTAATAACAAGCCGAAGGCGCCCTCGTCTAGAGGGGTGTGGCCTCGAGCCACGGCTGTACCGAACTTCAAGTTGTCGTCACGGAGTAACGCGTTTAAGTCCGCGTACAAGTTCAAGTAGGACGAGACCAAGCGAGCAATGGGCGTACTTCCGGTTTCGGCCGAGTAATCACTCATGGTTGTACGCTGGTAGTACAACCCCCAAATCTGCGGAAGAAGTCGGGTGAGCAGGTCCGGGATCAGGGCAAAGTTCTTGCCGTACACCACATCGAGTAACGCCGAGTTTGGCAAGATGGACGATTTGAGCGAGTCCAGGCTCATCATCGTGCCCTTGTACAGGAAGAACAGGAGTTCCACCTCCACTAGCCGGATCTGGATCCAATGCAGCGCGATGTTCCGGAAGTCTTCCGTTTCCGGATACTCCCCCGTAACGAGAATGATCTTCATGAATGCCTCATTGAGTACAACGTAGTTAAGCATGTTGTTGTACTCCATGTAATTCTCCACGATTTGGTTGTGGTACACGTAGTAGCTTTTAATAAGGAGGTACCACCGTACAAGGTAGAGTGTATCCGAAAGCTTATCATGGCGGATGATCTTAAGCTTGAGGAACTTCAGAATGGAGACAAAATCAACACACGAAGCAACCTCGGCAATTTCCGAATGGGGCGATGGAACAGTTGGAGAAGCCCAATTGGCAAGTGATCCTTTTTTAGGAATAATTTCCCCATTGGGTGTTACTTCATTGGGTGTGGTTGGAAGGCCATTCCTTTCCTTATTAAGTAATTCCTTATTAGGTAAGTCTTTATGATCCTTATTAGGTAAGTCTTTATGATCCTTATTAGGTAAGTCCAGATTAGGCAATATTCCCTCATTCGAACTCCTCCAATCACTCGGACTCGTACTGGTCAGTACACCCTGCGTTTCAAACAAACTCCCAACAGCCATGGCCAAAAACATCAAGCTCAAAACCCGCACCTGTACGAGGTTCATGGTGAACTCCCCGTCCAGCGCCTTGAGGTCGTCGTAGAACTCGCGTACAGTTGCCACCATGCCCTCGATGTCCCAAAAGTGGAGCACGTACATGTACTCGGCACGGACATAAACCGAAAGGAGGTACACCAAGCGATCAATGCTCGGTAGAAGCGCCCGGATCTTCAGCACCTCAAGCGGACTGAACGTGACCAGCGTCTTGACGGCATGGAGGTTCTCGTAAGCCATGGTGGACGGCGCATCCGTGTAAAGAAGTGGGATTTTCGGAAGTGTACTTCCGTAAATGGCATCGTGTGTGGGGGATCGGTTGGAGGCGGAACTCGATGTCCTGGGCTTCTTCAAGGGTGGGGCGTGAGATGCGCTCACGTGATTGGAATATTGGTGCGATGGGTGTTCCAAAGCGTGTCCGTAGAGCACGTGATCATTGGAAGAAGGTGGAGGTACAGCGTGATTGTTGTACGGGACTTGCACGTGATCATTGGAAGAAGGTGGAGGTGGTGGTACAGCATGGTTGTTGTACGAGACTTGCACGTGATCATTGGAAGAAGGTGGAGGTGGTGGTACAGCATGGTTGTTGTACCCGACTTGCACGTGACTTTCCCTTGGAGAGACGTGGATGTCCCTCAGTGGTACGCCCAGTGATACGAGGGCATCCCTTGGAGGTGAATAACCCTCTCTTAATGGCGAATAACCCTCCCTTAGGGATGGGTCTACATGATCATGATCTTGAAGGTGAAAATCACCTCTTGGATCATGGGTATAAGGAATGTACAGTCCAAAAGGAGGAGGCGAGAGTTGGTCCAGCCGTACAGGCTGTCCCGCCTGACTAAGCAAGCCATTTTGTAGCGGGACCTGACCAAATCGTACGCCCTGGCCAAGTGAGCGTGGATCAGGTTGTACGCCCTGGCCATGTGGTACAGCATACACATGGGAGTTCCCGCCACCCAAATGGTACATCGGCACTCCGGGGTCGGAACTCGAGCCTTCGCCTCCGGGGCTTCCCCCCGCCTGGTCCTTGAACCTCTGCTTTCTATGGTAGATCTTGTCCAACTCATCCTTATTGGGTGGACAAGGCGGGTTGGCCAAACATTTCTCCACTCGCTTGAACTTTATACAACTCAGACACGGTGTCTGAAGGTCACACTTGATCTTCAACTGCTTACAGCTTGCGCAACTGTAGCTTCGTCTTTTCCTCTTCTTCTTGGGGTCCTCCATGGTGTTTGTTTTTTCGGGGTGTCCAGTCAAGAACGAGCGTGGTCGCGGTGATTGGGTGTGGATGGTGGAGGGTGGGATAGAGCAGGATAGAGGTGGTTGGGGTGGGTAGGGTGGGTAGGTTGTGTTTACTTTTAAGGGTTGAATACTAATTTGGAATTACTCAGTTTGGTGATATTTCTTCAAATCAGAAGAACTCATGGGACGCTCTTAAACGTTAAAGGATTAATTTGAATTATAAGTTTGAATCTCTTTAAATAGGTCTGAATCGGGTTTGAATCGGGTTTGAATCAAGTCTGAATCTCTTTAAGTAGGTCTGAATCTAAGTCATTTAAAAAGAATTTGATAGTCAATTTAAACCAAATTTAAATCTAACTTATGAACACATCCTACTTAATTAGGAAGTCAATAATACAATCCTCAACTTATTAACACATCCTACCTAATTAGGAAGTCAACACTTTGAAATACTTACAGCCATACTTTTGATTCTCACACGACCTTGAACCTCCCACGACCTTGGGTATTTTTCTCGCCAATGAAAGAGAGGGAAATTTACAACCAAATGCTAGGACTTAGAAGGACGGCCATTCTGGCCGTAAGAAGAGGGTGTAAAGGATCTCTCACCACAGTCAAGTCACTTCGTCAATATTCCACCGAAGAACTTGTTGATCTTAACTCACTTCCTAGAAGAACACCAACAGAAAATCATGTTCCACTTAGCAATCCGGCTGATAAATATGCTGCCCAAGTGGAAGAACTTCATAAATTCGGAGCCTACATCATGGCCTGTCTTCCTAAATATATCCAACAATTTTCTGTGTGGAAAGATGAATTGACAATTTACATCCCACCACAAGCTTTACGCCCTGTGATGGTCTTCCTTAAGAATCATTCCGCGTCGCAATTCAAACAATGTATGGACGTTACCGCGGCGGATTACCCATCGCGTACAAATCGGTTCGACGTGGTTTATAATCTCCTCTCGGTCCGTCATAACAGTAGAATAAGAGTCAAGACGTATGCTGACGAAACCAGTGCGATCCCCAGTCTTGTTCCGATTTTCGCTGGTACCAATTGGTTTGAACGTGAGACTTATGATATGTTTGGGATTTTCTTTGAAGGGCATCCTGATTTACGTCGTATTATGACCGATTATGGGTTTGAAGGTCATCCATTACGTAAAGATTTCCCAACAACAGGGTTTACGGAGGTTAGATATGATGAGGAGAAGAAGAGAGTGGTTTATGAACCTTTGGAATTGACTCAAGCTTGGAGGAATTTTACGGTGGGAAGTAGTGTTTGGGAGCAGGTTGGGGAGGGTAGGGATGATACTCCGGAGAATTTTAAGTTGCCTGTTCCGAAGGAGGAGGAGACAACCGAGACGAAGTGAGCGGAGCGAGCGGAGTCGAAGCGAGCGGAGTCAGTGGAGTCGACGTGAGCGGAGTCAGTGGAGTCGACGTGAGCGGAGCGAACGGAGCTGTGCTAATTGAGCGAGTGAGCAAAGCGACTTGAGCTAAGCCAGCGGAGTCGTGCTACGCAAGAGTGCTACGCAAGAGTGCTCTACACAAGCGGAGTCGTGCTACGCAAGTGTGCTACGCAAGTGTGCTCCGCAAACGGACTCCGCAAACGCAGTCCTGCTCCGCAGTCCTGCTACCGTGGACACTTACACACATCACATATCGTACAACCTATTCATGCTATATAGTCTAATAGATACTAAAGAGTAACTTGAATTCTCTAGAGTGTATAACACATCACCGTCATTGTCGCGGAGCGGCAATGAGATCGAGTAGCTGCAATGAGATTGAGTAGCGGCAATGAGATCGAGTAGTGGCAGTCAACTCCAGTGTAGCTCCCAATTAAGGCGCAAGGCATTCTGTCGCTAGGCATTCTGTCGCTAGGCTCACTGTCGCTACGCTCACTATCGCTACACTCACTATCGCTACGCTCACTGTCGCCAGGCTCACTTTCGCTACTTCCAATTACTGTCACTACTTCCAATTACTATCGCTAACCACTACCGCTAATCTCAATTACTGTCGCTACGCTCCAGTAATCTGCAGTCTCTCGCAACGCTCAATTACTGTCGCTGCGCTCCAGTAATCTCTAATCTCTCGCTACGCTCAATTACTGTCGCTACGCTCCAGTAATCTCGCTTTTGATTCCCTCCAACACCCCCACCCTCTCCCCCAAAAACACCCTCAAACTATCCACCTGACTTTCAATCAAATCCACATCATTAGCAACGCCAGTCAAATCCCCATCCGGTTTCTTCCCCTGCTTATACTTCAACAATTGCTCAAACTCATATTTCACCAAATCATGATTATTCGTCTTCACCTCATTCTTCACCTTCCCTAAAAGTCCCTCCAACTCGGTCAATTCCCTTCTCAACCTAACCTCCTCCCAGTCGGTTCCCTCAGTCGACGAAAAGTCCGTACCCCTAGTATTGTTGCTCTGTCCGATCTGAGAAAGGTATCCATTGAAACTACCGTTTTGAGTGGTGGTAGTCTTTTCTGCAATCTGTGTACCCTTCAAATCATACAGCGGAGCTTCCTTACTAAAAGTTGCTCTTAAACTGGCGGGAACACCTCTTGGGATTCTTTTCCCATTCTCTCGTTGGTTCAAAATGTGTAAGAATACCAACACCTGGTCCTTATCGATTGTTTCAAACGACTTGGGATTGATCAAGTTCCAAGCAGAAGACACCTCACTTTCGGGCACCCGTGTCAAGGTTGCATAAAGTGCCCCTAAGGATTCGAACCGCACCCGCCCATACGAGTCACCGTTGGAATTATAGATACTCTCATAAGTCTGGCGGTCGGTGGGCAGGATGTACCAATCAAAGTCATCACTCAAGGTCAACTCCTCATCATAATTGACGTCATCTACATCGGCAACTTGACTAGGACCATCGTTGTTACCACGACCCACAGCAGCATTTGCCTCAATTAAATGTGATTTCAGCGAGGGCACCAACCACAGAGGCAACGCCTGGGGAATCTCTGAAATGGACCCATTAACAAGGTCGAAGATGAGACGCATCGTAATACAAAACTCTTCAAAGTCAAGGCATCCGTCGGTGTCGATATCGGAAAGTTGCCATACTCGACTAAGCTGTTGTTGAGACAACCGCGAGTTCTTAAGAACAGGGGATACCTGATCTCCTGTGAGTTTGTTGTTTGATGGTTTTAAACCTTGGAAGATCTCCCAATACTTTTTGATTTCCCATTCTTCAAGGCGAGGCATGGTTGGGGTGTTGGTTGGGGTGTTGGTTGGAGTGCGATTAAATGAGAGTGAGCGTGGCGAGAGCGAGCGTAGCGAGAGCGAGTGCGAGCGTAGCGAGCGGAGCCGTGAGAGTGGGCGTGGCGGAGCCAGAGTGAGCGTAGCGAGCGGAGCAAGTGGGAGCATAGCGAGCGAATGGCGAGAGGGAGAGACAGTAATTAAGGGTATAGAAGACAAGAGTAAGTAGTTGAGGGGAGTAATTAATTGATACTCGATGAAGAGCAACATCACTGTCCACCTTAAGAAGATTGTACAATTCCACCTCTCCAATACCTACTTTACATTAGTATTTACTTATATACATTAGGGAGGAAATATCCAACACCTCGGTAAGTTCTCCCTATGAGCTTCAGAAATCCCTATTTTTTGAAAATAGCGAGAAATCCCCCTATTTTTTCAAAATCGTCGCCATCCAGAGCAGGGAGGATCGAAGCTAAGCGCAGCCATCGTTTGGCTAAGTTGGCACCTACACCCCTCGCTCAACGCTCGTTTGACTCACCTCGCTGCGCCAGCAGTTGCAGTCACCTACACTCCTCGCTACGCGCTACAACGTTCGTTTGGCTAGCACCTCGCTGCGCAGTAATCCTACGCTAGAAAGGCTATGCTCGATACGCTGAGCTCGCAGAAACGCTCTTCGTTCGCAGTTACTCTCTACGTTTACGCTCCTCGCTGCGCTCGCAACAATCGTTTGGCTAGCTCCTCGCGCGCTCGTTTGGCTGGCTACGAGCGCAACACTTTAGACTAGCTCCTCGCTGCGCTCGCTCTTCGTTCGCGTTACTCCCTACGTTTAAACTCCTCGCTGCGCTCGTTTGGTAGGCTCCTCGCTACGCTCGTTTGGTAAGCTCCTCGCTGCACTCGCTCTTCGTTCGCAGTTTCTCCCCACGTTTAAACTCCTCGCTACGCTCGTTTGGTAGGCTCCTCGCTACGCTCGTGGCCAGCTCCTCGCTGCGCTCGCTCTTCGTTCGCAGTTTCTCCCTACGTTAAACTCCTCGCTACGCTCGTTTGGTGGGCTCCTCGCTGCGCTCGCAGCTACTCTAACTCCTCCTCATACCTCCCCTCCAACAAATCCAACAACCCATCCTGAATCTCCCGACTCTCCTCATCCATCTCCATCTCACTCAACATTTTCTGGTTCTTCGCGCCACCCATCAATCCCTTCATTCTCCACCCAAACTCCTTGAACGTACTCACATCCATCACCCAACAACTCCCAAAAATCACCATCGAACTCACACTCCCACAAAGAAGAGTGCCCGCCCCAACCGCCACCGCAGCATCCGTCGTGAAGTTGTAACTCAAAGGAGGGGAATGATTCCCTTGGAAGAGCGTCGGTACATACTGCCTAGTAACAGTCGACTTGTAAGCAAACCTCGATGCAAAAATCGTTATCGCAGCAGAACCAAGAAAAAGCGTCGCTTGAAGCTTTCTACGTGTTATATACTCATCAGAAGCATTACCACTGGCAAAACCAACACTCTGGAAAACGCTCTTGAGACTCATGGCTGTAAGTCTGGCCCTTTTTTCGCATATATTAAGCACCAGGTCACGTGACAGAAAAATACGCCTACATAGACTTTTGAACATTGAGTCGAATCTCGCTTCGATAGACTTTGACTCTTAATCTGATTTTTAATAACTCTCCTTTACCCCCAGTTTTTTCTTAAATCAACTACAACTTAACAGAAAGGCGTTTAATATAAGTACCATCCCAAATCAATTTTTAAACAGTGTTTTATACAAACTTTTGATTGAAATAAATGGACCATATCTACCGACTTCAATGACCTGCATATACGCTTTGGGTGGGATTTTGGAATCCTCGGTAGATCCCCAGAAAATTTCTACCTATACTTGTAAGTAAAATTAACCCTTGACTCGTCAGTGAATAAAATCCTCCCTAGATCTCAGTTATTACACGTAAATCCTCTCTGGACTCGGAACATTTACTCAAAAATACGCCTACATTATTTAACGAACATTTACTCAAAAATACTACTCTAGACACTTATTAAGGTATGGAGATGTTAAAACCAGTAAAGTTGGAAAGCTTAGGAGATGTTTAAATCTTAAGAGAACTTGAGATGTTCAAAGTCTTAGGAGATCAAAATGCTGTCGCTACGCTCCAATGCTGTCGCTCCGCTCCAATGCTGTCGCTCCGCTCCAATGCTGTCGCTACGCTCCAGCACTGCCTAAATCTCCTCCTTGAACAACCCCCCCTGGTTCTTATCAGCCCCCGTACTCAAACTCGCCAAATCCGTAAACTCAGAAACATTCCGACTGGTCAGCGGTTTGACCCCCGGAGAGCCGGTGGAAACCTCCGATCTCACCAGATCAACCGGCTTAACTACGGTTTCCTTTGCAAGCACCGGCTTTGAAGCCGGAATCGGTTTCAACTTGGGCGCCTTCAGAGCCGGTTTGGGCTCATCCTTGGCCCGAACCCCAAAAAGCGAACTCAACCGTCTCAACTTACTACGCTTCTTTTCCGGTTCCTTTTTCGCAGGGGCAGCTGGTGCTGCCGCCTTGGGAACAGCCACTTCTTCAACCTTTGGAGGAATCACGTCCTCAATCACAGGCTCAGATGGGTCGTTCAGGAACAAACTACCCGTATCCCTGATCTTCTTCTCGTTAATTTCCCCTTGTAAGTGCTCAGGTAACTCCGCGTTGATCTTGTGCTCATCCTTAACTTGAGCATCAAGCTCGTCGTGAATAGCGGCCCTTTTTTCCAGCTTCTCCGCCACGTTGGCGGCATGTTGAGCAACCAAAGCAGCCAAAGCAGCATCGAGCTCCGCATCAACACCCTCGAAATGAGCCGCATCAGCCTCCGCAGTTTGCTCCAACTCAGCAAGTTCAGCCGAGGTGGTGGCATGGGCTTCCGTCTCGGTTTCAAGGTCGGTCGTGTACGTACCGATTTCCGTTTTCGTCGACTCCAACAATTCCTCCAACTCGGCGATTTTCGCGGCATAGTCCGCATTGAGCTTCTCGGCCGCAGCTACCTCATCAGAGAGTTGATCGTGGGTGTTGGTCAAACTGGTCAATTTGGACGTTTCTTCCGCCAATTCTTCCAAAGTAGGACGAATAAGCTCATCCTTCTCAGCTTGGAGAGTATCAAGTTCGTCCTTACGTCCCTTCTTAAGTTCGGTCTCTTCTTCATCAATACGGGCGGTGTTATCGGCCTTGGTCTTAATAAGAACATCGCGCGATTCGGCTTGAGTCACCTTAAGAGCTTCAAAAGCAGCAAGTTGAGTAACCAAGACGTTTGCACGATCAAGCTTATGACTTTCGAAAATCTCATTCTGACCCGTCTTGCGGGTTTCGTTGTCGATGGTACGCTTACGTTTGGCATCTTCAAGATCTGCCTTTTCCTTCGCCTTCGCCTCGACCGCCTCTTGTTTATGGCGGGCGTGTACTTTGGCTAATTCCGCCTGTCTGTCCTTTGCTTCTTGATCCAAGTTCCGTTGAGCATCTGCCTTGACGCCGATATCGGCCAAAACAGGAGCCACGATTTGACTTGCTAAAGCCGTCAATTCCGATTGCAAGATGGTGGCTCCACCACCAAGTTCAATCAATCCAAGTTTATTGCGAGCAATCCGTTCATCCGAGTTCTTTTGAGCAACTGCTAAAGCGGAGGCGTATTGAACAGCTTGTTGTCTAAAGTCCGGGTTTGTTGTTTGGATGGATTTAAGACGTTCTTGGGCATTGGCATTGGCAGCCGCCATTAAGCGTGCATCTACAAAGTCTACAGCGGCCTGGTTGGAGTGTCTTCTTTGGGAAGACACTTGGTCGGAGTACCCCGAACCATGACCAAATTCCTTAGTTGGAGCACTCTTATCAATGGTGGTACTCAATCCAGATCTATAATCCAATTCAGGATTGAATCTGGAGTTTAAAGACTTGGTGGAATTTTCCTTGGCCAATTGAGTGATCTTCCCAAGGTTCAAGCTTCCCGATTTGGACGTTCCGTTTTGGGTACTAATTCCGCTCCTCATAACGTCCTTTTCGGGGTTTATCCGCGAACTCAACGAATAAGTCGAGTTGGTCGTGGCGCGGCTAAAAAGTGTCCCGTTGTTGTATGCAGGCACGCCCAGTGGTCCTGAGGCTACGCTGCTTTCCAGGGTGAGGGTGTTTGTCCGAATACTGGCCACGGCGGCGGCATCAGCATACACATCTGTGGAATCACGACTCCAGGCCTTGGTGTCTTTTTGACGGACGGCTAATGCGGCAGTTTGCGCGTCTTTGGCAACAACCCGCTCATACGTTGGTTTGACAGTAAGGTCGGTGGTGGCAGCAAGCAAGGCGGCGGTATCGGAAGCGGATGAATCAACCCCAATTGATGCGATGCTTGGGGAGGTGTAAACTCCACGTTTCAACTTCTGTTGATAAATGGCCGTCTGAGAGAGAGGCTTTCCGTTGGTTTGATAATGGGACATGGTGGGGTTGTGGAGATTGGACGTTTGAGTTTTGGTGCGATTGCGGTCACGTGCACTCGAGCACTCGAGCGAAGCGAGAGTGCGAGAGTGTGAGGCTTAATTAGGAAATATTGCCCAATTAGTAAAGTTCTTAAATGGGAAAGAAATCTTAAATAGGACAGATTTCTTAAATGGGAAAGTGTTTCAAATAGGAAATAGTACTTAAATAGGTAAGTATTAGGAAAGAATACTCAAACCTAAATAGGAAATAATACTTAAATAGGAATGTTCCATTTTGGATTTACACACAACTTTTTAAACAAACCTACTCCATAGTTGAGCGTAGCTACTAGCGCATCTACTATATTATCGTTTCGTTGGTTTAACGCGTTGTATCTGTACTGTAGCTGTATCTGTAGTGTAGCTCTAGTGTATCTGAATCGCCCTTTTTTTGTACACTTTCCACGTGACCGTGTTGATATCCAAACGTACCTCGCAACCAGCACTACACATTATGCCCAGACTAGCACGCCCTACCGGGCTCCATACGAATCTTCCTGGAGACCCCCCGGCTTCGCTGGCACGTAATGCTGTGAAAAGACGGTACCGCCCAGGGACCAAGGCTCTACGGGAGATTAGACAGTATCAGAAGACGTCTGATCTTCTTCTTCGGAAGTTACCCTTTGCAAGGTTGGTTAAGGAGGTTGCTGAGGCATACATTGGTGCTGATTATGGGATTAGATGGCAAAGTAATGCGGTTTTGGCGTTGCAAGAGGCAGCAGAGGCATTCTTGGTGCATTTATTGGAGGATACTAATTTGTGTGCGATCCATGCTAAGAGGGTGACGATTATGAAGAAGGATATTCAGTTGGCTAGGAGGATTAGGGGGCAGTAGCGAGAAGCTACGAGCGTAGCGAGGAGCTGCGAGGAGTGCGAGCGTAGCATAATGCGAGCGTAGTGTGGAGTGAGGACTGAGGGCGGCGAGCGTAGCGAGGAGCAGTAAGTGGGCTGCGAGCGTAGCGAGGAGGTACCCAACAAGCGCGTAGAGCTAGCCAAACGAACGCGGCGGGCGCAACGAAGAGCTACCCAACAAGCGCGGCGAGCTAGCCAAACGAGCGTAGCTGCGAGGTGTGAGTGTAGGGGGAGCGAAGATGCGAAACCCAAACGTGGCTGCGAGCGTAGCGAGGGGAGGTACCCAGCGCGCAGTTACCCACTCGCGCGCTGATTAATTAGGGAGGTAAGATTTGGAGTGGTGGTAATTAGGGAGGCAAACTCAGAAGTGGTGGTAATGTAGGAAAGGAAGGTGGTGGTAATTTAGGTAAAATTGAGGGGAGCCGCTAGCGACGCACTCAGAATGCGGCTGTAATTAAGGGAAAAATTGAGAAAGTGGTGGTAATTTGGGGAGAACGTAGGGGTAATTTAGGGAAAACGTAGGGGTAATTTAGGGAAAACCTCAAAAACTTAGGGGCAATTCAGGGAAAAACTTAGGGCGACAATTGGCCCTTAATAAATATTGGGATCAATCAGTAATCACCAGTCACTTTCTACCCTCAATTACTCCCAGTAAATTCACCCCACCTAATTGGCACTCCACTTACCTTATTGTATATTAAACAATGTATATTAAATAGAGATACATGAATACATCTGATATCTGATTCAACTAAGCTGTGGATTCCCAATAAATCTCTTTATTTGGAATGTTCCCAATTAAAATAAATGTCCATTTTTGGTAATTCCCAATTAAGATAAATCTTCTTAATTTGGTAACTCCCAATTCCGATAAATCTCTCTTTCAATAATCAATTTAATCAACCTTCCTATTATGGTAATTCCCAATTAAGATAAATCCCCCTTTTAGGTAACTATCGTCTTGGTGATCGCCCCACCCTAACTGCAATACATAACAAATAAATTACACCCAATCTTCAATACTAACCCCAGATCATTACCCCTGGCCAGCACACCTTACCTGCAGGACCAATTTAACCGAACATACACAGGCAAAAAGCCACCAACACCTCCCAAGTTACACATCACCTTACCAGTCTACGTTCCAGGTCCCTCCTTAAGTTGTTGTCATTCTGTGACCTCCATTCCTTTGGCAAGGTAAAACGCATCTCACACATACACACGACACGTCACACACACACGACCGTCGTATTCACACACACGCACACGACACGTCATATTCACACATTTGGCTTAATAGATCATCCTCTAGGCTCGCTAGTAATCTCAACGTTCGATAAGTTGTTCCAATCGCGCTACGCTCGATAAGTAACCTCGTACGCTCCATAAGTGCTACGCTCGATAAGTAACCTCGTCGCTCCGTAAGTAATCTCGCTACGCTCGATCCCGCCACGCTTGATCTCGCTACGCTCGATCTACGCTCGATTACATGAACCCAACCTTCACCCAAAGAGACGACGGCTTGTACCGCCGCCACGACATCATCACCGAAATCCCCGAGATTCCTCGCCACCAAGACCGCCACCGTAAACAAAACCTGGGCCTGGGGGACCTGTTCGCTCCTCGCGTACGCAAAAATTCCGATGGAAGCACAAGCTCCCTAACGTACAGCTTGATGAGTGGCGTCCATCAAAATGATACCCCAGAAATTTTACTCCCCGAAGTGTCCAAAAACGGAAATATTGCCGTTTTAGTCAAACCATCCGCATTGGGACGGATGCGGCTCGTCACCTTCGACATAAAAAGTTACCTTCTTGGGGTGGTCTCCGCTGCTGGTGCCTGGTATTTCCGCAATCCTTTGATCAACATTATAGTGGCGTTAGTGGCTCTCGGGGTTATTGCCGCGATCGTGGTATCCTTAGTCTCGGTTGTTCTTTGGCACTTTGGCTTATTAAAGGCCGCTGATGTTAAGCGCATCCTCCGTTGGTCCGATACGCACATTGTAGATGACGGCTCCGATTCGGATAACTCCCAGCAACTCGATGATGATGAAATCGAGCATATCCGTACGTCTGGTCGCATCCCCAAGGAGGACGCGAGGGATGCCTTCATCCGCAATGCATCACCTACACGCATGCCTGCTTTGGACCGCTCACAAACCGCACCCCTTTCGTTTGGTGTACCCTCCGTAAGCGACGAGGTGGTTAGCCTGCCACTTGAGAGACATAGCCTGCCACTTGAGAGTAACTTTTCCAACGCACCGGAACTGCCAGTGATACGGCGTCTTGCGCGTGCCAGTTCCGAAGTGAGTCTTGAGCCGAGGTCCAAATTTGTTCCTTATGTCCCAAGTGTTCGTAAAATGTCCAGTCCCGATATTGCGACGAGAGAGCGGCGTCCCAATCTGGAAGTATTTCCCAATCTGGCCCGTCCCAATCAGGACGTGTATTCCAATCTGGCCCGTCCAAATCAGGACGTTTTTCCCAATCTGGCCCGTCCCAATCAGGAAGTATTTCCCAATCTGTCAAAACCCAACTCGGGTCGACTGCACCCTGTTATTCCTCGAATTGTACGTGCCAAAAGAGATCCCAGCGAGGAGTTACCGTTTATTAATGAGGTCAAGTTGGTTGGCCAGAATTATGACGTCCAACGGTTGGATGCTATCAGGGGGAAGAGGGGCAATGTCAGTAATTATAGTCATTTTGTAAGGGGGGTTAATCGGGATGAGGATTAGGTTCCATGCCTATTGAATACGTTGGACACGAATTTCAATTGAATGGGCGATGTTTCCGCGCAATTGGATAGGCGGTATTTTTATCAACTTTGCATCAATAGGCAATATTCTTATTGGGAATTGCCTAATAAACTTTAAAGCATTACGTTAATGTAGATTGTAGTTAGGAGGGTTTAATTTAGCAACGAGCGAATAGCTCCGCGAGTGTCTTCTCTGAAAGAGCAGTGTGAAATTCAGCTAGGGGGGTCCAATGGATTCCCAAAAAAGAGATTCTTCCCAAAGTGGTATTGCCTAATATAGAGAGAAGTATCAAGAACTTCGGAATTGTCCCAAAATAGAGCAACTTCCCAATATGGTATTACCCAATGGGGATATTTGATACAGGCCAAATCAAGATATTCTTCCCAAAATGGTTTTGCCTAATAAAGAAAGAGTTAAAGAATAAAATGATTCCAAAAATGGAAGAAATTCCCAAACGGGAATTACCCAATAGAGAATATCTCCCAAAATAGAATATCTTCCAAATAGGGAATTACCCAATTAAACTTCTTTTCCTCCTGCATTTCAAACCATTCTCAAAAAAATCAACAACAACCACCACATGCCACTTTATAAAGAAGAGTCGTACCTTGTGATCTGTCCTGGATCGCAGCATACGCTTTTTACGTTTGGGTTCCTGGAGCTGTTGGCTCCACCCCAATTCAAGGTTCCAACAGTAGTTTATTTCGATGCGGTAGCCAATGAGTACCATGCCACATCGAAACCGGCGTATACCGCGGTTCATCCGATCGTGAAAGGACGCATTGTGAATCTTGCCGCCTTCAATCACCTCCTTAAGGTGATTCTTCAGAGTGTGCTTCAGAAAAACCCGGTCTTGCAAATAGCGCACATTCCGTTGCTACTTATCACCCCGTCACTTACATGGTCGCGGTCGCAGGTGGAGCACGTCACCAAGTATGTTGTGGAGCTGCTTGAATTCAGCGCGTTCAATGTGTTGGATATTGCGGTTGGTGCTGTTTTTGGATCCAATACCACCACGGCGTGTGTGGTGAAGGTTGGCCATGAAACGACCCAGATTGTTCCTGTTGTGAATTACCAAGCTGTGAAGTATGCTGGGAAGGTTGTTCCAATAGGGAGTAATTTTTTCAACGAGGAGCTTTGTAGAATCTTGCCTAAATTGACAAGTGGTCAGATTGAGGCATTGAAAGAGTCGGGGATTTATGAGGTGTTATACGATGATGGGTTTTATTCATATGCTGATATTGATGAGGAGATGGATGTGGCAAGATTGGTTGCTGAAGAAGTACCTCTTGAAGGGGAAGTGAAAGCCAATAAGGAGTTGGAGGTGAATTCATTTACTGACCATGATGGTGTTAAAATTGTTGTTGGAAAGGAACGGTTCCAAGGGGCGGGGAAATTTGTTGGGGAGTTGGCCAAAGAAATTTATGCCACATTATCGAAACTTCATGATATTGAAAAGAGGCAGGAATGTTATGATAATTTGATTTTCATTGGGCTGACGTTCCAAATCCCGGGTTTGAAGGAGGCAGTTTTGAGGAAACTTCATGATGAGTATGTTTTTCGTGAACCTACAGCTAATGGAACGGTTAATAGTGCACTTTTAAGTTATCAACAAGCGACTGAATCGAATGAGGATAATTCAAGTATAGCTCAGGTTCCAAGTTCCATTAAGCTTGCTAAAATGCCGGAATATTTTCCTGAATGGAAGAAGCCAAAGGAACGGGGGGGTTCATGGCACTGTGTGCACTTTTTGGGGGGTGAGATTTTTGCAAAGCAGATTTTTGGTAATAATAGTAATCATGGGAGGGCTTTGTTTGTGGATAGTGATGTTTATGAGGAGAGGGGGCCGGAGGGGGTTTGGGTTGCGGCGGTATAGACGTAGCGAGTGCGCGTGAGCGCGCGAGCGTGGCAACTCGAGCCAGGTCGTAGCGAGTGCGCGTGAGCGCGTGAGCGTGGCGAGAACTTTGCCAGGACTTAGCTAGTGCGCGTGAGCGCGCGAGCGTAAAGTGGCAAGTGCTCGAGCGAAGCGAGTGCGGCGCTAGCGCACGAGCGTGGCGAGGACTTAGCCAGGACGTGGCGAGTGCGCGCGAGCTTGGCGAGGACGTAGCGAGTGCGAGTGCGAGTGCCCGTACGCGTGAGTGCGAACCTTACGCGTGGGGCAAACCTAGCGCGTGAGCGCGATTACACAGTTGGAGCTCGAGAGTGCCACTGCGAGTGCGACTGCGAGCGTGGCGAGAGTGCGCGAGCGAGTCTGAGTGGGTACGAGGCGCGTGAGCGGCGAGAGGGCGACATCGTAGCAATGTGTGAGTGTTTGAACCTAGTGGGAGCGCGTACAACTTGTGTGTGTTATCCCCTAGACCTGGTGCTATCCCCTACCCCTGATGCTATCCCTTGCACCATCCCCTACACCCCACCTCCACCACCCCAACTATCAACTCTTATACTCTACCATAGAAAATGTACTATAATGAACTATCCCTGGATAACTATCAATTACTGGAGCGTAGCGACTGTAATTGAAGAGTATCAAGACCCAAGCGTAGCGACAGTAGCTGTGAGTAGCAAGAGCCACTTATTGGAGCGCAGCGACAGTAATTGTGAGTAACAAGTCCCAATTGAAGCGTAGCGAGAGCCAATGAGCGACCCAATTGACCCAATTGAAGCAATTGAAGCGTAGCAATAGTAATTGGGGTGGAAAGAGCCAAAATACGTACTTATCCTTTATAAATGATACCTTTACCCTTACTCCACATCATATTGCTTATGTAACCAGCCTCATAGGGCTACACATCACATTGCTTACGTAATCTCAATGGTAGGGCTACACACAGCTTACCTAATCACTTCCCCGCTTAGTCAGCCACCCTACAGCAACGCGTCGCTCCAACCAACACGGTATGAATTTGCTCCCACTCCGACTTCTAAGACAACGTTCCTTTCTAACCCACACGATGGCACAGCAACAATTAATAGGGCGTTTTTTTGGCGGTAAGCCTGCGAAGACCAAACAGACAATTGATGGTCTATTGAAGAGGCGGGCGGAAGATGATACGGTGAATGATGGTAAGAGAGTCAAGGTGGTGGATGAGAGTGGAGGAGATAGTGGAGCGGAGGGTGTGGAGCACTCTACAAAAGTGGATGACTCTATGAATGTGGATGATTCTACGAATATGGATGGTTCTACGAATGTGGATGATTCTACGAATGTGGTTGGTTCTACAAAAGTGGATGATCCAAGAGAGGATATACTTCCCAAAGAAGCATTACCTAAAGTGGAAGCTTTAAATTCACCACTTAAAAACGCATTAATACCTAAAAAGGCAATATCTCCCAAAACGGAATCTCCCAAAAAAGAAATACCCAAAGAAGCCAATTTGAAGGAGTCCATCCCCTACTCCCAAATAACCAGCGTGCTTGATCAAATCGAATCGGAAAGCTCCCGACTTAAGATCACTGCGATTCTTTCGGACTTTTTCGCGGAGATTCTTCGAACAAACCCCACCCAACTCACTCAGATCGTGTACCTTTTCATCAACCGACTTGGTCCTGATTACGAACCCAACCTTGAACTTGGGCTCGGGGAGACGCTTCTCATCAAGGCCATCTCGGAGTGTTACGGAAGGCCCATAGCCACCGTCAAGCGTGATTATAAGGAATTGGGGGACTTGGGGATGGTTGCTCAGAAGTCCCGATCGGGCCAGCGGCCCATGTTCAAGCCGGTGCCGCTCGATACAAGCACCGTTTTCAGTAACCTAACCGCCATTGCAAAGAGCACGGGTAAGGACTCGCAACTGAAGAAGATTGGGATCATCAACCGGATGTTGACTGCATGTGATGTCAAGAGCAGTGAGGCCAAGTTTTTGGTCAGGTCCTTGGAGGGGAAGTTACGGATTGGGTTGGCGGAGCGGACGGTTTTGGTGGCCATCGCAGAGGGTTTTGTGAAGTTTGAGTTTATGAAGCCTAATAAGGAAGGTCTGAAAAAGGAAGATAGTCCTAATCTGGAAGATAGTCCTAATGAAGACAATCCTCCCCAGAATCTTTTAAAGGCAATACCCAAAGTTGTAAGTAGTTTGCCACGGGACAAGGCTCGAGAAGTGGCTACCGAAGTGGCAAAGGAAGCATTTTCACGAATCCCCAATTATCATGTGATTGTCACCAAAGCTTATGACCACGGAATTCTTAACCTACTTGAGCATTGTCAGTTAACCCCTGGGATCCCGCTTAAACCGATGCTTGCGAAGCCCACCAAGTCCATCTCCGAGGTGCTTGACCGCTTCCAGGGCGAGAAGTTCACCTGCGAGTACAAGTACGATGGAGAGCGTGCTCAAATCCACCTTCTTGAGGATGGCTCCATTAAGATTTATTCGCGGAACTCGGAGGATATGTCGGAGAGGTATCCTGATTTGGTTTCGGTGATACGTGAGTTGAGGCAGTTGGCTGGGAAGTTGCCGAAATTGCCCGAAGGGGAATTTCCAAAAGAAGCAAAATTGCTTGAAGGGGGATTACCTGAAGAAGCAAAATTGCTTGAAGGGGATTCACCTGAAGAAGTTACTCCACCCAAAGAGGAATTACCTAAAGAGGAAAATTTACCTAAAGAGGACATAACCCCATTTGTACTCGACTGTGAGGTTGTTGCTTGGGACATTGAGAAGCAAAAAATCCTCCCCTTCCAAGTGCTTTCCACCCGAAAAAGGAAAGATGTAGCCACCAAGGACATTACTGTCCAAATCTGTGTTTTTGCGTTTGACATGTTGTATTACGGAGGATCGCTCCTCACACAGCCCTTTACCGAGCGCCGGCGCACCATGCAGCAGCACCTCAAACCGGTACCGGGTCGGTTCCAGTTTGCCACGGCCAAGGACCTGTCTGACCTTGATGAGCTCCAGACCTTTTTGGACGAGAGTGTCAAGGACCTGTGTGAAGGATTGATGGTGAAGATGTTGGACGGCCCGGAGTCGTACTATGAGCCGAGCCGCCGGTCTCGCAATTGGTTGAAGTTGAAGAAAGATTACCTTGCCGGTGTCGGAGATAGTCTCGATTTGGTTGTGATCGGAGGTTACTACGGAAAGGGAAAAAGAACCGGTGGCTACGGTGGGTTTTTGCTTGCCCTGTACAACGCCGATACCGGCGAATACGAGAGCACTTGCAAGATTGGGACGGGGTTCTCCGATGAAGATTTGCATTTGCTTCATGAGAAGCTCAAGCCCACTGAAATGAAGCAACCCAAGAGCTACGTGGTTTACGATGCGTCTGCAAAGCCGGACGTATGGTTTGAGCCGACGACGGTGTTTGAGGTTTTGGTGGCGGACTTAAGCTTGAGTCCCGTGTATAAGGCAGCTCATGGTGTGTATGGCCGAGGTGTCCTGTTGCGGTTCCCGAGATTCATAAGGTTGAGAGATGATAAGGGGGTTGAGGATGGGACGACGAGTGATGAGATTGCGGAGTTTTATGAAAGGCAGGCGAGTGTAGCTAACGAACGAGCGTAGCGAGAGAGTGGTGAGCGAGTGGTGAGCTAACGAAGGCAACGAACGAGCGTAGCGAAAGATTGGTGAGCTAATGAGACAGTTGGAGCTCTAGAATTGAGTCCAAAATAGGAAATATTTCCTAAAATGGAAGCAAATTTCACTGGGAGTAAGGGTCATTTTCCAAAACTGGCGATTTCTTTTATAGGCAATATTTCCTAAGTCAGACTTTAGTAAAATAGGATACTATGTCTTATTTGGGAAAATCTTTAATAGGACATATTTCTTATTTTGGAGAATCTTTACAAGGACATTCTCATTTGGGATTCAGAAAAGACAAAACGAATAAATTGTAAATACTAATAGAAAACATTACCTAAACTGGAAGTATATACTAAATAGGAAATATTCCCTAATGGGTATTCCGAGTAGCACTCCCCATACAAATCTCTTCCTCTAACCCTAAAGTTTAATCTCGCCATCGCTCCCCAGTTGATGCGCTACAAGTTTACTTTAATCTCACTGTCGCTACGCTCCAGTGGATACGCTACAAGTTTACTTTGTTGATGTTTAGTAAAGATACACGGGTTTGAATTAAGAATCCTAATTGGGTATTCCCTCTCTGGTAGTGCCTAATGAAGTATTATTACCCTTTTTGGAAGCTATCTTTAAACTCACGTCCAAATGAAGTAATATTACCCTTTTTGGACAGCTTTCACTTCGCTCGTACCTCGCTCACTTCATCGCTCTCACTTCGCTCGTACCTCGCTCAGCTCGTTGCTCAGCTCGTACCTCCCTCGCGTTCCCTATTCTTCCTCAACCTCCCCTTAATCCGATCACTCAACCTACTACTTGCAATAAACTCCACCCCCTCTGAAGAATCCCCCCTAATTAACCGACTATGTGGACTGGCATAATCATCCACCATGGACACCGTGCTGTTAAACGTGCTCTGCTGCTCCAAGGTCAATGCCGGATTCTTTGCATTGGCATGGAGGTGATAGTCCGAGAAGATCGGGATGTCGGTAAGAGAATTATCGGAATTCATAAGAGAAATTCCGTCGGAAACAGATGACGAATTGTCCGAAGATTCCCCTAACTTACGGGACTTTCGGGACTTTAATCTCCGAGCTTTAAGTTCTTCCGTTCGGCGGTCCTCTTCCTCGTCACTATCCACCACCTCCCGCGATTTAAGCTGGTCATGCACGGCCAACAAATCAAAGTCGTGGGGGAACAATTCCGGTCCAAAGGTGTTGACCAAATTAGTGATTTCCTCCGAGAGCTCGGCCCTGAACTGCTTGAGCTCCGAGATCGACAGCCCGGATGTGATCAGAAGATACAAAGGTCGAATCGATTTGAAAAGGTCTAGACCTTGCTCCCCAGTAATAAGAGCAGCATACGTAACAAGAATCCCACAAAAATAAAGAATACACCACGTAAGAATTACATGCAGAGTGGCCTTGCCCCGTGTCAAATACCAAGTGCCCACGGTTGCATAAAAGCTGTACACCACCGGCGCAATTCCCATACTAATCAAAATCTTCCATGTGGCAACCACGTCGTTCGCCTTGATCTTGACGGTGGAGTTGGCAAGCGCACTACGCGCCTTGCGGGTCAGGATCACCTTCAGCAGAATAAACACGGGGGAGAATAATGTGGCGCCAGGTAGCGCCAACACCAAGAAAAAGACCAATTTTACGAGCCTGTAGATGAGGATCGGCAAAAGCCGGAGCTTGTTGGCCTGGTCGGTTTCCTCCACGGAATGATCCGGGAGGTATAATTGTTTAAGAAGTTCATTGTACTTGAGAATACGTTCTCGTACAAGCTGGATTTCCGGTTTATCCCGGAACGTCTGATATCCAAGCACAAGTCGGCGGTTCATCTCAACCACAAGCGCAAGTGGAAGGTATTGAGCTAGGTTTCCTGCATATAGACGACGTGCCGTTTGTACCACCACTAGGGTTTCGTAGTCCTCGCACGTGACTGTGACTGCTTTTAGTCCTGTTGTGACTATATCCAAAAGTTCCTTTACACTTTCACGATTTGTTTCTGGATTTGCGTATTTACGAACAAGTTCTCTTGGGATGTCAATGGGTTTACCAAACTCCACCACGGCACGCAGTCTGAATTTATGAGCGTTGAAGTAATTCATCCCACATGGTACAATGCGCACATTGCATGATGCATCATTGTCCATAGCGCCGAGCGCCATGATGGCCACTCCCGCTTTAAGCGGGAGAAGGTCTGTCCGATCGTGCGAACCACCTTCGGGGAAGATCCCAATACAGTTCCCATGACTAAGATGCAGAAAAACCCGATTATAAACGGACTTTTGATCAACCTTATCGGCACATTTGTACTTGGTTCCATCTGCAAGTAGGCCCTGTATTTTCTCGCTTGTTTTGAATTCCTTACGCAAAAGCAACTTTGTGTTGGAAAATATCTCGGTTATCTCCGAGGCACCTAAACTCTGAGGCAATGCCAACAATCCCTTTGGGCTACATTCACTTAAAAACTTGGTTCCTTTTCCATGAATAATCAATGGATTATCTGGATCCAGAAAAATCTTTCCTGAACCTTTCACTAAATTATCTTGTGGACGTGCTACAGGTATGGCTAATTGACACTTACTAAGCAAGCCAATCACGCGGTGTTTGTAACTCTTTGTCGCGATCAAAAAAGAAATTCTGCGCTGCAGCTCTTTCTTCACTTGCAGCATCAAGATAATGGGGTCCACAAATTGGTTGGCATGAGGTGCAGCGACAAATATAACCGCTCCTGTTCGCGGTAAGCGGAAGGCTCCACGCGGACGGATCTCCCTAAAGAAACAGTCGAAAATGATTGCGAATGCCCAAAGGAAAATGTCGTAAATAACGAGCCGGTACCATGGCATCGGCACGTAATCGTCCTTGGGAGGTTTGGAAGGGGTCATTCGTCCTGGCTTGGAAGGTCCAGGCGAAGGTCCAGGGATAACTTGTGAGCGGTTGATTCGATTGAGATCAATTGCGGGGGCCGTCAAAGAAGGACCGCTAGCTTCCACCTCCGGATTGATGTCTTCTTTCTGAGGGTCATAAGATGTACTAACACTATTGTGGGTTCCTTGGTGCTTGTCAGCTTGATGTTGCTCCATGCTTTGGTTTGTTGGCCCATAAATTTTTGTTGGTGCGAGTAGATCTGGTCACGTGGGAGATTAAATGAATTGGGATATATTTCTTAAAATGGTATTACTTAAATTGGTAATACATTTGAGAATTATTACTTAAATTGGAATTTGATTAAATAGGTATTATTTCCAGAAGTGGAAGTACCCCACAGACCAAGCATTACCAAGCAATACCAGAAACGAGGCCTACTAGAGGGAGGACCAGTACGTATCTTTTTTAAAGTATTCAGGTTGAATTTGCAAGGTGCAGAATATGTACGGAGTTGTTTTGAGGCTTTAGACTGGAAGTTTGGGTGTTAGAATGTAGTTTATGATGTCAATCTATACCACCACTAATTCTGTTTCTCACTAAAATACCTCGTAAAAATATGCCTATCTATTTTTCTCGCTAAAATTACGCTGATTTTCTCGCTAAATTACACTAATATATTTTTCTCTCGCTAAAATTACACCGACTAAATTTTTTTCTCGCTAAATTTCCCTTCAAATTTTATATTCTCGCTAAAATATTAAATTTTATATCCTCGCTCAATATTACAATGTCATACCGGTTCATATACACATTACACTCAATTCTAATCATTCCGGTCCATATACACATTACACTCAATTCTAGTCATTCCGTTCATTACACTCAATTCTGGTTGTTCCTCCTTCCTTTTTTGGACGTAAATCTCATACTGCTCACTTAACCTCCTCAGTAATTATCAGACCACTCCACTTTATCACAGGCAGGCCCACTTTCACATGGCTTTACCTCGATGAATGTGAAATTTGGGAGTATTTCACGATCCAACCAACCCATCCTAAAGACTCTAACAAGTACATCGCGCTTATTTAACGCCCAGATCGATCCCATATCGAGATGTATCACTGAGCCACGATATCCAAGAGTATCTCTCTCTTTAGCTCCCACTTTCACTCTCACTTTCCACTAATCCTTCAAGGCTAAGTTTGGCTCACAGTAGCACCGTCGTGGTAGCGCTAGAACCAATCAGCGCGTGATTAAAAATGTGGCTGTCCCTCCTCAGCTTGCTCCTCTCCTCCGAGACGTCACGTGAGTGGTAAACCTGATTCCGAATAACCACCTATAACTTTCGTCATAGGGTTCTTAAAGTGTAGTAGGGTTTGTAGTATGGCCCAAATAAGTCACTAACTATGTAAGAACCCAAATTGAGTACTATGAACTTCTACTCATTCAAACCACACCCTACTTATTCAAACCTCCACCACACCTCCCCCACCACACCCTAATCAAGTAACCTCCCAATTGGGAGTTTTTTCCAAATCCAGATGGGCCTCGGCACGATCTTGAAATTCACATGAGGCGCGTGAGGTACCATTCCGGTGTGGTGATGAAACCGGGGTGAAACCGGGGTGAAACCGGTGGTAATGAAACCACTCGTGAAATATGAGTACGACTGTACGACTGTCGCTCACTCCACATAAACTGTGGCGGATGGTTACCCTCGGCAAATCCAGACCCATTCTAAAAACCGGTCTCATCCTAATTACCGGTTTCCATCACGTGAGTGTGCCTCGGTCCAAACATTTCAAGGGGGTCATACCGGTCACGTGACTGGAAACACCGGGAAAATGGGGTTCGAAGAGAGTGAATGAACGAGGTTTGAACGAGGTTTGAACGAGGTTTAGAATATTGATATTCTAAAGCGGCTTGAAAGTGGCTTGGAAGTGGGCTTGTATGGTCAGAGGAGAATGTAGGGGCGCATTTCGATCGCTCTATTCCGAATTAGGGATTTCCACATTAGGACATACTTCCCTTTTTGGACGTCACGTGACCTGCTACCCGCGGATCGCACACTCCACCTGCACACTGCCCAGCCGAGTCTACCGCTGAAAATCCAAGCACCCCGCATTTTCCTCCCATATATAAGGGCGAGAAACCCCTAGAGGAAGAGCAACAAATGTCCCTCTCATTCAAAGATAAGGTAGTAATTGTAACCGGGGCCGGAGGAGGTCTTGGGAAAGAGTATGCATTGGAGTATGCACGTCGTGGAGCCAAGGTTGTTGTGAATGATCTTGGGGGAGCGCTTGACGGAGCCGGTGGGGACACCAGTGCTGCGCAGGTTGTTGTCAATGAAATCAAGAAAGCCGGCGGTGTGGCTGTACCGGATTTCAACAATGTTTTGGAAGGGGAGAAGATTGTGGCCACCGCGGTGCAAGCGTTTGGCACTGTGCATGTGATTGTGAACAATGCCGGGATTCTCCGTGACCGTCAATTCAAGAAGATGGATGAGAAGGATTTCCAACAAGTGATTGATGTTCATTTGAATGGGGCATATAAGGTTACCAAAGCAGCGTGGCCATATTTCATTAAGCAAAAGTTTGGGAGGGTTGTTAATACCGCTTCACCAGCTGGGTTATATGGGAATTTCGGACAAGCCAATTATTCTGCCGCCAAGTTGGGATTATTAGGGTTTGCTGAGACTTTAGCTAAAGAAGGGGATAGGTTTGGGATCATTGCCAATACCATTGCACCATTGGCTAGAAGTAGAATGACTGAGGATGTTTTACCTCCTGATGTTTTAGAGCAATTGGGACCTGAAAAGGTTGTACCATTGGTTGTTTATTTAACTTCTGAAGCTGTTCAAGTTTCCGGACAAAGTTTCGAAGTTGCCGCCGGGTTCTTTGGACAAATCCGGTGGGAAAGATCCGGTGGGGTTTTATTCAAGCCGGGTAAGAGTTTCACTGCTGAAGCTGTGGCCAGTCGTATTGAAGATATTCTTAGTTTTGATGATTCTTCCAAGCCTGAATTACTTAAGAATCAACATCCAACTCAAGTGAACAATTATACTGACTTGACTGCTGCTGCCAGGGAATTACCGGAACTTGCCTCTGCTGGACCTAAGATTTCTCTTGCTGGAAAGGTTGTTCTTATTACCGGTGCTGGTGCTGGTTTAGGACGGGAGTATGCTCTCTTTTTCGCAAGGTATGGAGCTAAGGTTGTTGTGAATGATTTCAAAGATCCTTCGGAGGTTGTTAATGAGATTAAACGTCAAGGTGGGGAAGCTCATGGTGATACTCATGATGTTGCTAAAGATTCTCAAGCCATTATTGATAATGTGATTTCCAAATATGGTACCATTGATGTTCTTGTGAATAATGCTGGAATTCTTCGTGACCGTAGTTTTGCTAAGATTTCCGATGATGAATGGTATTCTGTTCAGAATGTGCACCTTTTAGGAACTTTCAACCTTACCCGTCTTGCATGGCCATATTTCTTAAAGAACAAGTTTGGGCGTGTTATTAACATCACCTCGACATCTGGGATTTATGGGAACTTTGGTCAATCCAATTATGCTTCTGCTAAGTCTGCGATTTTGGGATTCTCCAAGACCATTGCTATTGAAGGGGAAAAGTCAAATGTTTTGGTGAATGTGGTTGCTCCTCATGCTGAAACAGCCATGACTTTAACCATCTTTAGAGAAGAGGATAAGAACTTGTATTCTCCAGATCATGTTGCACCATTATTGGTTTACCTTGCTTCTCCAGATTTGGAAATCACCGGTCAATTGTTTGAAGCTGGTGGTGGATGGATTGGATCCACTCGTTGGCAACGTGCTCGTGGTGCTGTTTCTCGTGAGAAGACAGTTACTGCTGAGTTTGTTCAAAAGAATTGGGATTCGATTGTTGATTTCTCTAGGGATACTGCCAATCCTTTTACCACTACGGAGGCGACGATTGCTATTCTTGAAGCTGTGGAAGGTCCTGAAGAGGAGGAGAAGGAGGAGGAAGAGGAGGATAGTGATGATGAAGATGATAATCCAATCTTCACTTATAATGAACGGGATGTTATTCTTTATAACATTGCACTTGGGGCCACTTCCAAGGAACTTAAGTATGTTTATGAAAACGATCAAGATTTCCAAGTGATTCCAACGTTTGGACATCTTGCCACGTTCAACTCGCCTCGTTCTCAAACATCCTTCTCGGAACTTCTTACTGATTTCAACCCAATGCTTTTACTTCATGGGGAACAATATATCAAGTTTGAAAAGTGGCCTATTCCAACCGAAGCTCTGTTGGCTACGGAATATAACCCTATTCAAATCACTCAAAAGGGTACCAATACGGTTGTAGTTCATGGATCCAAATCGGTTGATTCCAAAACCGGGGAATTGGTGTTCACCAATGAAGCCACGTTCTTCATTAGAAAGTGTAAGGGTGAAACCAAGCAATATGTTGAACGTCGTGCTTTTGCTACGAATCAATGGATTGCTCCAAAGACTGAGCCGGAATTTACCACTGATATTAAGATTTCTCCAGATCTTGCTGCTCTTTACAGATTGACTGGGGATAGAAATCCGTTGCACATTGATCCTAACTTTGCTAAGGGTGCTGCTTTCCCTGCTCCTATTTTACATGGGATGTGTACTTATGGATTGACTGCGAAGGTTCTTTTGGATAAGTATGGTCCATTTGGTGAGATTAAGGCTAGGTTTACTGGGGTTGTTTTCCCGGGGGAGACGTTGAGGGTTAAGGCTTGGAAGCAGGGGGATGTTGTGATTTTCCAGAGTCATATTATTGAGAGGGGGACTATTGCGATTAACAATGCGGCGATTAAGTTGTTGGGGAGTGATGCGAAGATCTAGTGCAGTTGCAGCAACCAGCTTGCTGGTTGATGCCTAAGTACGGTACAGTGCAATTGCAATCAACACAGCTTGCTGGGTTGATTGCCTGAGTGTAGTGCAATTGCAATCAGCACAGCTTGCTGGGTTGATTGCCTGAGTACAGTGGTGTATCAACACTGCTTGTGCAATTGTCAGACAGCTTTCTGGTTGTTGCCGTGTACAGTCATGTATCAAACTGCTTGGGGTGAGTATCAACACTGCCGTGTTGATTTCAACCCCCACTCTGAAGCTGTGGTTTCTCCCTATTTAAGTATTCCTTTGGTACGTGTGTTGAAGGATTCGTTATGAGAACATGTTGTTATGTTGTTCTAGTGTTAGTTCACAATTTATGTTTATGTATTGATATTTGTAGGACTGGAGCGGAGCGACAGTGCTTGGTACTGGAGCGTGCGACAGTGCTGGAGCGTAGCGAGAGCATTGGAGCGTAGCGATAGCATTGGAGCGTAGCGAGAGTATTGGAGCGTAGCGAGAGTATTGGAGCGTCGCGCAGCATTGGAGCGTAGCGCAAACATTGGAGCGTAGCGCAAACATTGGAGCGTAGCGACAGTATCTTGGGCTACTGGGGCATAGCGACAGCTTTGGAGCGTAGCGACAGTATCCTTCCTACTGGAGCGTAGCGACACTACCTTGACTCTTTCTACTGGAGCGTAGCGACATTTTGCTCTTGCTACTGGAGCGTAGCGACAGTATCCTGGCTCTTGCTACTGGAGCTTAGCGACAGCATTGGAGCGTAGCGACAGTATCTTGGGCTAGTGGAGCGAAGCGACTGTATTGGAGCGAAGCGACTGTATTGGAGCGTAGCGACAGCATTGGAGCGTAGCGACAGCATTGGAGCGTAGCGATAGCATTGGAGCCTAGCGACAGTACCTTGGCTCTTTCTACTGGGGCGTAGCGACAGTATCTTGACTCTCGCTACTGGAGCGTAGCGACAGTGTCGTAGCTCTTGCTACTGGAGCGTAGCGACAGTACCTTGGGACCTGCTACTGGAGCGTAGCGACAGTACCCTGGCTCTGGTGACTGGAGCGAAGCGTCGGCTCTTGCTGCTGGAGCTTAGCGAAAGTACCTTGGCTCTACTGGAGCGTAGCGACACACCTTGGGTCCTGTTATTGGAGCGTAGCGACAGTATCTAGGCTCTTGCTACCAGAGCGTGGCGACAGTTCCCTGGCTCTTACGACAGTTCCCTGGCTCTCGCTACTGGAGCGTAGTTACAGTTCCTTAGTTCTTGTTACTGGAGCTTAGCGTTGGATCTCGCTGCTGGAGCTTAGCCTACACCAGAGCGTAGCGACAGTATCTTGGCTCTTGCTATAGAGCGGCGTTGGCTCTTGCTACTGAAGCGGCGTTGGCTCTTGCTACTGGAGTGTAGCGTTGGCTACTGGAGCGTAGCAACAGTATCCTGACCCTTGCTTCAATTACGCTACCCCCAATTATGCTACCCTCACCGTCGCTATCACCAATTACTGCTACTCTCCAGTAATTTGGCTATTCTATCCTACCCCCAATTACTTCCACTGTCACAAGTACTGTCTTTACGCTCCAGTAATCAGTAATTTCCAGTCACCCGCTACGCTCAATTACTGTCGCTACGCTCCACATGTTAAATCAAAGAATAAGCTCTTCAACCTAACAGTACCTTCAAGCTTATTACTTTATACACTGAGTTTGTACACCACACAATTCATTCAGTTAACCTTAGCTTCCATAAACGACTCTTCTAATCATTATCCATCCACAACTCAAACTTATCAACTTACTTATACATCTTATTGTCACCAAAGTTCCTCACCCTTTATCATCAAGTCGTTCTGTTGCAAAATTCCGTCAATTATGTAGCATACTCTATCGTCTTCATTACCACAGCACTCCTCCTCATCCAATTACAATGCCTTGATGAAAGAGAATGAAGCAAATCCTGCTCCCCAACTTTGATATCACCTTAATTACCAAGTAAGATCTCAGCTTACGGAGGTCAATTGAGCACTAGCGGTGTCTGAACACTGGATTTAAACTGACCCCTCAAGATGGTACATGGAACCATAAGGAAATCCACCTTTTGCATACAATGTGGATTATAACTGCTATAATGAATAATAGCCTTGTGGTTCATGTTTATGAAGTTTCGAGGATATAGCCCTAAACTAATAGCCCTACATGAAGCTTACCAGTATTGTTTGAAATGCAAGGGTTTAGGCTACAATATCTCCTCTTATCCTACATGAGTTGTTAATTAATTACCCATTGGGATTACATATAAACTTGGTTTCCACGAATATGGCTAGGGAGTGATTAAAAATGATCAAGCGTAGCGAGTTCATTTGGTTGGCTCATTCAGCTCAAATGACCACAGCGTTTGCTCATTTGTGTCATTCAGCTCATCAGCTTGAACGCGCTGCGCTTGTTCATTGCTGATGTTTATTTGATTCAACTCATCAGCTCAAATGAACGCGCTGCGCTTGTTCATTGTTGCACTGTTATTGCTCCTTCTCAACCACCTTAACACTATCAATCACATCAACCTTATCATTCACCTCCTTACTAACCTCCTCCAAATCATCACTCTCCACATCAACAATACCCCCACCCAAACGTCTAACATCAAACCCATTTGCTGTCAAGTATTCAACAAATGCACGATCCTCCTCATTAATGGCGTTTTGATTCACTGGAGGACATAAGAACAATGCCACAAGAGCAGAAAAGATACACAAAGCAGACGAGATGTAGAACGGCATTGTGTCACCACGGTCTGTACCAGGACGTGAAGTATTTTTTATAATTACTGGGAATACCCAAGTACCGACGAATGCACCCACTTTACCGACTGCAGCTGCAATTCCGTAATATTGACCTCTGATTGGAGTAGCACTTGTTTTGGATGCCAATAATCCAATGTTATCACCTGGTCCAAACTCTCCCAAGGTGGTGAAAATTCCATACACTACAACGAACCCTCCAACGTGTTGTTTCAATTGAGTATAGCATGCAGACATAATAAACCCAATGATACCTTGAAGTCCAACCCCAACCACAAGGGTGGTACGAGGTCCGAAATAATCACCAGCAATGGCTCCCAAATATGCACCAGGCATATAAAATAAATTGAAAACAACGTTCCAACCAAACGTTTTATAAATATCCCCATCAGGGATAACCTTACCAATGATGGTTGTGGAATAGATCCCAAAAGCATAAACTGAGAAATCATAGATGAACCATAATAAACTCACCACTGCAAGTCTAAACCAATAAAACTTAACAATCAACCATACGGGATAATCCTTATAAGGGATGTTTTTCATATGAAGTTTTTCAAAACTCTTGGAATCTGTCATTTTGAGACGCATGAAAAATAACGCAAGTGGAGGGAACACGCCAAGACCCAACGTTAAACGCCATACAGCTGTCAAATCGGTCCGGAAGATTTCAAGAAGCACCCAAGGAACAAACGCTGAAATTACAAATCCAAGGTCAATCATAGTATTGGTAAACCAAGAAAACCATCTATTACGCTTCCCTGCTGGTAACATATTAGCAAACTCAGAAGCAATCACTGCGGCAGTTGGATATTCAGAACCAATAGCAATCCCTAAGAAGAACCGGAACGTAGTAAGTGCTGCAAAAAGTCCTTGAGGCAGACCATGTGCCCCCCAAGTTCCAACAGCACATAACAACGTGAAAAAAATTAAACACACATTTGCGGCAAGCATACCTCCTTTACGCGCAACATGGTCAGAAATATACCCGAATCCAAGTTGACCAATAACAACCCCAGCAAAGGCAATGGAACTGACGTTGGACATGGCATTACTTTCGGAATACTCTTTCGGGTACAACTTCTTAAGACAATAAGATACCGTACTAATGGAATTGTTAACGTAACCATCGGAGAAAAGCCCAGCTCCTGAAATAAACGCAGGCCAAAGGTTCTTCATACGCACATGACGTTCAACCTCTTCCTCATCGGGTTGATAATCTTCGGCAGCAAGTTGTTCCCGTGTCTTGTTGAAGGTGAATTCAGATTTAATATTATTGTAGACACCTACAGTGATGTCATTAAATGATTTTGGAATGTCTCGAGTAGTCATTTTTTTCTATTGTGTTTTATTTTCTTGTTGTGTAGTTGTGTATTATTTCTTGATTAGCGAGCTCTATCTTGTTTAGCTATAGTCCTATCTTGTTTAGCTTCGTATAGGTCTACCTTCGTCCTATGTTATTTTATAATGATCTATCGCGACTCTAACAATCTGATATCGCGTGATTAACTAATAATGATAAGGAAAAAGTTGTAATTTATATTCCCCTCCAGGGGATCAACCGGGTTCCTTAGCCCAAAATGGCTGCAATTTCTTCCACGTGGGTGCAGGGTTCTGTGCGTTGACAGGCGCTTAAGCGACCAGCAATGTACACTAAAATGCAGGCAGGGTGCATATAAGATCCAAAGTTCAATAATGAAGACTAAAAAATATTATTCAACGTAAGACTTGATGTCTCCAAGTTACAATAATTAATCCGCAACTTAAATTTGCAATTCACAGTAAGTACCATTTATTCTGTAGTAGTTTAACTGAAGTACCCCTAAAAACGTATTCATCAACGTGTTGAGACGGAATTATGCTTAAGCGTTATTACATAGAAAATGAATGAACTAAGGGGTGAGAATGGGTGGCTTGACTTAATTGGGAATCTAATTGAAACGGAATTTATTAATTACGCCAAGCCTTACAGATGCGCCGTGTATTTGGAGTTTTGGCGTAATCTCCCATGATTCTTATCGAGACGTGCTAATGGATTTAATCTTGTACTTGCGTTTTAAAGATTACCTTAAATCTTAACTAACCTTTAAATCTTTAACTAACCTTAAATCTTTAACTTACCTTTTAAATCTTCAAGACGACTTGTGTGACAACTTCCATTGAAGACATTCAGACAACGTTGCTCAACTAAATAACCCTCCTCGCAGTTCCTGTCAGTCCCACCTAAAATTCGGGACGTTCTTCCGGATATTCTGGGCAGATGTAGTGTCTCCTAAAAGGGTGGGTCTACCTACTGGATCTGTCTTTTGCGATAAATTTTACGATGTGGTTTCATTTGAATGGAATTAGTGGCGTGTGCCTTTATTGTTACTTATACTGAGAGATTAGATCCGGTTACGAGATCAACAGATGGGTGAGGGGAGTTACCTAGGGATCTGGACTCTAAATTAGGGTTTATAATACGAGGTGTTTGGGGGTGAAGCTGGCCCCCACTTTAGCGTAGCTAAAGAGGTAGCGTAGCATCAGTAATTGACTTTAACAGAATATGACCAACCTGGATGATAAATGGGTTTGAGTTTCTTTTATTGCAATCTAATCTGGTGAAATTCCAATTAAACAAAGAATTTGAAATTCCCCTAACTGGTAAGTTTTTTTAGAAGCAGAAGTTTTATTAAAAGTTTGGTCGAAAGTTATAGAAATTTCCTTAAATAGTGAATTATAAAGTTTATGTTTGTAATGATGTATTAATTGGTAATTAGAAAAGAAAAGAAAGTGTTTAATACAAGGTGACGTCCCTTTGGTATCCTTTCGATGTCTCTTCAATTTCTCTTTGATGTTGCTTTGATGTTCCTTCAATGTCCCCCCCAGGATTCGAACACCCTCTCAGGATTTGCTCAGGATTTGATCCCCCCAGGATTCGAACACCTCAAAACGAGCGAAGCGAGTTGGGAAATACTTCCTATTATGGTATTACCAGATATGGATATATTTTCAAACACACACAATTTGTTCGCTAGTTGTGGAAATATTTCCTATTAAAGTATTACTATATATGGCTATAAATTCAAGACTAACTACGTTAAGACCCACAACTTGCTACGCTCCTGACTCACAACTCGCTACGCTAGTCTCCCCACTCTTTGCTCCGCTCGTTAAAACTAACAACTCGCTCCGCTCGTCGCTCCGCTCGTAGCTCCGCTCCTTAAGCACAACTCGCTCCGCTCGTTGTGCTTGTCTAACACATCAAATCAACAAACCTATCACTCACACATGCAATTTCATAAAAACCATCCTGACCCATCCTAACCACCTCTTTAAACTCCCTAAACTTCTCAGGTACAAACTTGCCCAATTTTTTCACCAACTTCACCTTCCTACTCTTAGGTCTCACATTGACCAACCTTGGTCGAACCCAGATTTGTCCAACCTCACCCTTTTGAACTCCACATGATACGGAACCTCCATTGTTATAGGATTTACTTAATCCAAAGGAATTGCTTATTGAAAGTCCAGCATTGAAGATATAAAAGGTAAGTCCAGAAGAGCCGCCCAATTGGGAATTACCCGAAAGGGAAATCCCCGATTCGTACCCGAACGAAAGCGTCCCCGTCCCGCTTTTCGCTCCAAGACATGACGTCACCGGGATGTAGTCAGTTGACACGGCCTCTGAGACGTCCATTTTGATTTCCTCCCACCACTCGTCGGAGCTTTTGTTACTTCTTCCGATGAATGTTTTAGTGTCGGAGAGATGGAACACAGCATTTTGAGGGTAGTTTTGATAGCACCTTTCAACTTCCTCGAGATTGGACATATTAATTATGGTGTAATCGGTGGTGAAAACGTCTTCTTCTTCATTCTCAGAAGTCCCTAAAGTGATAAGATTTGATTTTGTAGTAAGTTCGTTGAAGCCTTTCAGTCCCAAAGAGGACTTACCTAATTTGGAAGTATTTCCTACATAGGCGGTTAAGCCAAAACGGAGGATGATAAGTAATATAAAGTAGTTCATTAGATACTTTGAATATGAGGGTGGTTTGGTGTTTATATAGTTGATATAGCATTGTAACGTTTTTGAGGGTGGAGATTAACAAGTAAGTCCAAGGGTCTAGAGTGTTGGGGGATAGAAGGTGGAATATTAATAGGAAGGTGGAGAAACTTCCATTTAGGGAAATATTCCCTCAAATGGATGAGTCCCAAATAGTAAAATATTCCAAATGGAGTATAATCCAAAATAGGAAATATTTCCTAAATTAAATATTACAAGAACTACAGTTGATTATTACTACTTTGGGATTACCGCTTATAACTACCGTTTTAGGAGTACCGCTTATAACTACCATTTTAGGACTACCCATCGCTTGAGGATTACCGAGATATGGCCCAACTCACTACGCTCGAGACTCGCTACGCTCGTCACTCCGCTCGTCACTCCGCTCGTCGCTACGCTCGAGACACACAACTCGCTACGCAACTCGCTCCGCTCGTCGCTAAGCTCTCCTAATTAAATGGACTTTTCTGAAAATACTTCGGCTGCTCTCCCCACTCCTCTCCCTCTTCAATATCCAATGAAACGAAATTATAAAGTCCACCACCAGCCGAAGATAACCCGGATGTTTTCCTAGAATGATACCTGGACCTAGAGAATGGTACTCCAAAGTCAACAGGCGCATCATTGATTGGATCGATAATGGAAGTGTTGTGAGAAGTTGCTGAATTAAATATCGAAATGGGCGTTGCTGATGGGGAATGTGATGGTGATGGCGAATTGGCCAATGTAATGATTGAGTTTGAGCGTATGGATTTGCGATTCAAGTTGGCTTCGGCCGGAACCGACGCAACCGAATATGGATTTGCGGCCGAGTCCGGATTTGGATTTGCAGCCGAAGCCGCTGAAGTTTGAGTGGTTTGAGCGGAAGTTTGAACCGAATTTTGAGCCGCAGCCAAATTAGGAGAACCCTCATTAAGCCCTAAGGAAGGCTCACTACTCCCCAAAGATGAATAACTACCAACCGACCTAATACTAGACCGATTAGGTCTTTGTTTCAAGGTGGGTGGAAACTTAAACGTCATAGTAGGAGATGAAGTCGGGCGGACCGGAACAGGTCCACTAGGCTTCCGGGAAATCGGCTTGAGAATATTAGTCGGGAAATTAAACAGATCCCGTGACTTGTCAGGTGACACATCACGTGAGCTCGACAGGAGGTCGTGCCCGAGATGGTCCTGTCCAAGGTCGTGCGCGAGGTCCAAGTGCGACACGTCGGAAACGTCAGAGAGCGACACATCGAGGAGGTCATGTGACTTGTACTCATGTGACCGGTACCTATCGAACGGAGAATCCCGGATGAACGGAGATTCCCGGTTGGATTTAAATGAGCCGGCTCGCGATAAGTTTGAGTAGGATCTCTCAAGTGGAGGTTGGCCGGATCTCTCAAGTTGTAATGGAGGTTGACCGAATTGGAACTCTGCTTCGATTGGACTCTCTCCACCTGAAGAGTCGCTACCAAAACTGGTACTGAAACTAACCGCAGGTGGTCTGAAGTAATCGCCTTGGAAGGAACTTTCGGACAATCTTGATTGGGAGAGTCTTTGGGAGAGTCTTGATTGGGAATGTCTTTTTTCTATTCCTGAATGTCGTCTCTCTACAGATGAATTCCTCTCTCCCGAAAGTCTCTCTGCAGAATAGGAAAGTCTCGATTCGGTAATAATTCCCGAATCGGAAAAGCGGCCTGATTTTTGTTTCTTCACCACTTTGCCCATATCCCTTTTAGGCAATTCATCTATTTTGGGAATTTCCCTTTTCGGTATACTAAAAGATTTAGCTTTTTTCAACCTTGCGTCTGAAACCTCCACTCTTAGCCTACTTTCCGATCTTGCCTTTGTTAATTTGCCCTCCAATCTCACTTTGTTCATATGCAATTCACAATTTCTTTCGAAATTGACATCTTTCATTTCGATGTATGCTTGCGGAGTACAGTAACTACTGAAGTCCCCAAAGAAGGACTTGTACCCGCCGGATAGGACTACCAAATTGGGAAATGCCAAATGGGGATATACTTCCCGATGTAGTTCTCTATCTAGTTTACGCAAATGGCTAGCCAAAGTGGGTCCTCTGAACACTGAGAATTCACAGTGGAAAATGAGGAGGGTATTACTCAGGATGGATTCCAGAAAGAACTTGGATTCCAAGTCTTCTTTGGTGGATATATTTAAAGCACCATTAATGTGACCTCCTTCGTATTCGTAATTGAATCGACAATCTATGATTAGGAAATCTTCATATTCATGATTGAGGTCGCCGGATAAAACTCTATGTAATTCATGATGATCGATTCTTGGGAGTTGATCTTCGGAGGGGATTGTTCGAAGGGATGATGTTCTTGAGAGGGGGGGGAGTGTGGAGGATGATAAATCTGTAGTACCCAAAGATGTAGTGGATGTAGCGAAGGAGGTTGTAGGAAAGGGGGTTGTACCAAAGGGGGTTGTACCCAAAGATGTTGTGGAGGTTGTACCCAAAGATGTAGTGGATGTTGTCGCAAAGGAGGTTGTGGCTAACCCATCTTTCAACCCCGATTTCAAACCCCCATCATACCTTCGAATCAAACCTGAAGAAACCTTTTTGGAGTATTCCTTACGCATTTCCTTAACATCATCAATGTCGGTGTCCAGGTCCGAACCTACCGCCTCTGAGGGGCTTTTTGCTCCAATGTGTAAAAAATGCTGCGAGCTTTTTGCCACCAGAAGCATACTCTGAGAAAGACTCTTCATTTTAGTAGTCATTGTTTTGGGTAGATGAAGGTTGGAGAGGTTCTTGAATGGTCGCCTTTCAAGAAGTGGAGATGAGGAGTATTCATCTTCATCTTCACCGGTTGGAGTTGATACAAGGTGAGCTGTGGATGGGGAATAATCGAGGGATATATCGGGGGAGTCGTGGGTTCGTTTGCTCATATTACTGGAGCAATTACTGGAGCGTAGCGACAGTAATTGGGACCTACTGGAGGGTATTACTGGAGCGTAGCGACAGTAATTGGGAACGTAAATATGTAGCGATTACCGTAGCGTAGCGACAGTAATTTGATAACGCGTAGCGATAGTAGGTAGCAAGAGCTTACTGGGTTAATATGAAGCAGTAATCTTATACTTACCCTCTATAAAACCTTTACACCTTTATAAGCACCTTAATTACCTTACTGGTGGACAGTGTATCTATCGGGAATAAGTGATGTATCAAGACCTATCAACTTAAAATGTGATGTATCAAAATGTGACCTATCAGTGGAATAAAATGTGATGTATCAAAATGTGATGAATCAACTGTGAAATAAAATGTGACCTATCAAATGTGATGTATCAAATGTGGTATTAAATATGACCTATCACTGTGGTATTAAATATGACCTGTCACTGTGGTATTAAATATGACCTATGTGGTATTAAATATGACCTATGAAACCGTTTCAAAGATGTTTCAAACTCGTTTCCAAAATGTTTCAAACTCGTTTCAAATCCTGTGGTCAATGTGGACTTCCTGTCAATGTGGACTTCTTATCAAACTAACACACTTTCAAACTACCACACACTCTGGATGGGGATCGAGTAAAAATCAACTCGAATTTCCCCTGCTTATATACGGCTTACGTAACCGCACTTAGGGTTTGGTGCGTCGCTTTCTACACACGGAGCAAGCTTAAAGAAGAACAAAGGTAATAAGACCAGAATAAGTAGGGTAAACAAAGGTGTACGGATAAAGGTTAAGGTAAGAATAAATTAAGAAATACTTTTAAAAATAAGAACATACAAATAAGAACGTACTTAAGAAGGTCACTTACCTCCTGATGATCCAGACCTACACGTGACGGATCAACTCCCCACACGCACCAAATTGCAGGTGCAATTTGTGCTTGCAGGATCTGCACACACCGGAGGAGTCCGTCATGCTTGATCCGCCCTAGTAGTCAGTACGATCCAGTAACCTGGAGTAAGGTACAGCCAAGGCTCCACCGATACGTCCGTACACCCCCCAATCACCAAGTCAACGTCTCGACCTAATTGCGTCCAGCGCCTCACATTCCTTAAGAACGCCGGTCTTCCATTGTCGCTGCAAGATGTTTATTTTCGTCCTAATCGGGACGCATTGGGAATGCAACGGTTACGAAAGATCCTTGCTGCAGTATTAAGGAAGGCGCATCATCTGCAGAGAAGATCTCAAAACCAATCCAAGTGAAAGGCCGTAGTATGGCCTTGCTATGCGTAGCATAGCAAGGTCTATGCTACGCATACCAAGGAGAGATGGAAGGCATACAAAGAGAATAATCACACATAAGCACACATAAGCATACATAATAAACACACAGAATGAACACACAGAATAAAAAAACATATTACGTCATCAATAGACTAAGCCTAGGTACACTTCACATGCTGAATTCATCTCAATACGCCGTGCGAGTCACCTTATAATTCAAACCTTAACGCCTACATAACGCCCTACACATTCCATACTACAGGCACACCGTACCCACCACAACGTACTCACGCACTCTTACACTCCCCCACTCTTACACTCCCCCTTAATCCCTACAAACTTCTGTGTTTACTTTTATTCTATGAATTACGTGCCGTTGGAACCACTCATGCAATTGTTGGCGTTTTGTGGTGGGAGCGGTAGTTTGACGTGACCACAAAACGGATGTCCACAACGAGCGCAGCGAGTTGTGTAAAAATTGCCATATCTGGTAATACTATAATAGGAAGTATTTCCACAACTATCCCAACGAGCGCAGCGAGTTGTGAGTCCAAAAAAATGACCATATCTGGTAATACTATAATAGGAAGTATTTCCACAACTAGCGTAGCGAGCGCAACGAGTTGTGAGTGTAAAAATATTGCCATATCTGGTAATACTATAATAGGAAGTATTTCCACAACTATCCCAACGAGCGCAGCGAGTTGTGAGTGTAAAAAGGCCACATCTGGTAATACTATAATAGGAAGTATTTCCACAACTAGCATAGGGAGTTGTGAAGATATAGTCAAATTTTTTAGTGTACCCTGATTTTTGAAATATTTCCTATTTGGTTGATTTTCCTATTTGGTAATATTTCCTATTTTGTGTGCACTGATTTTGAAATATTCCAGTGTACTCATATATTTCCCATTTGGTAATTTTCCTTATTTGGAAATATTTCCTATTTAGTGTACTCTTATATAGTGTACTCATATTTGGAATATTTCCAGTGTACTCATATTATATTCCCTAGAATGCACCTAGAATGCACTTGGAATACTGCCTATTTGAAGGAATTCATATTTGGTAATATTTCCTTGAGTAACATCATATTAGGTAATATGTCCATGAGGTAGCCCTTCAGTGTTGAACCAAAAATAATCCAAATAGGAAATAAAGCCTAAAAAGGAAGTATTCCAAATAGGTCATAAAAAGAATATGGAAGGAATACCAAATAGGAAATAAAACCTAATATGGAAGAAATACCAATTAAGACTTAAGGCCTAATACGGAAATAAAACCAAATACGGAAATACTCAATATGGACGCTGCTCAATACGGACGCTGCTCTAAGGTCTCATCAGGATCAGTCCCACTCCCCCGATCAGTCCCAAAATGAAAATCATCATCACTTTCAACATGATAACTCCGTGTGGATGCAAGCAGAAAGTTATCATCCGTCAAATAAGCATGCAAATTGAGTGACGATGAAGAGGATGTGATCCGGCTCAAGCCGATAAACCCGGGACTCGGCGAGTGTCGAAGCACGTCAGGTGAACCAGGCACACGTGGGGACACGCGAGACTTGACCAGCAGCAGAGAAGGCGAGTCACGAGACGGGGACGTATCAATCAAGCTTGCCTGTAAGGATCCTGTGGAAGCGTTTGGACTTGGTGCGGCGGCAAGTCCCTTTTCGGACTTTGGGTGTGCTACGTTAAGCCCGAAGATTGGAGGAGGTTCCATTAAGTCCGTGTATTTCCTGCGCGTGGCTTCTGGGTCGAGTTTTTTGGCTGGCGAGCTCAATGAGTTGATGGTGGGTTTTAGTGCCAGTTTCTGCTTCTTTAACCTTGAAAAGAAGCGTTGAGTAGGGCTAAACATGGACTTAATGGAGCCTGGAGATCGATCCCCAATCACTATGCTATTACTGTTTGTTGGTGTAGATGGTGAGACATAATTGTTGATAGATAGGGATGATTCTGTGAAGTGGTAGAATATATCCAGATGGGGTGATATTTCCTTATTAGGAGAGTCCCGATGGGGTGGCTCCCGAGGAGAGTTTTCATCCCGATTGAGTGAGTTTTCATCCCGATGGGGTAAATCTTCAGGTAAATTATCCAGATGAAGCGATTTTTCCTTTTTGGGTATATACATATGTGGAAATTCTTCTCCCACTTTAGGAGATGTTTCCAAATCTGGACTAGTTCTTTCCCGATTTGTCCTCGATCTTTCACCTTCTTCCCAATTAGTCCTCAATCTTTCACCACCTTCCCAATTAGTCCTCGATCTTTCCCCATTTGAACTTTCCTCCCAATTGGACCTTTCCCTTTCATCCCAATTAGTCCTTGATCTATCCCCATTTGAACTGTCCTCCCAATGAGTACGTGGAACATCCCAATTAGGAAGTACCCCGAATGGACTCGCAGGTACACTTCCAAAATCATCAAGTTGACTAAGGACATTGCTTGTATCCACATATTCCCCTTCAACGCTACCAAACGACAGTGAATCATCAAGGTATGAATCAAGGAGATCATCAAGCGGTTCCAATTTGGATACATTTGGCGGTGATACAATGTTGAGTGAACCATCTGGTGATGCATGTTTAGAAGGTGTACCAGCACGAATTTCACCTGATTTATCACGCAACAAGTTATCACCTGATTTATTATCATCCTGAGGACGAGGTAAGGCAAGACGAAGCGCCTCTCCTGGGAGATGTGTGGCCTGTGGAAGAACCAACAGTGGGGGTTTCCTTTTTCGGAAGAATGTCTTTATTTTGTTCAGTAATTCACCCTGGGAAGTGTCTTGTTTAATTGGAGTATCCTTGGATGTTTGAGGGAGTGTTTCCTTGGATGGAAATGTATCCTTATTGAGTAATGCCTTATTAGGAAGTATTTCCTTATTGAGTAAATCCCTATTTGAAACAATATCCCCATTAAGCAATTCCCTATTTGGAAAAACTTCCTTATTAAGCTTAGGAATCAGACCCAAATCAAACCTCGTAAACTCATGATTCCAAACATCCTCCAAATCAAATCGCATCCCCACATCTTTCATCAACATACCCCTCAACAAATCCTTAAGAAGGGCCATCTCGTCGATATCACCTTTAGTAACGCGCTTGCTCTGTTCCACTTTCGGAAAGTGCAACTCCTCACGTACGATGCGCTTAAAGAGGTCGTATTCGTTAACGCCGGTGAAGGGGAGGTCGCGGAAGATGAGGCAGTAGAGCGTAACTCCGAGAGCCCACACGTCGATGCCTGCACCAATCTTCTGTGCAGCTGCAGTGGAAGCTCGCCTAGCTACATATTGACACAATTCAGGCGCATAGAAGGCCGGAGTTCCCATGACTTTGCCGAGCTCCTTTTCGTCGTTGGGGGAACCTTCCAAAACGAGACTAACGCCGAAATCGCTGATCTTCACCACATTATCGCCGGATATAAGGAGATTGGAAGGCTTGACGTCTCGGTGGAGAATGTTCTTCTTATGGAGGTATGAAAGTCCTTCCGTACAATGCCGGAGTATTCGGTTGAGTGTCAACGCATTAGGACCTCCGCTGTACTTCTCCCGGTAGTGGCTGTACCGCTTGAAGTCAAGCTCGCCATGCTCGCAGTATTCCATGATAAGTAGGATCTTGTCGAATCTGATGTCATCGATCACGTGGTCGAGCCGCACGATGTTCGGGTGCGCGCACGACTTCATGATCTGGATCTCCCGCTTAATTTTGGTTGTTTGCGAGAGGTTGGACTTGGTGATGAGTCGGGACCGATCCACCCGATGGATGGTTTTGATAGCGACGTATTGGGGGTGTAGTTCCGGGTCACGGATGTTTAGTTCCGATTGATCACGTGCAGACTCATCCGCATCGCGGATGTTTAGTTCCGCTCGATCACGTGATCTATCAGGTGACCTCCCGTCGTATAAATCACGCGACCGCCGCCGCCTGTCGTTGTCGTCGTATAGACCACGTGACCGCGCGCTCTCCCCCCGTACCGTATCAAACTGAGAAGTCTCACGTGACCCACTCCTATCAGTTAAACCGCCACTCCCCCGTCGTATTCTTCTGCCCGGCAGTTCGTCGCGATTTCCCGGTGCACGTCCAGCGTGGGCTAAACCCCGGGCATTATGGGGATCTTCGGACGCGGCGTTTAAACTCCGATCGACAAGACCCCTGTTATCATCAATGACCTCTCCTAGGAGAACTTTCCCGAATTGGCCCTCCCCAATCTTGCGTAGAACGCGGTACCGCCCGCTGATGACCTTTCGGCGCGTGGCCGCATCGAGCGTGATTGATAGCGTCTTGACGTCCATGGGGCATTTCTGTGTGTATGTTGGTTTGTTATGGATGTGAGTGGGAAGGATCACGTGGAAAAAGGAAATCCAAAAGGGGATATATTTCTTAATTTGGAATTGCCTAATGGGGCAATGAAAAGCGTAGCGCGTTCATTGAGAAGGACGAGTTAACTATTGCAGTTCGGGTGTAATGTCCAAAAGGAGATATATTTCTTATTTGGGTTATTCCAAAAGAGGGTGGATATTCTATTTTGGGAATATTCCAAAAGAGGAGTTATTTCCTATTTGGAAATGCTTTGATGATTGTAAGATCATGATTGGATTTCATGAACAGAGTAGAGCGAATGAAGCTGAAGAGTAGTCCTTATAGTGGCGTGTTTATTGAGAATGAAGGGTAGTTCTTATAACCTTAATTACAATCGTCTATTAATCTACTTTATTGTTATAGTTAAAATGTCCAAAAAAGGATATATTTCCTATTATAGAATATTCCAAAAGAAGGTGAATTTTCCATTTTGGGAATATTCCAAAAGAAGATATATTTCCTATTATAGAATATTCCAAAAAGGGTGTATTTGGGAATGCTTTCGATCATCAATGGATTTCATGAACAAGCGTACAGTGAATGAATCTGAAAAGTAGCCCTTAAGTATATTGAGAATGAAGATTATTCCTTATAACCTTAATTACAATCGTCTATTAAATTATTGTTGTTTATGTGGTGTCCAAAAGAAGATATATTTCCTATTTTAACGTTTTCCAAAAGAAGGTGAATTGTCCATTTTGGGAATATTCCAAAAGAAGATATATTTCCTATTTTAGAAAGAAGGTGGATTTGGGAATGCGATGATGATCTTACGATAATCAATGGATTCCATGAACAAGCGTAGAGCGTTCATAAACAATGAAGATGAAGAGTATCCCTCGTATTGACCCAATATGCTGATTACAATCGTCTATTAATCTACTATAATGTTGTATTTGAAAGTGTCCAAAAGAAGATATATTTCCTATTTTAAAATATTCCGAAAGAAGGTGAATTGTCTATTTTGGGAACATTCCAAAAGAAGACATATTTCCTATTTGAAAGTAATCCGAAAGAAGGTGAATTTTCCATTTTGGGAAGTATACTAAAAAGGAAGTATTACCAGAACGAGCGACATCAGCCTAGGGGAGTTATGAGATCATCATCATCAAGCTTGTGTTTCAACTTCAGCACAAGTGGAGCGAAGCAAGTAGAAGTACTCTCGTTATCAACTTCTTCTTTTTTCACTCTCTTCGTATGAAGATATAAAAGGAGTTCTCATCTTTGATTTAACATAGAATTCAATTTCGCATGCGAGTGTAGGGTAGGTGGTTTATTCATGGTGGTAAATGTTGTACATGGGTAGCTACTCACAACACAATCTTGAGCGTAGCGAGAGATTGTTGTACTCTTGTACTGGATCTTGGGCGTGCACTTCAATCTTGGGCGTGCACTTCAATCTTGGGCGTGCACTTCAATCTCTCGCTACTCTCAAGATACAGTGCAAAAGTTATGCTTGCTTACCTAGATAAGCTAAACTCCCATAAACTCCCATAAGCTCCGCTTATGGTCGTCGCAAACCTCCATAAGCGCTTCGCTCTCAAGTTGGTTGCTAAGATGCTAAGCTCGCAAAACTCCATAAGCTGCGCTTATGTCGCTATAAGCTGCGCTTATGTCGCTATGTTTGCCAGGGTTGGCTGCAAAAAAGTTGCGCTCGCTGCGGCTCAAAATGGCTGCAAAAAAATCAATCTCTCGCATTGCGCTCGCTGCGGCTCAAAATGGGTGCAAAAAGTCAATCTCTCGTTTCGCTCGAGATTGCTAACGAGGCGAGAGTTAGACAGACACTCCCATAAGCTGCGTCTATGCTATGCTATACTTGCTTATAATCAACAAGCTAAACTCCATAGCTTATTCTTCAAAAGCTCTACTCGATAAGATAAACTTCCATAAACTTCCATTAGCTCGCATTAAGCTGCCATAGTTATATTTAAGGCCGGTTACTAAGCTGTACGAGCGAAGCTCCCGTATGGGGGTTTATGGCCAGAACCGTTGAGAGGTACTTAATTAAGATTATGTTATTCTTTTACAAATATCATTGGGGAAATTGAACGTTGGCGAGGTCTAAGATGGTGGGTGGACTCTGGTTCCTTCCTTGGTATGTTATAAGTCCTTCCTTGGTCGGTAAGTCCTTTCTTAGTCGGTAAGTCCTTCCTTGTTATGTTCCTAAATCTGAGCGTAGCGGTGGTTTCAGTGTAGCAGTGGATTGAGCTAAGTGGATGACTGAGCGTAGCGATGATTTGAGTTCCTCCTTGATATGATCCGATCAATCTGTGAAAACACTCTTACACCAGACAAACTTTGCTAGCTTCACTTCGCTCGATTCGCTCTGCTTGCTTCACTCTGCTCAGTTCGCTAAGTTCGCTCGCTTTGGCTCGCTCACTTTGGTTCGCTCTGCTCACTTCGCTTCGCCCTGCCAACTTCGCTCCACTCGCTACGCTCACTTCGCTAACTTCGCTCACTTCGCTCGATTACTGAGGGCGCTGGCAGCGCATGGCTAAACTCCCAAACCCAAAGCTGCGCTTAGGGTTTGGTCGGTTGTAGAGGGCATGGCTAAACTCCCATAAGCTGCGCTTATGGTCGGCGCTTATGGTCGGGCGCTCGCAGCGCATGGCTAAGCTCCCAAACCCAAAGCTCCGCTTAGGGTATGGTCGGTTATGCTTAGGGTCGTTTTGCTTATATGCAGGTCACCAAGGTCAGTAGATAAGACCCATTTATTTCAATCAAAAGTTTACATAAATCATTGATTGAAAATTGATTCGGAGTGGTTATTATACTAAACACCTTTATGTTGATTTATAGGTGATTTAAGTGAGATTTGAAGTTGTTACAATCTTGAGCGTAGCGAGAGATTGCAGGCTCAACAATCTTGAGCGTAGCGAGAAATTCAGTGCAATGGTACAACAATCTATGGCTACGCTCAAGATTCAGTTCAGTACAGTTTGAGCGTGCAATCTTGAGCAAGACTCAGTACAAGAATACAACAATCTTGAGCGTAGCGAGAGATTGAAGTGCACGCCCAAGATCCAGTACAAGAGTACAACAATCTCTCGCAACGCTCAAGATTGAAGTGCACGCCCAAGATCCAGTACAAGAGTACAACAATCTCTCGCTACGCTCAAGATTGCTTAGCACATCCCCACCAATGATAACTTTACCATCCCATGTTAAATTCAAAACAACTGATTGGACCATTGCTGCTTGTGATTGGAACTTCATCTTCAACTAAATGTACAATTTTATAAAGATTATGCTAGCTTTGTTTCGTGGTAAGCTTCAATGAAATAGCATGATCAACTTCATATTCAACGAACAGAAGATGCGTAGGGTAGTGTAGCAGTGTAGCGTAGCAGCGTAGCGTAGGTCTTGGGATTGTTTCAATACGCAATTGTCAACTAACCATGATGACGTAGCATATCTTGAGCGTGCACTTCAATCTTGAGCGTGCAATTCAATCTTGAGCGTAGCGAGAGATTGTTGTATTCTTGTACTGAATCTTGAGAGTGCAATCTTGAGCGTAGCGAGAGATTGTTGTACTCTTGTACTGGATCTTGGGCGTGCACTTAAATCTCTCGCTACGCTCAAGATGTTTGCATCTCTCGCTACGCTAAAGATGTTTGCATCTCTCGCTACGCTCAAGATATTTTTCTCAACCGTGCAATCTCTCAGTCCACCACTAAGCTGAAACCATCACTAAGCTCAATCTACCACTAAGGTCAAACCATCGCTACGCAAAATCATCACTACGCTCAGATTTAGGCTGCAATTTATCTTCCCCGATGATTGCACTTCAATCTCCAACAATCTTGAGCGTAGCGAGAGATTGTTGTACTCTTGTACTGGATCTTGGGAGTCAATCTCTCGCTACGCTCAAGATTGTCAAGATTGTTGACTCTTGTACTGGATCTTGGGAGTCAATCTCTCGCTACGCTCAAGAATGTCAAGATTGTGGTACTCTTGTACTGGATCTTGGGCCTCAATCTCTCGCTACGCTCAAGATTGCTGCTGCTTCCATCTTAACCCACACTTATATGCAGGAGAAAGAATGGCTGCAAAAAGCCAAACAATGGAATGATTTTCAATTTAGGAAAACATTTCATGTCTAAGGAGTTGTATTCTAAGGTGTCACAAGTAAATTTATTATTGGATGTTTTCAGGGGTGATATTCAGGTGATATTTTATGAGGTTGGGTGATTTTTTTGTACGTGATGATGCTGAGATGTGGGTGTATTAAAGCTTCGCTCTGCTTGATTTGTTCTGCTTGCTTTGCTCTGCTCACTTTGCTCACTCGCTTGCATTGCTTTGGTTCGCTCTGCTCACTTCGCTCTGCTCACTTCGCTCTGCTCACTTCGCTCTGCTCGCTTCGCTCTGCTTCGGTTCGCTCGCTCAATTAGCTTGCTTCGCCCAGTTCGCTCAGTTCGCTTGCTTTGGTTCGCTCGCTTTGGATCGCTCTGCTCACTCCGCTTGCTTTGGTTCGCTTTGGTTCGCTTCGCTCTGCTCTGCTCGCTTCGCTCTGCTCTGCTCGCGCTGCTCTGCTCTGCTCGCTCTGCTCTGCTCTGCTCACTTTGCTCCACTCACTTCGCTTCGCTCTGCTCTGCTCTGCTCTGCTCTGCTTGCTCTGCTCTGCTCTGCTCTGCTCGCGCTGCTCGCTCTGCTCGCTCTGCTCAGTTCGCTCACTTCGCTCTGCTCACTTCGCTCTGCTCACTTCGCTCTGCTCACTTCGCTCCACTGCTCCGCTTCGCCCAGCTCTGCTCTGCTCGCTTCGCTCTACTCGCTTCGCTCACTTCGCTCACTTCGCTCACTTCGCTCTGCTCGCTCACTTCGCTCTGCTCGATTACTGAGGGCGCTTGCGGCGCATGGCTAAGCTCCCATAAGCTCCGCTTATGGTCGTCGCAAAACTCCATAAGCGCTTCGCTCTCAAGTTGGTTGCTAAGATCAGCTAAGCTCGCAAAACTCCATAAGCTGCGCTTATGTCGCTATAAGCTGCGCTTATGTCGCTATGTTTGCCAGGGTTGGCTGCAAAAAAGTTGCGCTCGCTGCGGCTCAAAATGGCTGCAAAAAATCAATCTCTCGCTTCGCTCGAGATTGCGCTCGCTGCGGCTCAAAATGGTTGCAAAAAGTCAGTTCGCTCTGCTCGCTTCGCTCTGCTCTGCTTGCTCTGCTTGCTCTGCTTGCTTCGCTCGCTTCGCTCGCTTCGCTCGATTACTGAGGGCGCTCGCAGCGCACCGCTAAGCCCCCAAACCCAAAGCTCCGCTTACGGTATGGTCGGTTGTAGAGGGCATGGCTAAACTCCCATAAGCTGCGCTTATGGTCGATGCTTATGGTCGGGCGCTCGCAGCGCATGGCTAAGCTCCCAAACCCAAAGCTCCGCTTAGGGTATCATCGGTTGTAGAGGGGGTATGGTCGGTTGTAGAGGCGCTCGCAGCGCTTGACCAAACTCCCAAACCCAAAGCTCCGCTTAGGGTTTAGTCGGTTGTAGAGGCGCTCGCAGCGCATGGCTAAGCTCCCAAACCCAAAGCTCCGCTTAGGGTATGGTCGGTTGTAGAGGCGCTCGAAGCGCAAGGCTAAACTCCCAAACCCAAAGCTCCGCTTAGGGTATGGTCGGTTGTAGAGGCGCTCGCAGCGCTTGACCAAACTCCCAAACCCAAAGCTCCGCTTTGGGTTTAGTCGGTTGAGTTTAGCTCCCTAATAACCTCCTCCTCCTCCTCACTAACCCCCCCAATATCCCCAGGAACCTCCCTCTGCTGTACACTAGGAGCCAGTCCCATTCCCCTAATCTGTTCCGAAACCTCAATCAAAACCGCCTCCAAATATTTCTTTGAATTCTTATTATCAATCCTCCCCTCCAATTGAGGATGTAAAGAATAATCTGGTCCAAACCAATCATAAGTTGGAATATAATTTGGAATATTCGAATCAAGTGTAACATCATTTAAAACCGAAGTTTCATAACACCATAATCTAGAAACATTCCTTGGAGTATATCCACCCCCACCTAAAACAAGCATTGGAATTCCAAATGATTTAATATATTTAACACATTCACCATGACCTCTTATATTAAGATTAAAACATCCAAGTCGATCATAACCAAGTGAATCCGCTCCACATTGTTGAACTATACAAGTTGGACGGAATTTATCCATAAGTGGTCCAATCACAGATTTAAATAATCGAAGGTATGAATCATCATCTATTCCATCTCGAAGTGGAACATTAATAGCATAACCTTTTCCAGGCCCAACTCCAACCTCAGAAACACTTCCAGTTCCAGGGAAAAATTCCCCATTATATTTATGGAAACTTACCGTTAAAACCCTATCTGAATTGAAAAAAGCTTCTTGAACTCCATCCCCATGATGTAAATCAATATCAATATAAATCACCCGAGGATGAACTCGAAGAAGATTCATAATACTTAAAACTATATCATTCACATAACAAAACCCAGATGGTTCAGCTTTCTTAGCATGATGAAGTCCTCCACTCCAATTCACCGCAATATCACTCTGTCCGGAGATTAACTTCCGCGTCGCATCAAGACTAGCCCCAGTATATAACGTACTATATTCATACATCCCATCAAAAACAGGACAATCATCTCCAATGTTGAATTGGGCAAGCGCCGCTCCCACCATCTTGGACGTCATCTCAGGCTTGATACTTTGGAGAAAATCAACATAATCTTCCAGATGGAAGGCTGCAACTTCAGCTTTGGTGGCCGCTCGGGGATGATATAAATCCATCACTTCATGGAGTTTGTAAGATATTACAAGATGATTGGTGAGCATGAGTCGGAATGGTTTCATTGGGTGAAGGGCTCCATAATGGAAATTCGATGCTTCGGGGTTGTAGTGGTAGCTTACGGATGTTGGGGTTGATGTGGAGTTTGGGGTGAAGTGGGGGGTGTTGAGGGTTGTTTTTTGGTCCAAGCTTATTGTAGACATATCGTAAATCTGAGCGTAGCGAAGATTTACTGGCGTAATATTAGACAGATCTGGCAAATCTGAGCGTAGCGATGATTTGAGTGTGTAACTTAAATCTGAGGTAAATCTGAGGCAAATCTGGCAAATCTGACAAATCTGAGCGCAGCGATGATTTGGAAATATTTCCTATTCAGGTATTTCCTATCTAGGTAGTATTTCCTATTTGAGCAATACTGATTTGAAAAATCCAGCTATTTGGGTATTATTACCTATTTGAGTATTACCTATTTCGTAATATTCAAGTTTTGAGTCTATTTGGGTATTATTACCTCTTTAAGTATTACCTATTCCGTACTATCTCAGTATTATGTCTATTTGAGTAATTCTACCTCTTTGAGTATTACCTATTCCGTACTATCTGAATATTGAGTCTACTTGGGTACTACTATCTTAAGTATTACCTCGTACCACCTATCTGAACCCACCTATTTGGGGATTATTGCTTATTTGGGTATTCCTGAGTCACCTATTTGTCTTTGGTAGGATATCTGGCTCAATCCTTTAATCTGCTGTTGGCACTATTCTGTAGCCTGTTTCTTATTACAAGCTTAACTCTGGCTGTTCCTTATAATGACTGTATTGAACTGAAACGGGCGTGCTTGTTCGTGCTCTCAAGGTGTGCTTCAAGGTGTGCTTCAAGGTGTGCTTGTTTTAGGTGTGCTTGATATTGAAGGTGTCGGGGGGAGGGTGCGATGTGGTGATTGATATCACGTGACATGTCACGTGAGCGACAAAGACCGATTTCTGCGACAATCTTTAAGACAAACCCATATACAGGACCACCTATATACAGTACACCAACCTCAGATACAATCCATTTATTTCCATCAAAAGTTCATAAAAATTACCGATCAAAACGTACTCGAGATCCTCATTATATAAAAAGGCCTTCTATTCAGTCACAGGTGATTTGAAGGAAAACTGAAGGAGTTGTAGGTGGAGTGTCGTATATGCACTTCTAAGCCTTTATATGCACTCCCTCAGAACAGACTGATGAAATGGCCCAATTAGCCCAAATTAGCCCAAATAGCCCAAATTACCCCAGATAGCCCAAACCAAGCCGATTAGCTAGGATGACTTGAAAAAAGGTGGGTACATTGAAAAAAATGGGAAAAGGCATGGGGGTGGTGACGTAAAATGGTGTCGTGAAAATACGACAAAGTCACGTGACGCCTTTCTTTTTTCGTGCGGGCGCGACTCGCCACCCGCCACCAAAACTTACAGCCAACTTACAGCCAATTTAAACAAGAACATGTCAGGTATGTATGCCTCAATTGGCGAGCGTAGCTTAGCTCAAGCGTAGCTTGAGCTATAGTCGAGTTATGCTTAATTGTAGCTTTAGCTACGCTTATGCTACGCAGCTACAGTCAAGCTACGCTTAAGCTCAAGCTACGCTTATGCTACGCATATGCTACAAGTCAAGCTACGCTTATGCTACACTCAAGCTCCGCTTACGCTCAAGCTACGCTTACGCTCCGCTTAAGGTCAAGCTGCGCTCACGCTCCGCTTTCGCTACGCTCGCTTTCGCTACGCTCAAGCTCGCTCCCTACTAACATTTAGGATCTGCCGGATTTGACCGCCACATCACAATCTTCTCCCCCGAAGGACGCCTCTACCAAGTGGAATATGCCTTCAAAGCAATCAACCTGAGTAACATCACATCTCTTGCCGTCTCCGGAACCGACTCTGGAGTTGTGATTTCGCAGAAGAAGATTGCGGATAAATTATTGGATCCAGCCACTGTGAGTTATATTTTCCAGATCACTCCACTGATTGGTCTTGTTGCCACCGGGAGTATTGCAGATGCTCGGTCTCAAGCTCTTCGGGCTCGTGCGGAGGCCACCGAGTTCCGTTATAAATATGGGTATGAGATGCCGGTTGCTAGTTTAAGTAAGCGAATGGCCAATATTAGTCAGCTTTATACTCAAAGAGCGTATATGAGGCCATTAGGAGTTGCACTTACGTTTGTACAGGTTGATGAAGAAGGAACTGCGCAGATTTATAAATGTGACCCGGCGGGTTATTACACGGGTTATAAGGCGGTTGCTACTGGGCCTAAGCTGCAAGAAGCTACCACTTATTTGGAAAAGAAGTTTAAGAAAAGTGAGGTTGTTAAGGGGGATTGGAAGGAGGTTGTGGAGTTTGCAATCACAGCGTTGGGAAGTGTTTTGGGGAGTGATTTTAGGAAGGGGGATATAGAGATTGGGGTGGGGACGAAGGATGGGTTTAGGATTTTGAGTGAGGGGGAGATTGATGAGAGGTTGGTGAAGTTGGCTGAGCAGGATTAATCATGAATCTGAGCGAAGCGAAGATTTATGATTGCGCCTAAATCTGAGCGTAATCTGAGCGTAATCTGAGCGTAGCGAAGATTCATTAGCGAAGATTTGGAAATTTGAACGTAATCTGAGCGTAGCGAAGATTTGAGGATCTGAACGTAATCTGAGCGCAGCGAAGATTTATAGCGAAGACTTGGAAATATGAACGTATTCTGAGCGTAGCGATGATTTGAGGATCTGAACGTAATTTGAACGTAGTGAAGATTTGAAAATCTGTGCGTAATCTTCGTTGAAAATCTTCACTACGTTCAGATGGATGATTGTAGAATAAAACTGATTGTAAATCTGATCGTAGCGTAAATCTGAGCGTAGCGATGATTTATGAGCGTAGCGATGGATTGAGAGGTGGTTTAAGCGTAGCCCAAATCTGAGCGTAGCGAAGATTTGCGCGTAGCGATGGATTGAGCTTAGCGGTGGTTTGAGCGTAGTGGTGGATTGAGCTTAGCGACGATTTACAAGCGCAGTGATGATTTCAGCTTAGCGATGATTTGCGCGTAGCGATGGCTTCGCGATGGCTTCAGCTTAGTGGTGGATTGCGTAGCGATGATTTGCGCGTAGCGATGGTTTGACCTTAGAGACGATTTACGAGCGCAGTGATGGTTTCAGCTTAGTGGTGGATTCAGCCTAGCGACGATTTGCGTAGCGACGATTTACCAACGCAGCCATGGATTCAGAGGTGGTTTGCGAGTAACAATGGTTTCAGCGTAACAATGGTTTATGAGCGAAGTTATGATTTGCGCGTAGCGGTGGATTGAGCGTAGCGATGATTTGAGCTCAGGCATATTTTGAGCGTAGCGATGATTTGCTCATAATGATGGTTTCAGCGTAGAGATGGTTTGACCTTAACAGTGGATTGATGGTAGCGACGATTTATGAGCGTAGCGAGTTGTGCGTAGCGATTTAACCTTATTGGTGGTTTCACCTTAGTGGTGGACTGAGCGCAGCCATGTCTTTGGCTTGGCTTCAACTTAGCGACCGCTTCAGCTCAGCGACGGCTTCACCCATCGATTTATGAGCTATGATTGTCATGGCAATGAGTTGAGCGATAATTCTTCGTGAACCTACTGGAGAATCAGGATTGAATCTCCTGTAGTGGCCGAGTTCTGCTACCCTCAATTGATAGGCTCCAGCATCTCGCTACTCTCCAGTATCTCGCTACTACACGGTCGCTCCCACATCTCGCTCCCGCAACTCGCCACCCTCAATTACTATCGCTGGCTCCAGTAATTGGTCAGCTTGGGAGATTCCATATCAACCAATGGAACAATAAATGAGTATTAGAAGGTAAGTTTGTTTTAGCAATAGTACAAGAAGAAGAGTAAAGGACCAATCTTGAGCGTAGCGAGAGATTGTTGTACTCTTGTACTGGATCTTAAGCGTAGCGAGAGATTTTTATACTGTTGTTCTGGATCTTAAATATATTTATAGCGAGAGTTCTTGTACTAGATCTTAAGCTTATCGAGGTTGTACTGTTGTACTGAATTTTGAGAGTTCAATCTCTCGCTATGCTCAGGATTGTTGTACTGAATCTTGAACTGAATCTTGAGTTTGTATCTCTCGCTACGCTCAAGATGTTGTCTTAATCCTGACCTTGCAATCTCTCGCTATGCTCAAGATTGTTATAGACAATTCTGCCACCTTCTAAAAGGACTTCACCAGTTTGAAGGTAAAACAGAGTCATTTATTCCCCATTTACTCCTCCAATCCGCAGAATGGGGTAACCTTCTTACCATGGAATTGATTGGTAAGCTTGAAAACTGAGGACTGAAGACTGAGGACTGAGGACTGAGGACTGAAGACTGAGGACTGAAGACTGGTGCGACTGGTAAGACTATTAAGACTGCTGCTGCCATCTTAACGGAACTACTGAGGAGTAAAGTAAACCTTGGAGCGATGAAATATTCCATGACCGGTGAGATTTCTCCATAAGAGTCAATGAGGAGGATTTAGTGGAGATTAAAGAAAGTTGGGTACATGAGAGTATACAAGTCTGATATATAATACGATGTAGTAAGACAATTTGTTAAGATGTGTAGACAATGAAGTGAGATGGACAATGAGGTGAGATGGACAATGAGGTGAGATGGACAATGAGGTAAGATAGGTGATCTAATCAGCTAAGATAGATGACCTTTAAGACAAGCTAAGATGGATGACCTTTTAAGACAAGCTAAGATAGATAAGGTAATGAGTAAAGATAGATGATCTTGTAAGACAATGAGCTAATATAAAATTATATTAATATACAATGAGTTAAGATAATGAGTTAAGATGTTAACTATGAATAACATCCGATTCTTTGCTATTACCTTCTGATCTGGGGGACCAACTCTAACTTTGAGATCTGAAGTGGGTGTTATGGTGACATTGGAATACTGAAGATTGAAGGTATTGTTATATTTTGCTCCCTAAAATGTGAGACATTTTGCAGCCATTATTGGTTGGACTGATTTAGAAAGTCCTCCCAAACGAGGAGCGAAGCGAGGAGTTTGTTTTATCAAGCTTCCTTAGTTTGTCTCCCTACGCTTCCTCCCTAAGTTTGTACACTCCCTCCTTAAGTTTGTACACTCCCTACGGTTCCTCCCTAAGTTTGTAAACTCCCTAAGCTTCCTCACTTAGGTCGCTGCGCACCCTGTATAATGTTATTTCAACTAGAGAGATTATGCTAGGATCTTACTGAATGGTCTTCATAGACTTTCAACTTGAAGATAGAAAGTTGATAGGGCATTAATAATGCAATTTGCAAGTCATATTCGATTCCAGAATTTATGCTGTATAATACAAGACTTATGTGTATGAATATTCTTGTACATTCAGTGAAACGACCAAAGTCAGTTGAATTGCGGAATTCTGAAAAAGACCCAAGAAGATGGAAAATAGATTCAAATGAGTACTTCTGGAGAATGAATAAGTTTACTTAGTGATTCAACAGATACAAGTCTATAATTAATATTACAAAAAACACAACAAAATCAACAAACCCTTTAGCACCTCTTAATATACAGACACTTACAATAAAGATTATAAGAGTGGTAAAACACAACAAAATCTAAAATAACAAACCCTTTAGCACCTCTTAATATACAGACACTTACAATAAAGATCATAAGAGTGGCTAGGAGTACTTTAGGCGTCTTTCTATTACGAGTGGATTGACGGCGGAAAATATTACTGGATTGAGATTGGCTGCAAATTAACTTGATTGGCTGCAAAAGTTACTGGATTGAGATTGGCTGCAAAATTCATGAAAAAGAAATAATCTTAACAATTGTATAAACATCTTGGGTATTTCTCTTACTGTAAAGTTAATATTTAAATGTGGAGTGTAGTTTGATATGAATGGTTTGAAGTACTTTGACGAATTTTGAATCATTGTTGAAGTTTTATAAATTAATTGTAAAAAAGTTATTTAAATTATAGCTATGAGTTTTTATCTTCTTCAAAATATCCTAAATTAGGGGTAATTCAAAGTATGATAGATATGGCACTTCGAAGCTTATGGGAATGGGAGTTTAGCTTATCTAGATAAGCAAGCATAACTTTTGCACTGTATCTTGAGCTTGTAATCTCTCGCTACGCTCAAGATTACGCTTATCGGCCATTTAAGAATCAAACCAAGAAGTGGCCCGGCCTGAATAAGAGGAGTTTCATCTTCTTCAAAATATCCTCTCAACAACCTCCTCTAGTTAAAACATGTAAGCCCTTCATACTCCTTAACGAACACCCTTACAATATGAAGATCTTGGTATATTCAAATGGAACGTAGAAGACTGAAGTTGTCACAGCAGAAGGACGTGCAATACTAAAAGATGGGGAAGCTTTAAAGATGTATTATATATCACCATCGAGGGTTAAAATTCAAGTACTTGGATGTGAATCAATGGAAATGTAATATGAATGTGAGGTTAATGAAGAGTGTTTTAGATGATGAGTAAGAGTTAAGATGATGAGTTAAGAGAGAACATGTAGAGAGAAGATGTAGAGAGGAGATGTTTAAGATGGGGAGAAGATGGTATAAGATAGACAATGTAAAAAGAGAGATTGATAGACACTTAAGTTAGACAATTAAGATAGACAATCAAGATAGACAATCAAGATAGACAATTAAGTTAAAAGGTAATAAACACAATATGCTAAGATAGATAATTAAGATAATTCACATTAAGAAAGACAATTAAGATGGAAGGTAAACTTGTAAACAATTAATATAGACAAGTTAGATAGCTTTCCTTACAACTTGCTGAAACACCGAGATTGGTTTGAGTTAGAAGTATTTGAAACAAATGGTTTGGAAGTTTGATGTTTAAGTTTGATGTCTTTGGAGATCTATTTAAACTTATTAGAAGGTAATTGGACTAAGTAATATTTGATAAAGTTAAATTGAGATGATTATCAAGAAACATTATTCCCCGAAATCTCGCTACTCTCAATTGCTACGCTCCAGTAACTCGCTACGCTCCAGCATCTTGCTACGTTCCAGAATCTTGCTACTCTCAATTGCTACGCTCCAGTAATTATCACTTAACTTGTATTGAATGCCCATACCAATAACCTCTCAAACTGAATACCTTAGAATCCCCAATTAACTTTCATTTTCATTTCCCATTTCTTCTTTATACAAAAGGGACTTTGATTCACAAGGACTAACACCAGGACTTTAATTAATAATATGGCTGCAAAATGACCTCTTCAATCTTGAGCGTAGCGAGAGATTGTTGTACTCTTGTTCTGAATCTTGAGAGTACACTTCAATCTTGAGCGTAGCGAGAGATTGTTGTGCTGTTGTTCTGAATCTTGATAGTCATTACAATCTCTCGCTTCGCTCAAGACTGTTATATTCTTGTTCTGAGTCTTGAGAGTGCAATCTCTCGCTATGCTCAAGTTTGTTGTACTCTTGTACCGAATCTTGAGAGTATTAAGATTGATGATGAGTCAAGTTAGACAGAGTCTAAAGATTGGTAATAAGTTAAGATAGACAGTGTCTTGGTAATGAGTTAAATGCCCTAATATGACAATTTAAAATCAACAATCACATAAAATACAATGAGCCTAGATAGTGCTTCATACAATGTATTAATCAATAAAGAAAAGGATATACGAATAAAGTATACGAATGCATACAAAGTATACGAATACATACAAATTACACGAATACAAAGTACGCCTTGGTAAAGTATTAAGTAGTCTTCGTCAACTCATGTCTTAACATATGTCGTAACTTATGTCTTAACTTATGTCGTAACTTATGTCTTAACTTATGTCGTAACGTCTTAACTCACTTCTCACTACTTAAGGCAAACCTCGCTCGTGGGTGTCGTAACTACACCCACGCTTCGCTTCGGCGTTCAGAGTCACACCCACGCTTCGAAGATCAAGATCCCACACCTACGCTGCACTTCGGTTCGCTCGGTGTTCGCTCGGTGTTCATGATGACTTGACTCACACCTACGCTTCGCTTCGGTGTTCGGTGTTCAGAGTCACACCTACACTCACACCTACACTCCACCTACGCTTCGCTTCGGTGTTCGCTTCGGTGTTCGCTTCGGTGTTCGATTAGTACACATACGGAATAAACATCCAAGGACACGCCTCCAAATACCTATCCCAATCCTTCCCATACTTCTTCTTACACTTCCTTTGATCCCTAAACGCCCTATGAGTCAAAACAATAAAAAAGAAAACCGGATAAAACCAAGGAAATGGACTACCAAACCCACAAATCAAAGCCCAAGTAAGTGATTGGATCCAATCAGCAGTATAATGGATTTTCCTAGCATACAAGTACCATCCATCAGTTAATAAAAGACTTCCATTTTCACAAGTAATATACTTTGGATTAATCAAATCTCCATAAGGTAAATTTGGGAAGGTATTTCTATTTGTTGAATTTCCAGCCATATGTCTACGGAAAGAATTTTTTTGACGATTGGTGGTGTCGAAAAAATAATATGCAGTTGAAATCAACACAAACAAAAATACGACATATGACGTAGACCATGCATATTCACTTGGTTCATGATAATACAAATATAAAGTTGCATGAACATAAGTAAAAGGAACCCCAGCAATATTCCAAAAGAGAAGCATAAATCCAAACTTTTCATAAGCCATATCCCAAGTTGGTACAATCAATTCTTCACCTTTGGCACAAGCATTGGCATATAACCAATGTGCATATAAAATAAAGATCGCTTCCGCAGTAACGTAGCCGTATTTTTCATATTGGAATGCACACAAAGACAAGCTGCAGAAAAATAAAATAAACCAAGGAATCCGAACCTCGAAAAACATCTTCAAATCAAGGTATTTACCAACACGAGGGTTCAATGGTGCTCCCATAAAAACATCATAAATCACATTCCCAGTCATTCTATGATAATCTCCACTAACATACATCGTCCATGCGTAAACAAAGAAACTAAGGAAGATCCCATAGAAAATCGCAGTGCTCATGATCGGTCCGAAATTAGCCAAAAAATACGTCAATCTAAAAATATTCGTTATATGAAGGAAAAGCGCAACTGCAATCGTCGTATAAAATGCCCATACTGCATTACAAAAATATGGCAATTGACGATTTCCTAAATGACTCAAAGGTTGTCCTTTCTCCCAAACACCAGGAAGGGTAAGATAAAACACACACTGAGTAAGGAAAAAAATCGTAAAGAACGTAACCAGTCCAAATGTAGGGAGCCCATTACGAACAAAAATTTCCCAAAGGTGCACCAAAAACTCCCCCCAGGTTTGTTCATCGGGCCATGCTGGTGATCCTCCATAGAACTCAGCAGAAATCCACATATACCACATAAGAAGTGGAAATCCAACCATCATCCCAACAGCTCCAACAGGTCCTCCGAATTCATACTCAATATCTTCGGGTGCAAGGTAACGATCTGCATCATCGATTTGATGAAGAAGGGAAGCTTCAGCCTGATCGGCGGTGGAAGAAGTCATTTGTTGTTTGCTGTTGATTTTTTCGCGACTTAAACGAGGGATCACGTGGGGGGAAGGGGAGATCTAGAGAAAATCTAGAAATGGAAATATTTCTAAATTGGGATGATACTGAAAGAGGATATTTCCGACCATAAGCGCAGCTTATGGGAGTTTAGGCAAAGCGCTGCGAGCGCCTCAGTGGGTCTAATGTTCCGACAATAAGTTCCGACCATAAGCGCAGCTTATGGGAGTTTAGCCAAAGCTCTCCTCAGTGGATAATACTAAAAGGGGGATATTTCTAAATTGGAATTCTTGCCACTACTAAAAGGAGAATCCAAAAAAGGTAATATGTCCTATTTGGGATATAGCTCTATACGATTGTACAAGTCAAAATACATCCCAAAGGGGAATATACCAAAAAGGAAATATAACTTAAATAGGAAATATCCCTTAAACTCCTTTATTCAATACACTTAAGAACGTAAGTCTTTTCTTTAAAAGTCATTTTTATCATAATACACTTTCAGATTGAAGGTGGATTTTTAAATCCTTTTAATTTGAAGTTGAATCGGGGGCCAATTTGAAGTTGAATCGGGGGCCAATATGAAGTTGAATCATGGGACAATTTGAATTAGGAAATATTTCCAAAAGAAGAAATTACTATAATAGGTAAACTCTTTTTCCTTCTTCCCATTCTACATCCCTCAATATCTTAACCCTCAAATTTTGTCGGCCCAACCTCACTTTAAACTTTCTACATCTACTTAAACTCTCTATTAGTCCGCTTTCTATTCTATATCGACATAATTAATACCTAGTTAGATTGAATTCAAATAGGCAATAATACCCAAATAGGATAAACGCCAAATAGGCACTAATACCCAAATGGGATAAAATCTTAATAGGTATTAATACCTAAATGGGTGAAACCTAAATAAGTAATAATACCTAAATGGGAAATGGGAAATGTCCTGATTGGGAATAAAATAAATCACCTGGAGAAACTCCCAAAAATTTATCAAGCTAATGGAATTACAACAGCTTCAGAACCATCCCATTTCCCAGCCTTAACCTTATACAACCTCTCCAAAGCACTCTGAGCACTACCATTACCCATTTTAATCAAACCTTTAAAGATTAATTCGATTTGTTCATACTGTTCTTCATTATGAGGAAGAATCAGTAAAAGACAGGTTCGGTAAGGTCCTTGAATCATCGCGGCCCTAGAATCAAAAAGTTTGGTGGGAAGGTAGAAATGTTCCGACTCAAGGAAAATGTCGGAGGATTCCGTTTTGGGTATTATTCCATTTCCGGGAACTCCCAAATTGGGTATTATTCCTTTTCCGGGAACTCCCAAATTGGGTATTATTCCCTTTCCGGGTATTACTTCATTGGGAATAGTTCCAGGCAATATTTTTACATTGGGAATTAATACCGTATTTGGATGAATCCCTCCATTAGGAGATACTATATTAGGAATTATTTCCCCATTAGGTACTTTCTTCCTCCGTATGAAAAATGCACCTTCAATCATTTTTGTTACCGTTTCTTGCACCATTTTATTCTCCTTTGGTAATCCCATCAAACTGGTAAGTATACGTAAATATGATGCATCCACTCGGACTTGTTCGGATAAATCAAACCAAGAGTATACCACACCTTCATATTCGATTAATGATGCTTTTGGTAGTAGGACTTGTATACCTTGAAAGTTAGGATGAGCTGGAGAGGTGGTTGGAACAATGAATGTACGCTTATTGACTCCTGCAACATATTCTGCATCTCGTGCATCTTGTAGAAGTGACATAACCTTTAGAACATTCTCTGCAGATTGATCATGTCCATATTGCACCTCAATGAACTTCTCTGTCAAAGTGACGTATGACGTTGAATATCCCAAAAAAGAATTGAAATGGCCCGATCCGGTGATTATGCCCAATTCGGAAAGGATCTCAACGTATCGAGTCAGATCCGCTACTTCTTCCTCCAGTGCTTCATAATTAGTGAGCAGTCCTCCAACTTTATTATTAAGTTTATCTAAAGTTTCAAGACAATTCAACCATAGTTTAGAAAGGGCTATCCCCGCTGACATATCAGGCCTTTCAATAGCTTCGTAGTATTTACAAATCAAGTCACGTGCGCCTCGAAGATGCGTGCGCCAACCCAGAACCAAAGGTGCGGCCGATGTCTCGTGTGTCGCGGTAAATGTCGCAGTAAGTAACATCACCGAGAGAAGAATTCTTTCAATGTCGTCCATGAATGCTGCTTCCGAATCATGTGAGTTGAGCACATGACTCAATGACCTTAAACAATGAGAAATGTATTCTTGTCGACACCGATCATGGCTCGGGTCCAAGGTTTGGTTGTATAGTACCGTGGCGGCAAATGCAAGAATCGCAAGGAGAAGGTACGTGCATGTGCCTGCATATGCAAGGACTATTTTAATGACCGGATTCAGCTCAATATTGTCCGAAAAGGGAAAAATACGAAAGCTCATGTCGGACGTGCAAGCTGCGGTTAAATACTCAATTTGCCGGAGGGTAAGGTCGTTGGTTGAGATTATATGAGTAAGGAGTTCGGAGACGGTTGTATCGGGATTAAAACCGGGGATTTTTTGAAGTGATTTAGAGGGGTTTGCATTGGGAAGTGCATTGACCCCATTGATAGTTACCGTATTTGGAATTACCGTATTTGGACTTACCACATTTGGAACTACCATATTTGGAACCACCACATTGGGAATTACCACATTGGGAATTACCCCATTTGGAATCAGCCCAGCTCCCCCATTAGGAATTACCCCATTTGGATCCACACAACCTGGATCAGCAAGAATATCTGAAATTTGATTGGTAAACCGACGGCGTGATTCAATTGAAAATGCAACTTGATGTTCCATAGGCAGATGTCCTAAAGGAGTCGAAGTCTCATCAGTCAGCAAAGATCGTTCTGAATGATTCATCCCAAAATTGCTACCAGAATAAGTCAGGTCATATTCCGTTGTGGAAGTGCTTAATTTCCTATTGCGGACATTTTTCCTAATTAGTCCATTCAGCCAAGAATGGTAATCCCCATTTGGGTAATTCAATCCTTCGGGAAACTTTTCTTTCGGAACGCTGCTTAGTAAGCCCAAATTTAAAATTTTCCCGATTGGGTAATCCCCTAAATGGGAATCTTGCCCAACTGGGACACTCCCGGGGTCCAGCCCATTTGACATCACCGGGCTAACTGCGCTCTCTATCGCCGCAGGCAACGACGACCGCGCCGCGGAGTGCGCTTGCACAATCCGGAACTTCCATTTGTATTGGTAAACACAGCTCTTGCCCAATCTCGTGCAATTGCCACAGTCCGGCTTACCCTCATCACACTTCATCTTCCTTCTCTTACACTCCTCGCAACCGCCGCGGCTGTACTTCCGCTTCTTAAGAGGCAAACCCTCGGCTTGCTTGGGCTTGTCTTGTTCTGCCATGAAGTGGCCTGTTCTGAGTGTGGTGTGTGTTGTTGAGATGGAGGGAGGGTGTATGCAGGAAAGTGGTGAAATGCAGGGATCTGTGCAGGAAACGGAGATAAATAGCCGTCTGTGCAGGAGAGATAAGGTAAGGTCGGAAATAAGATTCCATTAAAGGGGTATTTCCTATTGGGGATATATTTCCTATTATAGAGAGTACTATTCTTATTATGGAAATATTTCCTATTAAAAGTATTCTTATTATGGAAATTCCTATTGAAGAGATAATTTTCATTTCAAATATTCTTATTATAGAAATATTACCTATTAAAGAGATAATTCCTATTTCAATAATCTTCCCATTTTAGATATATTTCCATTTGAGGTAATTTCTATTTAAGTAATATTTCCCATTTAAGTACACCCTATTTAAGAAATATCTCAATTTAAGTATACCCTATTTAAGAAATATTACCTATTTAAGTACACCCTATTTAAGCAATACTACCTATTTAAGTATACCCTATTTAAGAAATATTACCCATTTAAGCAAATGGAATAATCAAATCTTCCTTATTAGATCCACCTAACCTAATTCTTTGAAACCTCTCCAAAGCAACCTGACTATTCCCAAAGCCCAATTTGACCAATCCTCGGAAGATCAACTCAATTTGTTCAAATTGATCATCATTATCTTGAAGGATACTCAACAGGCAAATCCGAAAAGCCCCTTGTGCCATCACCACACGGTAGTCAAATACACAAGATGGTAGGTAAAACAGGTTGGATTGTTCCACTGAATATTCGGAGTTAACTATGGTGGAAATTGATTGGATATGACTTCGTTCCAGATCGATGGGATTTCCATCCAAATGGTTGGGGAGGAGGGTTGTCTCATTTGGGTAATTCCTATTTGGGACAGGCCCATTTGAGAAACCAGTTCCATTTGGGAAGCCTCCGTTGGTAGTCCCATTTGGGTAATTCCCATTTGGGATTCCAGTCCCATTTGAGTAATTCCCATTTGGGATTCCAGTCCCATTTGAGTAATTCCCACTTGGGGTCCCATTTGAATAATCCCCACTTGGGGTCCCATTTGAATAATCCCCACTTGGGGTCCCATTTGAATAATCCCCATTAGAATAATCATCATACCTCCTCGCAACATAAAAACTCCCAGCTAATATCTTACTAACAAGCTCTTGTACCAAATAATGCTCCTTAGGCAAATTCAACAACCTCTTGGAAGTTAACATTCGAAGATATAAGGCATCTACACGGATTTGCTCACAATGATCAAACCAAGAGTAAAACTTATTGCCGTATTCGGCATACGCCGCATTGGGAAGAATTACCTTATTCGGCCCCACATATCGCGGGTGCGCCACGGACGTTTCCGGAATGAGGTACGTGATCGGGTCCACCCCAGCGCAGTACTGCGTTTCACGCGCGTGTTGAAGTTGTCCCATAAAGGAAGAGATGTATTGGGTAGAATTGCCTCCTTCGGCAGACGCTTCGGCCGCAATGTACTCCTCCACCAACTTCACATACTTAACCAGAAACCCAACAAACATGTTGAATTCGGTGGGTTGAACCTTACAACCGGGGGCTAGAACCCCAATGTGGATTAACGTGTCATGGTACTGTGGGTCAGTATGAGCGGTGAAGTATCCGGTGGAAGTGTAGAGGGAACGGTCGGAATCGCGGGATCGTTCTTGTGACTGCATGTCGCGGCGTTCATGCGACAGCATGTGCGACACATTATGCGACAAGTCGCGTTTTGAGTCATTGTCACGTGATGCCAACTCTGGTGACAGATTACGTAATGAGTCATCTGTCAGATTCCGCACTGAGTCATCCGACAAATTCCGCACTGAGTCAGACACACTGCTCCGCAGCGTGTCATCCGATAAATTCCGCACTGAGTCACCCGAAACACTGCTCCGCAGTGTGTCACCCGACGACCCCCCACTCCTCAGGCTCACCCTCGCACACGTCGTAACCTTCGTCAAACTCTCAATCATGAAATACCAAGTCTTTGCAAGTGCAAGTCCAGTGGACTTACCCGGGCGTTCCACAGCCTCGTTGTATTTACTAAGCAAGTCGCGCGCACTGCGCAAATGCCCACGCCAAGTGCGAACTGCCTCCAGTTCCCACGACTCCGTCTCACAAGATGCTTTATAACTCAGGGTCAACAAGAGAATGGTTAACAAGAGCCCTTCGATATTATTCATCAACCTTACACTACATTCTACTTGTTCATTACGCTGCTTAAAAACAAAGCCCAACTCTCGTAAGCAATAGCTTACATACACCGACCTATGCTTCATATGTAACACATTGCCTGTCCGATTGAACAAATAAGTGGCGGAACAGGCAAGTAACGCCGAGAGTAAGTACGGGCAATCGGAAGAATACTGAAGTAGGATGTTAATCACCTGATTCTTGGTGACACTTTCGGAAAATGGGAAAATGTGGTATGAAAGGTCGGTACTGCATACACTGCGCAAATATTCCGCGTGCGGACCCACGAGCCTATTTTGGGAGATTACCTTATCTAGTAATTCTTCCGTATTTGGAATCGAATGGTATGGGCTCTGATATTGTGAAGATTGCGATGGAGGAGTATCGAAAATCGGCAGTAATGGAGTTGATTCAGCGGAAAATTCAAGGAGACCATCCAGATCGGGTAATCCATGAATTCCATTAACTAATAAAGAAGCATCATCAAATATGCCATTGATGGAATCTGCAGGTGCAGCACGACTGGTGAGGATTTCTGAAATATGATTCCGAAATGGTCGATTGGGAGGGGGTTGTAAGATTTCCTGCGACCAATCTTGTTTAGGTGAATTGTAATCTTGTTTAGGTGATTCGTTTTTCCAATCTTGTTTAGGTAGGTTGTTTTTCCAATCTTTAGGTAGTACTTGATTAGTCCATTTTTGTTCCTGATTGGTCCATTTAGATTCCTGATTAGTCCATTTAGGTTCCTGATTAGTCCATTTGGGTTGATTCCAATTTGGAAGTTCCCCGTTTAGATGGGAAAAATTGGAAGGTAGGGAAGTGGAAATTATTTCCCTATTTAGGTGGGAAAGATTGGGTAGGGAAGTGGAATTTATTACCCCATTTAAATGGGAAAGATTGGAAGGTATGGAAGTGGAATTTATTACCCCATTTAGGGACGTTATATTGGAAGTACTAAGATTCTCCTCATAATTTGCCAGAAGAGCCTTATTCCACTCGTCAGATTTCTTACCCACTTCATAAACACAATTCTTATTAAGTCTAGAACAATTCACACAGAATGGCTTTGCCTCATCACATTTAATCCTCCGCCGTCTACATTCGTTACATCCTGCTCTAGAATAAGTTCTTTTTTTGATGGGTGGTTTTGACACTATTGTTAGTATGTTAAAAATTTGCAGCAGATTTTTAAAAGTTGCTATATTTGGTAATTACCAAATTGGTATAATTACTTGGTTGGTAAAATTTGGACGATTCTTAGGATTATGCTTCATTTGGTAATTCCAATTTTGGTATTATTACTTGATTTGTAAAATTTGGTTGATTTTTAGAAGGAGCTGCATTTGGTAATTACCAAATTGGTATAATTACTTGATTTGGCTGATTTCCGATGACTAATCACATTCTCATTACCTGCTAGAAGACACTCCATCCTCTCCCTTTTAACACTCCCTTTGAACACTCCCTTCTAATTTCTCCCTCTTACCATCTCCCCTTAGCTCGTTCTCCTCCCCTTCAACCCACCCTCAAACCTCCACCCTTCAACTCCCACTCCAGCCAGTGTTCTACGGCACTTAATGTCCATCAACCCACCAATGAATTACATCCCACGCAATGACGTCCCACCCAAAGTCTACCATCCAACGTTGCCCTTCTAAAGCATAACCAAGTAATCAACCAATATCATATACTCACTATCTCGATGAATCGCTGTCTCGTAAGGTGTGTATGCGCAATCGTGCCAGACTTTCAGTTTGGTTGAGATGATGGGGGTTGTGTGCAGGTGGGAGTGGGAGGAAGGTCATTCCACAAGATCCACACTGAAGCGAAGCGTAGGTGTGAGTGTGCGTAGGTGTGAGCGTAGCATGCGTAGCATGCGTAGCGTACCGTGTGTAAGCTTAAGTGTAGCATAAGTAACCTTAAGAGTATAGCGTTGGGTAGAGAATCATATGAGACGGAATGATGGGAGTGGGAGATGGGTTGGGACAAACATCAGGCAAAAACATCATCAGACACAGTGGAAGAGTAATATGAAGTACGGTGGCAAAAGTAGATGATGACGTTGGTTGGGTTAATGGGAGTAGGTTGGCTAATCTGACTAGGTTGGGCTAATCTGGACTAGGCTGGGCTAATCTGGACTAGGTTGGCTAATTTATTGGACTATGCATGTATGGACAGACCCAGACTAACTTAGGCACACACCAAGTTAGATAAACACACCAAGTGATAAACACACACTCTTACCTCATACTCTTCAGTTAAGCCCCCTAGGATGACAAATGGTGATGATTTTGTTGCAATGCCGGAGAAGTGGTGAGTTTTCCGAGGAATGTGGTAAAAGCGTGGGGGCGGTGGCAAAAGCGTGGGGGGCTCTCGCAGGCCAGTGACCACCGGGAGTGCTTCAAAGGGTTGGTTAGAGAGGTGTGCATCTACTCTGTAGTACTCTTTTAAAACTCTTACCTTCTTTAAATCTCCATAATCATCCCACAACCTTAACCCACCGCATAAGCCACCCTCCACCACCCTCCACTTCACCTTCCACCTCCTACACCTACTGAGGTAGGCAACCTGCATATAAATGTTTTCTTTTAACTATTGCAGTTCGGATGTCCCAATTAGTAAATTCGTCCATTTTAAGACAAACCCTAAATAGGAAAATATTCCTAAATAGGAACGCTCATTAGAGGAGCCAACGAACGCGCCAAATACGACCGCTCATAAGACGAGCCCAAACTCTCTCTTTCGCTCTCTCTTTTGCTCTCTCTTCACAGCTCGCTTCGCTCGCTGTTTGATGCTCGCTTACTATGATTACTTCTCCTGCTGTTCAATCTGCTAGTTCAGCCGCCAAAACCTACATACACTGCGGACGCTATACCAAAGTGAGAGATGCATTTGCAGCCATTTCATGTTGACAATGTTGATTTGACTACACCTATATTTTCATACCCCATGCCTACCTTTTCTATATACGGGGTTTTCAGCTACCATTGTAGATGACTAATAGGTGATTTTAAAATTGGAGTGTTCATTAAGGGTGTTCATGATGGTGTTCATTAAGAGTGTTCATTAAGGGTGTTCATTATGGTGTTAAGAGTGTTCATTAAGAGTGATCATTAAGTTCAGCGTTCACATCTACCTCCCACCTACGCTTTGCTTCGGTGCTGCGGAGTGTCCCTAAGAGTGAAGAGTGTTCCTGAACACACCGGAGCGAAGCGTGTGAGTTAGACATGAGCGCAACCCCGTGTGCTTCAACGGACATTAAGAGTGCTTCAACATGTACTTCATTAAGAGTGCACTAACATGTGCTCCATTAAAAGTCCTTCTCTATCCAGGGAGTATACTGAATTATTCTCAGTATCAACCTCCGCTTTCTCTGAAGAGTGGCCTCACAAGTGATGATAAACCCATATTCAGATAATATTAAAGTTTACAAAAAGATTCGGAAATTGCTTTGTTTAAATATTCGAGGGTTCGTTGAAACTTTAAGTTCAGTTCTGATGTTGCAGCGAAATCTCGAGCGAAGCGAGAGATTGGCTGTAGAAACTTAAGCTAAATCTTTCGCTTCGCTCAAGATTTCGCTCGAGCGAAGCGAGAGATTGACTGTAGAGTCTTAAGCTAAATCTTTCGCTTCGCTCAAGATTTCGCTTTGTTTGCCCTTTCATCTCGAACGCAATCTCTCGCTTCGCTCGAGATTGACTTTTTGCAGCCATTTTGAGCCGCAGCGAGCGCAACTTTTTTGCAACCAACCCTGGCGAGCATAGCGAGCATAGCGAACATGAGCGCGCTTATGGGAGCTTATGGGAGTTTAGCTTCCGAGGTGTGGTAACTCCAGAACCAGATGAGAGTTTAGCTTCCGAGGTGTGGTAACTCCAAAACCAGATGGGAGTTTAGCTTCCGAGGAGTGGTAACTCCAGAACCAGATGGGAGTTTAGCTTCCTAGGTGTGGTAACTCCAGAACCAGATGGGAGGAAGCCACCGGAGAATTCTCTTTGGAAGGTGCCATTGAAATGGCCTGGATTAATCAAGTACCACAATGGTAACTTGAAGGGTAAGCCATATGCTGGTTGGATCGGTACCAAGACTCAAATTCCAGTTGAAGATGTCAAGGCTAAATACGAGCAACAGATCTTGGATCACTCCGGTATTAGATTGGTCGAATTGTTTGGAGGGTATGATCCAAAGAACAAGCATTTGGTTCAAGAAATTGTTATCCAACACGATTTGGAGCCATTTGACCGCAGAACAATATAAGCAAGAACATGGGGAACTTTGTGAAGATCGAAGGTGGTGAATTCACAGTCAAGATTCTTGAAGGGTGTTCCAAAGGCCTTAAAATAGATTGGTTGCGTCAAATTCCAACTGGTTGGAACGCCCGTACTTATGGTATCTCGCACATTGATCAGGTTGATCCAATCACTTTGTTTGTCCTGTTGAAGCTTTGCTTTCTTCTGGTGTTACTGATCCTTATGAATTCTACAAGTACGTCCATGTATCTGGTAACTGTTCCGGTTCCGGTATGGGTGGTATCCCTTAAAGGGTATGTTCAAGGATAGATTTGTAGACAAGCCAGTCCAGAACGATATTTTGCAAGAATCTTGTTCCCACAATATTCACCACATCCCGCCCAAGGTTATCTACAAAATTAACATATGGTACATATTATTAAAGAATGATCTACCCACCGAAGCGACACACCGAAGCGGAGCGTAGGTGTGAGGGCGCTGAGGAGCTACCCACCAAAGCGACGCGTAGGTGTTGTGCTCCTACGCGTCGCTGACGTGTTGCTCATGTTTAACTCACACCTACGCGACGCGTAGGTGTTGTCTCCTACGCGTCGCAGAGGTGTTGCGCTACTCGCTGAGGCGTCGCTCATGTCTAACTCACACCCACGCGTCTCTTCGGTGTTGCGCTCCTACGCGTCGCTGAGGTGTTCTCATGTGTAACTCACACCAACGCGTCGCTGAGGTAGACGCGTCGCTGAGGTGTCGCTCACGTCTGCCTCGCACCTACGCGTCGGTGTTGCTCACATCTGCCTCGCACCTACGCTCCGCTTCGGTGTTCGGTGCTCACACCAACACTCACACCTACACTCACACCTACACTCCACCTACGCTTCGCTTCGGTGTTCGCTTCGGTGTTCGCTTCGGTGTTCGCTACGGTGCTCGTTTCGGTTCAACTTCATAAGAATCCTCCTCCCATGAGGAGTACTCCTAATCCCCCCTAACAACGGCTCCAAAACCCCCTCCAACCTCTCCAATGCCCCAACCCCAGCAACATCCAATGCAGTTTGCAAAACATAATTCCCATAAGCATCATTCAACAACTCCCCAAACCGTCCTTCCTCTCCCAATAAAACCTCGACAAGCCCAGGTGAAAGCTTCGTAATCCGAAGACTCTTCTCAATCACATTAGACCCAAACTTATGTAAGCTGAGCTTGATCACATTCTTCGAAATGTAACGCACAACTTGCGCGATCAGCTGATCGTCGCCACGTGACAACACGTACTGCACGACGTAATTCCCAAACGGATCGGTTGCAAGAACTCCTGCGTTGGCAGCAACACGCAGTGAGAGCGCCGCCCGCTGGGCATAATCCCCATGGTCCAAACACCGCTGTAAAACACAACATCCATGACGGTGCGTGGCTATCTCAATGCAGTTCATTGCAGCAGCCACAAAGATAAACTCGTTGTCACGTGCCTCGAGTTTTTGGAGGCAGGTTTGAACAACGTGGTTACCGTTGAGGTCACGTGACAACTGCACTACATACGGGCTCAATGCGGTTACGAGCGTTGCAATCTCTTCTGGCGATTGTATGCACTCCACGAGTTTTTGCAATGCCCGAGTGCCATGAGGATCCAAAGCGATCCGGATGAACTCCGGTGCGGAGTTCTTCACCAATACAGTCCTCTGGTCAGCGTTGACTCGTTCGAGTAACTTCTGGATAAGGTAATTCCCAAAGGGGTCGGTCATGAGATCTACAACCTTAAGGTAAACCTCGTTGAAAATGAGCGTTGCGGCAACGTCTCCACTTTCGTCAAGCTGCCGTTGGAGAAAACGACATCCATGCTGGTCCTTACACAAGGTATAAATGTCGCCCGTGAAATCAGTAATCTTGCAATTGAGATACTTGGATGTATCGTCTGGCTTCCGGCGTGACTTCCTATGAGTGTTGGGAGCGTAACGGCGTGGTGGGTTCCAAAGGGAGTAATCCGGAGCATTCCATCCATCTGCACTATTTGGTGGTGGAGGTGGTGTAGTGGCGGGAAGCGAGGAGGACGCATGCGCCGGGGTTCGAAGATCAACAGGTGCGAACACGTGATTAAGTTGATTCGGCGGGCCGGACTGAGGCAATTGCGGCATGCTTGGCTGGTCAAATCCGTAACCATATTGGAATGGTTGAGATTGGTAGTTGTAGTATGGATATTCTTGATAAAACGGTTGGAATGGTGGGTTGATGTCATCAAGCTTAATGTTGGTTATGGATTGGATAAGATCATCATCATCACCGTCGGTGGGGGTGTTATATGCAGGTTGTTTGTCTACGTTGTATGCAGGTTGATTCCCTTCTCTATATGCAGGATACTTTGATAGGGAGTGCGATGGAGCATGGGCCGTGTATGCAGGACCAGAGCCATTGCCAGGCTGGCCTACTTGACCAACTTGAGGACCAACTGGAGGGGCTTGACTGGAATTGGAGCCTTGAATACGCCCTGTGGAGTTGGGTTGTGGTAAGGTCTGATTGGTGGAAGACCCGAATGGTCCGGTATGTCCAACGGTTCCAGGCTGCACGGCCGTCTCGAGCTGGAAGAAGCTCAGGCCTCTAAACTCTTCGGAGATCGACATAACGCTAATATACACTAAAATACAGGGATGCGAGGGGCTGTTATGCTGGTTCGAAGGTGCTGGGTGACGGTTGATCTGCCTGGAAAAATTTGCGGGTGGTTGTTGGTCGTGCAAACACCAACGAACACCGCAGCGAAGCGTAGGTGTGAGTTATCCCGACACCGAAACAGAGCGTAGGTGTGAGTTATTATAACACCGGAGCGGATCGAAACACCGAAGCGTTGAGTTAGACGTATTTGAATGTGGAGTGATAAGATTGGGGTTAGGTGATTTGTTTCACAACTCGTTACTCCCTGAAATAGGTAATATTTCCATATTGGGTATTTCCTTTTGGGGTAATGTATGGGTGAGAGAACTTGTTCTTATATGCAGGTCATTAACATAGGCTATAAAGGACTAGATTAAAACGAGATAAATGAGTTCCAAAGTTTCTTTAAACGATCGATTTATTTTAATTAAATCATTTTAACAACATTAAGGTAAGTTTCAATTTTAAAATTGTTTTGAAGAAGTAAAGGGTGTTTGTGTATATTTGATACTGCTATGAAATCAGCGTAATTTTCAGAATGTGAAACTTTATAATTCTCTAGGTGTTTGTTCATTTTATTTGTATTGCTCATTTGAATCAATCTATTAATCATTTCGATCAATCATTTGTATCAATCATATGTACATTGATTTGAACTTCATTCTCTCTCACCAATTCACCAAAATTGACTGGTAAATCTAGCTATCTTGATTGCACGCTCGTTCAGTGCAATAGTACAACAATCTCTCGCTACGCTCAAGATTGGGAAAGTTCGTGCTAAGTTCTCGCTATGTTCGAGCTAAGTTCTCGCTAAATTCTCGCTAATTCTCGCTAAATTCTCGTGCTAAGTTCGTGCTAAGCTCGGGCTAAATTCTCACTTAATTTTCGCTAAATTCTAGTGCCAAATTCTCGCTAGAATCCGAGGTCTCGCGAGAATCCGAGGTCTCGCTACGCTCAGTGTCTCTAGCTGCCCTCGTTCCCCTGACTGAGTTGGCTCCCTTGATGTGTTCTATTGTCTATCACACATATCGCTTCTATCGCTCATACTCAATGTCTCTAGTTAATTGTCTCTGAGTCTCAACCCCATTGTCCCTCATTGTCACTCTGTATCACTTGTCTCAAGCTCATTGTGGATTGTATCCATATGCACTTGTTTCGTTAAGCTGTAGATAGCTGTTGTCAATGGTAGGTTGAACTCTAACTCGGTACGTTCACCGAAGCGAAGCGTAGGTGTGGACGAGAACGCTTCGTGTGAGGTAGACAACGCTTCGGTGTGAGGTAGACGTGAACGCTTCGGTGTGAGTTAAGTCCTGTAAGAACTTGTTCGTCCTCTTGTTAAGCTACGATTAAGCTTACACTTACCCTACGCTAGGCATGCTACGCTACGCTCGCATGCCATTTCGCTCCCCTTGGTTTCCTACGCGGTCGCTACACTCTCCTTCATTCCCTTGATTCTGCGCTTATTGTCTCTTCTTTCGCACAGTGTTTCTCTCATGTTTTGCTGTCTTATTGTCGCTCATTGTCTCACCACTTGTTTCGCGGTGCTCATTGTCTAATTACGCTACGCACTTGGTTATGCATTACGCTACGCACTTGGTTAAGCTCATTGTCGCTATCTTTGTTGCGATCTCGTCAGGCTCCCTCTGTTTCGCTACGCTCAATGTACTCCCTTGACAAGCTACACTTATTGTCTCTTCTCTCATTGTCGCTAGGCTCACTATCTTGATCAATAGGCTGATTGCTCGCTACGCTGAGCTTGTCGCTGCGGTAGCTAGCCTCCGCTTGATTCCCTACGCTTAGTGTCGCTACGCTCTGCTAGTTTCGCTGTGCTTGTCCCTACGCTCCGCTAGTTTCGCTGCGCTCATTGTCGCTACGCTCCGCAAGTTTCGCTACACTCATTGTCGCTACGCTCCCTTGTTTCGCTGCGCTCCCTTGTTTCGCTGCGCTCAATGCCTCTAAACTTCCTTGATTCGCTACGCTCACTACGCTCCGCTTGTTTCGCTACGCTCATTGTCACTACGCTCCGCTTGTTTCGCTGCGCTCAGCGTCACTACGCTCCCCCAATTTCGCTGCGCTTGTCGCTACGCTCCGCAAGTTTCGCTACGCTCATTGTCGCTACGCTCCTCACTTGTCACTACGCTCATTATCACTACACTCTAGGCTCTCAAGTAATTGTCGCTACGCTCCGCTATTTCGCTGCGCTCCTTGTCGCTACGCTCCTTGTTTCGCTGCGCTCAATGCCTCTAAACTTCCTTGATTCGCTACGCTCACTACGCTCCGCTTGTTTCGCTACGCTCATTGTCACTACGCTCCGCTTGTTTCGCTGCGCTCAGCGTCACTACGCTCCCCCAATTTCGCTGCGCTTGTCGCTACGCTCCGCAAGTTTCGCTACGCTCATTGTCGCTACGCTCCTCACTTGTCACTACGCTCATTATCACTACACTCTAGGCTCTCAAGTAATTGTCGCTACGCTCCGCTATTTCGCTGCGCTCCTTGTCGCTACGCTCCTTGCTTCGCTGCGCTCAATGCCTCTAAACTTCCTTGATTCGCTGCGCTTGTCGCTACGCTCCGCAAGTTTCGCTGCGCTCAGTGTCGCTACACTCCGTCGCTCGCTCTACACCTTTCAATATGATATCTATTCAGAGAAGGGAATAACCAGAAACTGGCGTGAATGCTGGGGAATTAAGCATTTCTAACAAAGTTAGGTAATATTAATTACTATTACACCAAAGTGCAATGAGAATAAAGTGGATGGGGAGTCCACTTCACTCTCTGGGGAATGAGGGAGAATTCCATCAGGCAATTCTAGCAGCAAAATTAGCTTGCGTCATATAAGTAACAAGTAGCTTATTGACAAAAGTGGTAGCTTGTACCATCTTATTCCAGCTTGCAAGCAAGCTGAGGTAAGTTGCTTAAGTAGCTTGCAGCAGCAATAAGCTGTCTAGGTAGACTTTTCATGCTGAGTAGAAACTCTTTGCATAGAAACCAAGAAATCTTCAAATGATCTCTTGTTACTTTCAGGCTTAGCAGGTCTACCATTACAGATGTTATCAAACCCTTCGGAAGAACTCATAAGGTAGTAAGCACCACCTAAAATACAGAACACACCGAAAGAGAAAATCCAGGTTCTAACAACGGTAACAACATCAGTCCAGTTTTGAGACCACCATCCGAATAAAGTGAAACAAGTGGCGAGGATATCCACAATCAACACAGCACCGGATAATTGCCAAGATGGAACAGAAGACCAGAATGGACCTTGAGCACGAGTGATGAAAATCAACCAGTTTTCAGTAAGGGAGATTTGTAAGAACAAAATCCCATCAAGACCACCGAAGTTTTGAACAATACCACCCTTAGACATAAACATGGTGGTTAAGGTGATCCAAGTACCTACAGCAAGAATGATTCCCAAAATAATCGACATACCCCATAAACGTGGAGTATTCCATTTAACTGGTTTTGGATCATAAGGAGCATTATCATAAGCAATTGCAAGAGTAGCAACATCAGCAAAAATAGCAATGAAAACAACAAGATCAATGTTAAGCGATTGGTTAAGAATGGCAATCCATAAACCAAGGAAAAGTTCCAAGTGAAGGGATAAAGCAATACGGTAAACAACGTAAGAGTACATTCTGTGGAAAATTTGTCTGGAAGTCTTTAAAGCATCAATAATAGCAGATAAACCAGGAGCAAGGAAAACAATATCGGCAGCAGAACGAGCAGCATCGGTGGCACCTTCAACGGCAATACCAGTATCGGCCTTCTTTAAAGATGGAGCATCATTAACCCCATCACCAGTCATGGCAACCAAGTAACCTCTAGATTGTAAGATTTCAACGGCATTATATTTATGTTGAGGGAAAACTTCAGCAAAACCATCTGCATTTTCAACGAAATCAGCAATTTCAGAACCAGCCATATCACCACCACCAGTAAGACCTAATCTATCAGCATCATAAATATTAGTACCAAGACCCAATTGACGAGCGGTTTCCTTAGCAATACCAACGGCATCACCAGTTAACATCTTAACACGTAAACCAAGTCTTTTAGCTTCATTGACAGTTTGAGCAGTATCATCACGAGGAGGATCCATACATGGCATAATTCCTAAAATTTCCCAATGACCTTCACCTCTCTTACGAGCAACACCCAAAGATCTGAAACCACGAGAAGCAAATTCAGCAACGGTATTTTGATAGTTTTCATGGATATCTTCTGGGATTGGGTGATCATCTTCAACAGTCTTTAAAACAAACAATGGAGCACCTTTAACACAAATGATTCTTTCTCCCTCTGGGGATTCAACAATAGCAGTAACTTTCTTTGATACAGGGTCGAAAGGTTGGAATTCAAGAACCTTATACTTGGTTAAAGCAGCTTTAGCACGAGGGTAAGAAATAAGAGATTTCAAGAAAGCTTTATCAATTGCATCAAGACCCTTCTTTTTACGAGAAGCAGCAAGACAAGCAGTCAACATAAGATCATCAGCTTCAACACCTTCAACAGTGTATGGTTCATGTAAAGATAACTTATTCTTAGTTAAAGTACCGGTTTTATCAGAACATAAGATTTCAACACCAGCTAAAGATTCAATAGCAGATAATTTTTGAACAATAGCTTGTTTCTTAGCAAGATAAGCGGCACCAACAGCCATGGTGGTGGTAACAACAGCTGGTAAACCAACTGGTACACCAATGATGGTAATAGCAAGAGTATATCTTAAGATAGCAACAATCTTAACAGAACGGTAGAAACAAGCAACCCAAACGACGAGTAAAGTAAGGATAACAAATACTAATAAAGTGGTACCAATTCCATTTAAAACTTCGGTGAAATGACCAGTACCACCAGAAGCCTTGTTAACAAGGGCAGCAGCACGACCAACGAAGGTGGAGTCACCAGTAGCAGTTACAACCATGAAAGCTTCACCGGTTTTAACAGTTGAAGAAGAATAACAAGCATCACCATGTTTCTTATCAACAGCTAAAGATTCACCAGTAATAGCAGATTGATCGATTTGTAATAAAACATCTTTAGAGATAATACGTCCATCGGTTGGGATAACAGTACCATCTTCCAATTGTAAAATATCACCAGGGACAATTTCATCGGATGGGATTTCAATTAATTGACCACTTCTAACAATAAAAGCAGAGTTAGCAAGAGTCTTCTTTAATTCATCAACAATGGATCCTGCTTGATATTCTTGAATAAATCCAACAAAAGCATTCAATAATAAAAGTGCACAAATCACACCGAAATCAACCCAATCTTCCAAACCTGCAGCTAAGATGGCGGCGGCTTCCATAACGAATTGAATAGGACCAACGAAAAACATAAGGAATTTCAATACCATGTTTTCTTTATCTTCAGCCATTTTATTTAAACCAAATCTCTTTCTACGTTTAAGAACTTCATCAGCAGAAAGTCCGGTTTCTGGGTCTGTTTGAAGTAATTCCTCAGGAACAGCTTTGAAAGTAGATTCATCTAATTCTTCATCTTCTTCTTCTTCAGCAAGGTTGGATTGAAGATCAAGAATAAGTTGGTCAATATCATCTTCTTCGTTGTCGGATTCAGTCTTAGCGACCTTTTCGTTGGTAGGTTCCGTAGACATAATCTTGATGAATGTGTTTTAGGGGGGATCTTGGTTTTTATATGGGAATTTGAGGGAATAGCAAGAAACAGAAACAAACAGAAACAAACAGAAACAGTTGTGGTTTTTGTCTGCAGGTGTTTGGTAGGAAATTTGGTTTTTGTCTGCAGGTTTTTGGTTTTTGTCTGCATGGGTTGTTTATATGTAGGTGAGGAAACCAAGGGGCATATCCATAGTGCAATAGTTAAGAAAATATATTAGACCCGAAGTGCAATAGTTAAGAAAAGGAAGGTGAAAATATTTAAAAAATATTCCGAATTGGGTATTACTAGATTGGGTCATAATAAACATGCAATTTGATAACAACAACAGAGCATGCGAGCGTAGCGTAGCAGCGTAACATGCGAGCGTAGCGTAGCATGCGAGCGTAGCGTAGGTGTAAGCTTAAGGATAGGCGTAAGCTTAAGGGTAGGCGTAAGCTTGAACTTAAACGTATACTAAATGTAAGCGTAGCTTACGAGTATACCGGTGATCATCGGAGATGATTCCCAGTTGGGAAAGCGTAAGCGTAAGAGCGAGCTAGCGTAGATGCGAGCGTAGGGTAATTTTAAGCTCCAGTGGTAAGATAGTGTAGGGTAAGTGTAAGCATAAGATTAGGGAAAGCTTAAGGGTAAGATTAGGGAAAGCTTAAGGGTAAGCTTAGGGAAAGCTTAAGAGGGTAAGCTTAGCTTAAGAGTAGGAGTACGCATAACTAAAGGGAAAGCTTAAGTACACACCACAATTACCCACCCAACTCGATCTTATTTTGCGAGTCATCCTAACCTTATCACACATTCTATCATCTTTCAGACAAAACTTTGTTGGACTGAAGTGGTCCGGCCAATCAAAATACACCTAATTCAATATGCAGGTGAAGCGTATTCAATATGCAGGAGAAGACTTATTCATTCTTGTCTGAGTCACGTGACAGCTCCACCTTATCACAGTGCATGCGATCTGTATGTAGGAGAATGTTCTATACGCAGAGGCATGCAGGTGCAACCCCACTATCCCGGGGATTCCCAATGTCTTGTCCATTACGCTTATTATTACTTGTCCATTGAGCGCTTCTGAAACACTTGCTCCCATCTAAACACTTGCTCCCATCTCTCGCTCCCATCTCTCGCTCCCTTCTCTCTCTCCCATCTCCATCTCCTTGTTGGACCGCACTCATGTCACGTGCGCTTATCAATAATTTCTCTTAATTTATTTCCTTTTATTACCCACGTGATGTTGACAATTTCTTTTTCCAGCCAATTTGTCTGGACGTTCCAATTTGGTCATTCTCGTCCAAATTAGGCGACTCGTTTAGACTACACAAATCCGTTGTCTTTTTTGTCTGAAATGTTCAATAGTTTAAAATTACGAGCCATTCTCGGAAATACAGCCTCTCGGATGCCGAGATCTAATTTGCCGATGAATTCCTGAGGCATTTCTGACGTAGTAATCTAACCAATGGACGTCATACCGAGTGGAATAATATGTGAAATAATACCGCACTCCGATGAGCCACCGAGGTTAGAGAGATGAGGTGGCAAGGTCTTCTGATCTGCTTATTTCTTCATCTCCTTATTTTTTTATCTTCTATCTCCTCATTCCTTCCTCATTCCCTCCCCATTTCCTCCATCTCCCCATTCCCTGCACCTCCCCATTCCCTCCACTTCCCTCTCCACCTCCCCCAACTCTCCGGGACTGCTGGTTACTGCGATGATCATTTGTCCGGGTAACTCATAAATTTTTCAATTTCATGTCCGGGTAATTTTCGGAATCTGACACTTCTTTCCCTTTTCGGATTATTGGCAAGATAACCAGGAAATTAAATGGGCTATCTTATGTGATGTATTGAAGGGTATGTGCCCATGGAGGTATTTTTTAATAAATTAGCTAAGATGTCCACCTCCTCTAAACGACTTCCTCTAAACGACTTCTTCTAAACGACTACCTCTAAACGACTTCCTCTAACCGACTTCCACTTTAACCGACCTTTATCCTCACTAACCCACCTCAATTTATCTCTAACTAAACCAACTCTTATTTCAACCTAAATTAATTCACATTTCTTATATTTATTCATATTTGGTAGATTTCTTAGAGATAAAGGACTTTTCATGAATTAAATTTTAAATTAATAAGCAAGAATACTTCAAAAGGTTCCTTTATAACTAACATAATACCACTCATTCAAGGCATCTATTGAGGATTATTTAAAACATCATTATCATTTAAGGCATTAAAGTATATTAAAAACACTCTTAACCGGTAAATCCTAAATAGGTAATATTTCCTATTTGGAGAAAACACTTATATGCAGGTCATTAAGGTCGTTGAATTTGACCCTCCTTCAAAAAGTTGAAAAATCATATTAAAGATTCATTTAAGGTCTATGGGGTATAACTGGGGTTAAATATTATTGAGGTTTAAAGAGAAATTACAAAATTCTTCCCAATTAACATTGGGTGAATTTTGTAATTTAAACATTAGACCCACCTAATAAAGTATTACCTATTTAGGAATTATTACCTATTTTGATGGAATATCTACAATCTCTACAATGATTAATGCAAGCCTCTGGGAGGGTTTTATTAGAATTAAACTTCGAGTGAATGAGTTTTGTTCATTTCGCAAAGTTACAAGAAATGTACACTCAAGAACAACCATGGTAAGATCAAATGGAAGACAACCCCTCGTTCGAACTTGGGATGGAAGTACAACCCTGGGATTCGAACTTGGGTCAAAAGTTCGTTATTTTCGCAACGCTGGGATTCGAACTTGGGATTCGAACTTGGTCAAATTGTCTTTATAATGAGAAGGACTATGGGATTCGAACTAGGGATCAAATTGTCTTTATGGACTTTGGGATCCGAACTCGGGATCAAAAGTTCGTGAAAAGGACTTTGGGATTCGAACTCGGGGTATTTAAATTGAAATTGACTACAATTGGATTCGAGCTTGGGATTCGTGAGATGGACGGCCACAAGTAACTGCAAAAGTGCCGCGAAGCGGTGCTTTACTGTCACACTGACAAGTCGCGGAGCTTTACTATCGCACCGACAAGTACCTGTTAAAGTGGCAAGCCGTGCCTTAATGGGATTCGAACTTGGGGTGAAAAGTCGTCTATGGGATTCGAACTCGGGGTGTAATTGAAAAGCTTGCGTAACGCGAATTCGCTCAACTCACCGCTGGATTTGGCTGAGTTGAGGGTGTAAACGGGAGCATTCGCTGAATTGACTGTGTAAACGGGCGCATTGGCTCACGATCGCTTCACTCTGTGAAATATCACTGCACTCACGCTCGCTCGTTTCACTCACTCACGCTCACGCTCACTCAGGCTTGGTTCGCTCGCACTCACACCTACGCTTCGCTTCGGTGTTCGGTGCTCACTCAGGCTTGGTTCGCTCGCACTCACACCTACGCTCCGCTTCGGTGTTCGGTGCTCACACCTACACTCAAACCTACGCTTCGCTTCGGTGTTCGCTTCGGTGTTCACTCACTCAGGCTTGCTTCGCTCGCACTCACACCTACGCTCCGCTTCGGTGTTCGCTCACGCTCGCTTCGCTCGCGCGCTACGCCCGCTTCGCTCGCACCGCCCACTTAATCGGCCTAAACCCCTTCAAAACCAAATACAAAATACTCCCTATAAACCTAAACGCAGCCAACCCCGCCACAATCCATAAAATAATCGTCAAGAATATCTGACTATTCCCCACAATACTCCCATCTTTATTCTCTGAAATAGTATTCGTTAACAAATCAATCCCCCCAATATCCAACACCACCGCCACCAACGTAGCATTAGTAATGATCCATACCAAAACTGTAATTGTACGAATAAGAGCATAATAAGAATCATCCTTTGCTTTCTTCACGTTAACCAATACCGGTTGCATTGGAATGGTTCTAAGAGATTCCAAAATATTAAGATAAACATCATTACTTTCCAACCCCGGAGCAATCATCACAAGTTCATCCTTATTAACCCCCGTCAGTTTGGCAACCCCAAGATCTTTAGCCATTGGTGCACCTTTTGTTCCCCAACTCACATCATGAATATTACAAAATGAGTAAATATTAAGAATATTCACATAACTTGGTGATAACAAAACGTATTGAACAAATGAAGTGAACATGAAACTCGGTTCTCCATAAAGGAACGCCCCGAAAAAATACAAAATATACGTCGATGCAACACTCACCACCAAATCTCTAAACTTCGGATTTGTAAATAACATCACCGCTTGGAAATTCCCTTTGTTTTCTTTAAGCACTGAGTGGACAGTGAACACAGCAAGGAATATCGCGGAAAAAAGCATATACACCATCATGATTGCAAAGAAAATTGCAATGGTGGTATAAAACTTTTTGGTCCCTCTAGGAGTATTCCCAAATGCAAGGATAAAAGTACAAACCACAGATCCAGCATAAAACCATAAAAAGATAATCGCCAAATACTTCCCTACAGCAAAGTTCATATCAACACTCCCAAGATTGGCAGTCAAAATCCGGAACACAAGGAAGAAAGATGCAAGAGAAAACCAAGAAACTGCAAGAGTTATAAGTTGATAATAAAACTCGAGTTGAAGGAAGATTTTCCGAAGAAGTGAATGATTACTCTTCCATATCTTATTCCAATGGAAAACAGCATAACAAGCAGCAAAGAGCGACCCGTTAAGCCATCTTCTTCTTTGAAGGACAAACTCATCCATGGATTCAGGAACATCCGTTTCCGCCTTTGCTTCATTCACATACCTCAAAACGTAATTATGATTTTTTTTAGCAACAAGCTCGAAACATAAAATTCTATCCTCTGCAAGGTACATATTTGAAGTAAAAATCCCCCCTTCTTGGTAATTTCTTTCCTTCACCGCACGCTCATCATCCTCCTCGCCTTCTTCAACCTGCAGACTTTGATGAAGATATTCCCCCTTGAAGTATTTTTCAAGAGGACCTTCCCCGTTGACATTAAGTAATGCCTCGTACCGATACGCAGAGAAGGCCCCGGGAAGAACGGAAATAAACCCGAAAACAGACTCCATGGGTTTATCTAGAATGTTGGAGATTTTATATTCAAAGTTCTGTGCTGCAACAAGTGGATTCGCAAGAAGCTTATGGCCGGGGCCTAAAGCTGCCCTCATCTCCCCACATGCACCAGCAACGTTTTTATCTCTAAAAGACCTCCACAAATAAAAGAAAGCATCTCGACTTGGCTTCGTCCCACAATCAAGTAACATCACCACTCGAGGTTGCAAAATACTCCCAAAGGCCTGGAAGGCCCACCGATGCAGGTTGATTTTCCTGGAATTCTTCTCCTTCAAGCAGAAGAGAAATTGAACGGGATTGTTATTCGGCGTAAGATGGACTTTATCATTAACCACATCAATCCCAACGGTAGAAGTGTATTCGTAAATATGCGACTTGACACTTTTATCATTGATCTTACTTTTGGCATATCCATCTTGATAACATCCCAACGCAGTAAGTAACGTCTTGGACCTCTCGTTCAATTCAACTCTTCCATCACTCACAATCACAACCACAATCTTCTTCCATGCATCTTCCCCCCATGCAGGATCACTCCGATCGGTCAAGTTTTTGATATTTTCAAAGACCCCCTTTAAAGTCCGGCCCAATAGGATCTCATCCTCATTATACATCGTAATACAAACCATCAACTCGGTATCCCTAGGAGGGGAGTAGAGAGCTTGACGAAGATTATAATTGAACTTGGTATAATTGGAAGGTCCACATGTGGCGGCAGTATACCTCATAAAAGACATTTCCCTCCCACCATCAGAAATCTTCTTCCCATAGGTATCCAAAAGGGCTTTTGGAACAGGACAATCAATGACGTAATTCCCATTGATAAGACGGGCTTTTTTGATGGTTCTGGAATAGGCAAGTCTTGGTTTGAAATCATCATCCAATTCATCGAAATTAGGATCTTGACCAGAAGAAGGACTACCTGAATTTTCATAGGTATTACGCTTGGTATTACGCCTCAAAAGAGTATTTCCTCTTTTGATGGTGTTTCCTCTTTTGATCTCAACCTCAGCATCACTGAATAAAGAATCATTATCCTCATCAAACGGATCGAAATCTTCTTCGGCATCTTTAAGTTCGTTTAAAATGTAATCATCCCCACTAAAGGTGAGTAATTGCAGGTAAGGACGTAATGGAACTGCCAGGTTGTCCATGGTATCAATCCTCTCAAGCTCATATTGGTTGTTCTGATCAATCAATTGTTTGCGCGGACTGTATGCACTCTCGGGGAATTCTGGTTCTTTTTCGCGGAATGCGACTGTTTTTCTTCCTCCGTAGGGGTTCGAACCTGGGTCGTAGGAACTTCCTTGGTATGAGGAGCTTTGATAGGATGATCCTTGGTATGAACCTGGATAGTTGGTGAATGAATTGGAATGTTGGAATGTTCCTGGTTGGAAGTTTTGGAAGGATGGTGCAAACGAATTTGGAATGTAGGAATTTCTTTGGGATTGGAATTGGTCTGAATTCCTTTGGGATTGGAATTGGTCTCGAGCATCGGGTGGACTGGTTGCTTGGTTATAGTTTGGTAAAGTTGGAGGGGTTGCTGAGCGGGCCGGATCGAATTGGAGGGATGAATGACGGGAGTGTCCAAATGTTTGTGATGCAAGGGGGGCATTAATAGTGGAGGGTTGGGTATTGAATGTTTGGGAGGCTAATGCTTGGGATGGTGAGAATGTTTGGGATGGTGAGAATGTTTGAGATTGACGGTTTGGACTAAATGTTTGTGATTGACGGTTGGGGTTGAATGTTTGGGATTGACGGTTTGGATTGAAGGATGGATGTTGGGTTGGTTCGTCATCGAAAAGGTCATCATCTGAGGAGGACATAATGGTGTATGAATTGATTTAAACCTTTAATGAGGAAATTTAATGAGGAAAATTTAATGAGGAAAATTCAATCGTCAGTAATTTTAACGAGGAAATTTAAATCGTCAGTAATTTGAAATTCAATCGTCAGTAATTTTAGCGAGGAAATTTAAATCTTCAGTAATTTAAAATTCAATAGTCACTAATTTTAGCGAGGAAATTTAAATCGTCAGTAATTGAAGCAAATCGTCACTAATTGAATCAAATCACCACTTATTAATCACCACTTTTTTATCACCACTTCTACCTTCAAAATACTCTATCAATTTCCACCTATTAATAATCTTCCAATACGTCCACTAAAACCTTGGAATAATCAATAAATATTCTCTTTCAATCAATACCTTCAAATGGCCAATGATCTACTTTATATCAACGAATGAAATTCTATAAATTCTCAGTAACTAACTCCAGTGGATATTACTGCGTATGATTCCTTATGACAAAGATCAACTCAACTATTCTGCTAGGTCTACTACGTGTGTGTATTCTACCGTGTGTAAGTTCCCTCAAGCTCTTTGTTTTTAGTCAAGGTTTTTTTGTCCCGCACACGACCCACAGGGATGACTATTAATAGGAGCAAACAAAGATACCAAAGCACAAAGGATCAGACGAGATTACCCAGGTAGCGGTTGGATGCGAATCCTTTCTTGTTCTGTGGTTATTTAAAAAACCATTGTTTTGGATTCCAAATAGAGTGAAATCATAACACTGCCACAAACATCCTATCCTTTGTGATTGGCCCGCGTAGGCACACAGACATCTACCACAGACGAGATTTTGTCCTTTGATCAGGTAATCATCCTTGATCGGGTAATCAACCTTGGATCTTGCCGACGTAGAATGGGCAAGATTCTGGGGCTATGGAGATCTCTGCGAAGCGGGTATTGGTATGCAGGTGGTACGAGGGAAGTATAAATTGGATTTCCAAATGGGGAAGTATTACTTAAATTGGGCATTATTCAAAAGGGGAAGTATACAAAAGGGGAAGTATTACTTAAATTGGATATAATATGAAAGTATTACTTAAGATTGATCCCAAAAGGGAAATATTACCTAAAATGGGTATTACTGAAAATGAACATTTAACCTAAAATGGATATTTCCCAAAATAGAAATATTACTTAAAATGGAATAGCACTCTGTCTCAAGTTCCAGCACTCTCCCAACTCGTACTGCCTCGCTCATACTCGCTCGTACTCGCTTCGCTCGTACTCGCTCATACTCCCTCACAAATAACACACACCCTCTCCTCCACCCCCCCCAACCCCTCCAAACAAACACTATGATAACCATGCCCACATTTGAAAAAAATCAATTCAAGTGAATGAAACTCATCCCCATTGGGACTTTTCCCAATCAGGAGATATTCCCCATTTAAGCCAACTCTCTTCCTCTCCAGCCATGCCTTGAAATGATCCTCCCCCACGTTCCCCCACATGGACTTGGTACATGACGCACATCCCCTTTGGGTGATGCTCCACCCTCGGAGTCGGTCCGCTTGGATCTCAACCATGCTCCCGAATATCAGCTTACTGTGCATGTCAAGTGTAAGAGAGAGCATTTCCGACTCATACGAATACGAAACAAAAACCTCCTGAAGAATTCCCCGGAGATTAGCCATGGTGGTGAAGAGCTCGCTATCATCTGTTTTGGCTAAAATCCGATTGAATATCTCAAGGAAGGCCCCTTCATTTCCGGCAATATGCCGGAAACAATCATGGATGAAGGTGTTGACCAATTTGGACTTTCCATTTTGAGATAAATTAATGAGCGTAGTGCAGAGTGGAAGCCATAAGGTTGGAGAATGGTCACAAATCCCAATGGCTTGGTTGAGGAGTTTTTTGAGGTAGTTGATTAATTGAGGGTTTCCCAATTCAGTATTATCTCCAGATATGGTATTTCCTAATTCGGAAGTGTCACCAGATAAAGCGCTTTTTAATTTAGAAGTATCTCCAGAAATGGTATTTCCCAATTTAGTAATATCTCCAGACCCGGCATTTCCCAATTTAGTAACATCTCCAGATCCGACATTTCCCAATTCAGAAATATCTCCCAATACGGCATTTCCAAATACGGCATCTTCCAATCTGGACCTCCTAAAATAATCAAGTACCTCACTCAATCCCTCCTCATACATCCCCTCATAAACTCTTAAATAAACCAATGAATCAATAAAGTCACGATTCTTCAAATCAACCTCCACCTTCACCAAATCATCTTTATTAAGACTTTTATGCCATTCACAAATCACACCATAAACCTCCTCACGGGATAAAAGGAAGATGTAGCGGCAAATAAACCGCAGGTCAATCTTGGAGCAAGAGCCAAACATCAAGCGGAGATAATCCAAAAGCAAACTTTCCTCTTTGAGTAAAAGTGCCTCTTGATGAAGGTCCTTCCCATACCGATCAACCAAAGCATACACAGTGTTTAGGTCGATGCGAACCAATTGTGCGAAATGCGCTCGAATGACACCCCAAAGGTTAAGTCTCTCTGCGGGGTTCTTGGTCATAGTGAATGCTTTTTCAAGTACGGTTGAGAGGTCCGTTTGCAATGCGCCATGTTGGGCCTCTATTTTTAGCCACACGTCAAGTACCTGCGCATGGCGAGCATCACTTGCATAAATGTACATTAACACCGAGTGGTACTGTGCAGCCTTAAGCTGCACAATCAATTCCTCGGTAACATCCACACTTGGTAGAAGACTTTGCAATGCAAGCTCGCAATCTTCATGTGCAGTAGTACTCTCCACCAAGGTTTGCACCACCGACTTGAGCGTACTCTCAGATAACCGGATAAACTGTGGGTACTTGGGATAATTCCGCCCTATGAAGATGCACAAATGCACGTCATCTTCACGCAGAAGTGACGTATTATGTAATTCGAATATGTCACAAAGCGCATCGGTGATGTATTGTCTGCTAAGACCGAGGACGTTTTGCTCCTCGTTGAGCGTAGGATCCTCAAAGAATTCATTCAATGCGGAAAGCATAAGTAGAGAGTTGTGCTGGAGAAGTGTAAACAAATTGGGAAACACAGTTGCTTCAGTGTGCACCTGGCGCACCGGCTCCAGTGAGAAAAGAATATCGGTGATTGCTTTCTTTGCAGTGGTTTCTTCTTTGATGAATGCTTCGGTGGGGTATTGTCTTCCAGTTAGGATGTACGAGAGGTATTTATATCCTGCAATGTCAATCAGCCCAGCTGTCATGGAAGTGTCATATAGATCACTTGCAGAAATGGAAGCATCACTTGCAGAAATTGAAGCATCACTTGCAGAGACAGGTGCATCACTTGCAGAGACAGGCGCATCGTATAACCGCAGTGTATTCAGCGATTGCAAAAAGTCCAGCAATTGCACTCCCCCGTGCACCCCCCCCAAAAACTCCTCCAAAACCCCACCATAATCTCCCAAACCTTTGCTCCATACATACACCAAGCATTCGCCTAATCCATACTTCCTGCAAAGTGTCACTGTCATGTCAATGTCCAAAGCTGTCAAATCTAAGGTACTAAGCACCTCGGTAAGCTCTTCACCTTTTCCGGACTCACAATAATACTGAACCACAGCCTGCATCACATCGGGCGGAAGCACAACGTTTTCGTGTAGGTACCGTCCCAATGCGGTGATAAAGAGGTCACGCGGCGAAACGTCCAAAAGGAGTAATAAAAGCTCCATCACCTCGTCCTCCCCAAACAAGCCATCGAAAATAATGTCCAAATAAAGCGTGAGGAGCCGCTCCACGGTGAACGCATCGGCGATAAAGAGAGACGCCGAGTGGCGCATGATTTGAAGGAGGTACGGACGGAGAAGCGCGTTCTTAGCACCGTCCGAAATCGGAAGACCAACGAGGACACGTGAGCCGCCATCACGTGACGCATAGAGCCGCTGGGCCAAGTTGAGCGCGGCTGCGTAGTTTCCTGCAGACAAGAGCACCCCCAAGGTGTCTGCCCAATTAAGAAACTGCCCGATTGAGACGGCCGAATGGGGCATTTCCTCTTTGGTCTTAACGTGGATCTGACCCTTGCAAGTGCTGACCCCATAGGACCGAAGTCGACCTTGGGAGGCCACGGCGATAGTGCTGTTAACGAGGGGTTCCGGAGATGCAAACACCCCTACAACCAGGAGCTTGCCGTCGTAGTAGAGCACCGTCATGCAGGATGCATGGTACGCGGAGATAAGGTTCGGCGTTAACCACCGGCACGTCAACACCGCGTCCTTGCATATCCAACGTGCGGTCTTACGAGCCTCCAAGTCGGGCATATCCAAGTCTTTATCCTTCAATTCGGAGTGAATTGGAAGTTTGGTTGCGAGTTCCAAAATGGTTACGATGTTTCCGAAGGTGTATGCGAGTCGGGGGGATGTTGAGGAAGTGGCAGGGTACCAATGGAGGCTGAAGTGTGAAGCCAGATTGGGCCGTACCATATTAGGCAGTATTACCCTTTTTGGTGTATCCAAATTGGGCAGTATTGCCCTTTTAGGTGTATCCAAATTAGGCACTATTACCCTTTTCGGTGTATCCAAATTAGGCACTCTTTCTCTTTTTGGCGTATCCAAATTAGGCATTATTACCCTTTTTGGCGTATCCAAATTTGGCGATTCGGATGGCTTGGGTACTTTTGGAGTCGTTTGTGGCGTAACATCACTCGCATCCCAATTAGGCGAATCCCAATTAGGCGCATCCCCATTAGGCGCATCCAAGGGACTCATTGATCTAGACAGTCCCAAAGAAAGATGGGACGGTTTTGGCAGGGAAAATGCAGAGTTTGTTGGGGTAAGAGGTGGGAGATCGTAGTTGGGAACTGGGTGATGGAGTGGGTGTTGGGGGATTGATGGGACGGGTATTCCGGGTTGTACGGTCGATTGAGCTGGCTTTGGTGGAGCCGGAAATTGAGCCGGAAATTGAACTGGCTCTTGAACCGGCACGCCGGTTTGCACCGGGTCTGTCCAGGAAGCCGGCTTCGATGGGACCGGCTCTTGAACCGGCTCTTGACCCGGCTCACCGGTTTGCACCGGCTCTCGCACCGGCTCTCGCACCCCCGCCGACTCCGTCGACGGAGCCGTCGCCTGCACCGGCCTCCCCACCTTAAAATGCTCCCTCACACTCATCTTCTTCCCCCCATTCAATGACAAAACAGAAACAACCAACAAAACCCCATCGGTAATAACCGCCACAACCCCGAGGTCGTCCGTCACCAGACTCACACTTCCCAACGGTAGCACATCCAAGTCGTGCACGAGCCGAACGGACTTGGAGGCCTCTTTTCCGAGGACCTTTTGTGTAACAAAGTACGTCTGGAGAAAACGTCGGAGGCCATAGTGATAGAAAACAAGACCCGCCGTATCACAGCTTACAAGCTGGGAGTGCAGTACACCAAAAAACTTGACGTTGGTAATCGCCCGCCCAACCAAGTGTCCTTCCTTGTTCTGAGACTCACGGTCACGTGATGTCACCGGATGAATCACAAAGTAGAGTGATGACGTCATCACATTGAAGAGCACAACATGGCCTGTGTTAAGACCTGCTGCGATGAATTCGCCATCGGCAGAGAAGGTCAATGCGGTGATTTCCGAGTCAATAATATCCACCTCCAACGTAAACTCAACAACTCGGTTTCGGTACCCAACAATGTGTCGCTTGGAAGTACCTAGGGCTAGAGCCCTAGGACTAACGGCAAAGCACGTGACGCGCCCGTGACTCCGCTCGAATTCGTCACTGCGGATTTCGCGGAGGTCGTTCCACACGACCGAGTCGTCATTGACCAAAAGTCCCCGGGAGGGTTCGATCACCGGCGGTTCAGTATGGGGGACCAAGGTGGTCTGGGCTCTATCATCGAAGCGCTTTCTGGTGATTGATTGGGTTGAACTGGAGCTTGGGGTGGGCAGGTTGATACTTCGAGCAGGTAGTTGGAATAGGGGGTCCATTGTGGTGGTGCCGGTGGTGGCGTGGTGGTGGCGTGGTGGTGGTGGAGTTGGCGGTGAGATAAGGATACGGTCACGTGGGGGGTGGTGGCGAAGTCAGATCACGTGACAAAGTATGAGCAGAGCTAATATGGAGATTCTTCCTATTTTAGACTTACCTAAATGGGGATATATTCCATTTTTGGAAGATTCATATTAGGAAGAATTTCTTAAATAGGAATTTTGGAATTTTCATTTATGAAAATTCTCTAAATGAGATTGACTGGGATTCTCCAGAAATGGAAGAATTACTTAAATAGGAATTACTCAAGGGAGATATTCCATATTAGGAAAAATTACCTAGATAAGAATGTGTATTAATTTTATAGAGTAAAATAATATCTTAATATGGAAAACTCCAAAATTGGAAAAATTACCTAAAGGGGAAATTTATAAAGTCTGTGTAAAACTACCTAAATGGTATCCCAATATGGAACTTTCAAAAATGGATGAGTTACCTAGGGTAGAAAAGGTGAAAACAAAAGTAATCAAAATGAAATTAGTTGAATGGGTCTGAGGAGGTTTGGTTTTGGGGGGAGTTCCGGTAATTAGCAGGCTTCGTTTGTGACGTGAGGAAGCCTCCCAATGAGGCATGATTACTCAATTTGGATTTACCCAATTGGGTATGTGACCAAAAGAAGCTTAATTATCCAATTGGCCCAATGAAGCAAAATTACCCAATCAGGATCTGCCCAATTAGGAACGTGGCCTAATAAAGCAAAATTACCCAATAGGGATTTGCCCAATTGGTGTCATCACCCAATTAGGAATAATTACCTAATCGGGATTCACCCAATTGGTGTCTTCGCCCAATTAGGAAAAAAGTACCTAATCGGGCTTCGCCCAATTGGGGCCATTGGTACCAATTTAGGAAAAATTACCCAATCGGGCTTCGCCCAATTGGTGAGCTTCGCCCAATTAGGTAGAATTACCCAATCGGGCTTCGCCCAATTGGTTATTCCCTCTTCCTCAACACCTTCCTCGCCGTCTTCAACATCTTACCAAACCAAAACAAATTCAAAACATTCAAAGAATAATTCACACCCAAAACACTCACAGGTAACCACCAAGGAACAACCCCCCAAGATCTCCAAACATCAATAGTCAAAGTTACTGCGGCATAACCACCCCAAAGGATTCTAGCACAGAAGAAAACAGCAATTAAAGCCAATCCATTTATGGTAACTACCGATTGGGGAATTGTCCCCTTTGGTAAGGTTTTAGAAATCCAATTGAGATTAACAAACGGAGTACTTGCTTCAAACATCAAAAATGCAGGTACCCAAGGGATTAAAAATGGATAGAAGCTTGTCCCAAAGCAGTAACCAGCAGCAACTCCATGGAAAAGGAATACAGCACCAAAAACGGAATAATGTTTGATACAAACATAAACATCCCAGATGAAGTAGCCTACGGTGATAGCGGAAACAAAGCCCGAATAGGAATAATATCCCGAGATGGAAGAAACCGGGTCCGCCACGCGGTTGACCCAAAACGGATGATGCCACATCGGGATTAATAACCCGATCGAGACAACGTTCTGCACAATCAGCACGCAATGAATGTCAAAGTGTGCGCGGTGGTCACGTGACATCGAAGTATACGTGGAGCCAAGGCACCTTGTAAGGATGGGTTTACAAGCCCATTTGAGTAGGGCATAGAAGATGATACTACCAACGATTTCATGCCAATGAGCTTCAAAATGGTTGGAAGGAACCGCCGGGAATGGTCGGAACCTTAAAAATGGATCATCGTTGAATACGGGAAGCATGGGTGTTTGGGTGGGGGTTTGTTGGTTTAAATATTGGAGAGGCACGTGTGATTGGGGCTTCCAGATTTTTAGGGGGGCTTGGTAACCAATTGGCCCAATTGGGTGAAGCTTGATTGGGTAATTATGCCTTATTGGGCGAACAATTGGGTGAAACCCGATTGGGTAATTATGCCTAATTGGGACAATTTGCGGATTGCAATGGGAAAATTGTTCCTTATTTGGTGAATCCCAATTAGGCAATATTACCGTTTTAGGAGAATTTTAAGTAGGTCGGACTATTTTTGGGTTTTGTTGGGCAAAGACCCTCAATTTTTGGGTTGAAGCCTAATGGGGAAATTTTACGTTTTTGGGAAAAGCCCAAGTAGGTAGTACAATTGGTTTTTTGGGAGTAGCCCAATTAGGATGAAACCCAATTAAGTAATTATACCATATTGGGCGAAGCCCAGTTAGGTTCAACCTTTAACCTTTGGGTATTCTTATGGGCGAAGCCCAATTAGGTTCAATCTATGGGTATAGTTATGGGCGAAGCCCAATTATGATAAATTTTTGGTAGCTATGGGCGTAGCCCAATTAGGATCAATCAAGCCATTAGGATTTGATTGGTGAAGTCCAATTAGTTAATTCTATCATTTTTAGGTTTACATCCCAATTAGAGAATTTTGCTTTATTGGGCGTAGCCCAATTAGGTGTTTAGAATTTTTGCGTACTACTGAAGTCAAAAGAGGTAATTATTCCATATTAGGCAAATCCCAAATAGGAGAATATTTAATCAATTGCTCATGTCTTCTTTCCAAATTTCCAAATTAGGTAATTATTCCTCTTTAGATGATTTCCTTTTTCATCAATATCGATACCTCTAATTCAATTGTATTTCCTATTTATTTCCTATTTATTTCCACTTTACTGGGATTGCTTCCTCTTCTCTTGCTCAATTTTGCTTCACCTTCACCCCAACCCCCCCCATGGAATACAAAACTATCAACAAAAAAACAACACCTTGAAGAATCATCAGCCTCCAAATAGCATCACATACTCTCTCCGAAAGGTCACTAATACATTCCTCTCCCATTCGGATGTATTTGAGCTGTTGTTTGATTTCATTAAGTTTGAAGTATATTAGGTTGATCAGGTTGGTTGATCGGGTTGATTCCGAATTGGGATGGTCGGGGGTTTCCGAATTGGGATGATCGGGGGTTTCCGAATTGGGATGGTCGCGGGTTTCCGAATTGGGTTGAATCCGGTCGGGGGTTTCCCAATTTGGACCACCCGGTTTTACGTCCAAATCGAGCGAAATCCGACCCCGAGCAAACTTTTGATCGTGTAAGGTGGTCCGTACAACATGATCCGACTCTTTGGTCCACCTACTCTTTTTCACATAAAAGCTACGAGGAGTTAGGCAAATCATATGATTTCCCGTTTTGGTGATGGTGTATACAAATTCTCCAGAGGAAGATCCACGAAGTGTGACTGTTCCCGATTGGGACTTTTCTCCTATTTCGGAATTCCCTATTTTGGAATCAACAGTTTTCTCAGACCAACCCAATTTGGAAGTGTGTTCCCCACTCAGTACCTCTACTAAAACGCCCGTATTGATAGGATCTCTTGGAGGGATAAATACATGACTTTCATGAGCAATATCCAATTGATACTTTCCAATTAATATAGCCTCTTTTGGAAGGTGTTTGTAGAAGCAAGTTTGTTGATTTTTATTAGCATAAAAGTGGAATGCAAGGAGTTGGATTAGCTGGATGAAAATTGCAATGTACTTTGGGTGCATCCTCCTAATATGGAAATACTTCTTAATAAGGCAATGCCTAGTTTGGATGTCCAAACTGAGAAATAATTCCTAATATGGAAATACAAAATAGGGATATCCAAATATGGAAATACTTCTTAATATAGAAATACTCAATAGGGATATCCAAATATGGAAATACTTCTCAATATGGAAATACTCAATCGGGATGTCCAATATCCCAATAAAGAAACACTCAATCGGGAAATTCTTCTGAATCGGGATGCACGCGTCCTTATGATTGGGTTTCAATTCTTTCAACTTACCTTTATTTTCAATTCACTCAACTTACCTTTATTCTTAATTATACTTTAATTAACCTTCTTAACGATTAAAATAGCCTTTATTAATCACCAATCTTACAAAGAACAACCTCCAAGTGGTGTTTAGACGCCTCCCAAAATGCCTCAAAACTTCGCGGTACTCATTGATCACGTGAGGGGTGGGTTTGGGAGGTTCCCTTAAGAATTGTCTACCATGTGGTATTCTTAATATAGATTATGGAAGAGTATACAGTATAGTAGAGTATAGTGTATGAAACATTATAGAGTATGGAAGTGTATATAGTATGGAATAGCATAGAGTATGTATGGGAAGACTCCCATCGTCAAGACCCTCGCCTACCGAAACGTTATATGCAGGGAAACTCCTATTTTGGTAATATTACCGTTTTGGTGAGTTGGTATATCACATTGCTTATGTAAGCATTTTTATTTATATCATATTGCTTATGTAATCTTTGATCTGTCACATTGCTTACATAAACTACTATAATCAATCACATTGCTTATGTAATCTTTGATGTAGCTTATCTTCTGTAATTTGCAGTTCGCCAGCAAAGAAGCAAAAGAAGCAGATACTCAGAGCATGATTGGATAGTGTTTCTACTTGCAGAATTTACATTGAATACTCTTTGAATTTCTCCATATGTTATTAATTTGTCCATTACTGAGGTCATTGTTGCGACTCTACTGGAGGTGTGACTTACTGAGGGGTCGTGTGATTTCTCCCTACTGAGGAGGTAGTGGGAGGGAGGTTATGATGATTACTGCTGAGAGAGTTTGAGACGATTCTCTCCCTATATTACTGGGGCTTGGTGGTGCGATTCTTTCCTCTTCCTGTATTGCTAGCGCGACACTTTCGTTTGTCGCTATCGCGAGTCCTGCTCTCACGACTCTTTCGTTTGTCGCTAGCGCGACAACTCCCAAACTCCCGCTCTATAATTTATATTACTGGGAAAGTTACTGGCGCGACTCCTTCTTTCGTTCTCACAAACTCCAGTGACTTTGACTCTCCTATCTTCTGGATTTGCAACTTTTTTGCCCATCAAATGGACTTGAGTTTCCAACGACGGAATCAGCAAACCCATTCTGCTTTACAAACGGACTTCTTGGATATAAGGTGTTGGCTCGAGCTCTTGTCGCGCTAGCGACACCATAAAACCCAACTCTTTTGAGTTTCTCCCTATGTTGGTAGGCCATCGCGACAGTTTCGTCGCTAGTGTGCTTTCCGTCTCTAGCGTGACAGTTGCGACAGTTTCTTTGTCATTCGTCGCTAGCGCGACAGTTTTGTCTCTAGCTTTTGGAGCTAGCGCGCAGTTTCATCGCTAGCGCGACAGTTTCATTGCTAGCGCGACAGTTTCATCGCTAGTGCGCAGTTTTTTCGTCCCGCGCTTTTCGCCTCTAGCACGACAGTTTCTTTGTCATCGTCGCTAGCGCGACAGCCACTTCTTTATTCGTCGCTAGCGCGACAGCCACTTCGTCACTCTTACTAGCGCGACTCCGTCGCACTCATTTCGACTCCGCCGCACTCATTTCGACTCAGTCGCACTCATTCGTCGCTAGCGCGACTCTTTCGTGCTTTCTCGACTCTTTCGTGCTTTCTTCCACATGAACCTCTCCCTACAAGACCCCTTTGCAGTCGCCCAAGAATACCCAGAAACCCTCACAACAACCCTCACATGGGGTCACTCTGTGGTAATTCAATTCAACGCCCGTGGTGATTACGTCGCATCGGGACTTTCCGATGGTTCCATTGTCATCTACGACATCACCTCCAATGGTAGCATTGTCGTGCGACTTGAATCAGGGTGCCATACCCGCCCAGTAACCTCAATCTCATGGAGTACATGCGGGCGCTATCTCCTCAGCAGTAGTCAGGACTGGAGCGTCAAGCTCTGGGACCTTGCAAAGGTCAATTCATCATGTGCAGTGATACGAGAGGTCAAGTTTGATGGGCCTGTTTGGGGGGTCAACTTAAGACCAAATAATCCTTTTGAGTTTGTTGTGAGTTTGGTTGATGATATTGGTGGGTACGTTGTTTGGGATGGCGATTCTTCCAAGGTTGCATTCGACACCAAGGACACCAATGACTCTTCCAAGGCTACGCCCGACAAGGCTACGCCCGACAAGGCTACGCCTGACAAGGCTACACCCGACAAGGCTACACCCGACACCAATGACACCAAGACCACACCCCACACCTTCACACCACTCCCAGGACAAACCGGCCAAACAATTCTTTGTACAAGCTTCACCCGTGATGGGTCATACATATTCAGTGGAACCAACAAGGGGAACTTGCTTATAACAGCAACACGAGATGTGGCTTCAACTGATTCAAATGAGGTGGATGTGGAAATGGACGATCCAGATGGAGCGAAGTCGGATTTTGACGAGCCAGATGGAGCCAATCTTGAGAAGCCAGACGGATCCCCCTCACTCATATCCATCAAGATCTGCTCCACCAATATCAAGAACCTCACGATTTCATCACGAAAACTTGCCATCAACTCCTCGGACCGAGTTATCAGACAATATTCCCTCCCCGACCTTGTAAACACCCCCAATCCCACCTGGGACCTTGAACTTGAACATAAATATCAAGATGTAGTGAACCGACTTCAATGGAACACACTTGCATTCAATGGTAATGCTGAGTACCTTGTAGCCTCAACTTTTGGACAACTGTCTCATGATCTTTATGTTTGGGAGACATCGATGGGACTGCTTGTTAAGATCCTCGAAGGGTCCAATGAAGAGTTGATTGATGTTAAATGGAACCACGCAAGGTGTAGTATTGGACTGACGGGGTTGGACACAGGGACGGTGTATTTATGGACGGTGACGTTTCCTCAGAAGTGGTCGGCATTGGCTCCGGATTTTGTAGAGATTGAAGAGAATATTGAATATGAAGAGAAGGAGGATGAGTTTGATATTGTGGGGGAAGATGCGTTGAAGAGGAGGATGTTGGAGGGTGAAGAGGAGGTTGTGGATGTTGTGAGTGAGGAATTGGTTGATGCTAGGGGGTGGAGGGTGAGGGGGGGGTTTACGATTCCGATTGATTATGAGGGGGTGAGTGCTGAGTGAGCGAGCTGAGTGAGCGAAGCGAACGAAGCGAGCATAGCGAGTGAGTTGAGTTAGCGGAGTGAGCGTAGCGAACGATGCGAGCATAGCGAGTGAGTCGAGTGAGTTGAGTTAGCATAGCGAGTGAGTTAGCATAGCGAGTGAGTTGAGTTAGCGGAGTGAGCTGAGTTATCTGAGTGAAGGAGTTTGCTCAGTTTCGCTACGCTCAGTATCGCTACGCTCCCTCTGTCGCTGCGTTCAATGTCCCTGTTGCTACGCTCTGTCGCTGCGCTGCTTTGCTGGCTCAGTGTTGCTACGCTCCCGCTCTGTTGCTTGCTCGCTACAATCCCGCTGGCTGCGCTTAGTGTGCTACGCTAAGCCCATGGTCGCTACGCCCGTCCTATCTCGCTACGCTCTCTCGCTACACTCCGTCGCTGCACTCTCTCGCTACACTCCGTCGCTGCACTCTGTCGCTACACTCTGTCGCTACACTCCGTCGCTGCACTCTGTCGCTACACTCCGTCGCTACACTCCGTCGCTACGCTCTGTCGCTACGTCCGCTCTGTCGCTACGTCCGCTCTGTCGCTACACTCCGTCGCTACGCTCTGTCGCTACACTCCGTCGCTACGCTCTGTCGCTACGTCCGCTCTGTCGCTACGCTCTGTCGCTACGCTCTGTCGCTACGTCCGCTCTGTCGCTACACTCCGTCGCTACGTCCGCTCTGTCGCTACACTCCGTCGCTACGCTCTGTCGCTACGCTCTGTCGCTACGTCCGCTCTGTCGCTACGCTCTGTCGCTACGTCCGCTCTGTCGCTACACTCCGTCGCTACGCTCTGTCGCTACGCTCTGTCGCTACGTCCGCTCTGTCGCTACGTCCGCTCTGTCGCTACGTCCGCTCTGTCGCTACACTCCGTCGCTACGTCCGCTCTGTCGCTACACTCCGTCGCTACGTCCGCTCTGTCGCTACACTCCGTCGCTACGCTCTGTCGCTACGCTCTGTCGCTACGTCCGCTCTGTCGCTACG